>JAWDGP010003469.1:1092500-1105000 GCA_033675545.1 Elysia crispata
TCGACGATAAAATAGAACCACACAAAATGTTGATAAAGAGAGGCAAAATATACATAACTGTTTTTAAAAATGCTTTAAGTATAAAAATTGCTTTTAAAATTCCAATAAATTGTAAAATAGTTAAGCAGCAAGCATGAAGAGAATAATTTCATAAATTTGTCCTTGTTTGTTTAATGTAACCACCTTGAATCCAATTAGCCCCAGTTCCCAATAAAGAGACGTTTAGTGTTTGGTTGATGGCGAGATGATAAACGCTAGGAAGCAGTGGAGACAGAGGTGTTAAAGAGGAGAACAGGCCATATAAAGTAGCCTCAAGCCCTGCAACCATGCTCAGACGGGTGTCTTTTCATCATGATTCCCCTACACATGAGAGACTCGAGCTCAGTTGTGTAAGATTCTGTAATGTCAGGACAAATTTATACCTGTTTTGGTTTGACAGGTTTGATTTTTATGAGTGTATTTTCAATATAAAAATAAATAAATAAAAACAAAGAACAAAAACAAACCGTGACGTTGTGAAACAAAAGTTTGTCTAGTCTGACCAATCATCGATTTGATTTATGCGTTTGTTGAGTACTGCGCTACTCAAGAGGAAATAAACGTTTCTCTTTTCGTGTTCTTGGACTAGTTATAAGGTAATTTTATCATTGGCGTCGGATTCCTTCGGTGCACGAGAAACAGGTGTGTTTCAGATTCTCTGGGTCCTAGTTAAATCGAAGTCCAATTTTCAAATAGTGGATCTGTTAAGAGTTTATCGCAAAGTCTAGACATGCCCAAACCGTCATCTTCCTATGTCTGAACCGTTCCAAAGAATCTAGAGCAAGTTTTCTTACGACAGAGTTCACGATTGATTATTTCGCCGTGGTCACCAAAAAAAAAAAAGGAAAAAAGAAAAACCTCAATCTGAATGTTGCACCTTCATTAAATTAATCAAAAGGCTGAAAAGTTATCACGGGTCTTTTTCTACTCCCTTCACATTCTAAGGAGTTGAACAAGGGAGATGATAAGCTGCCCAGTAGTAATATCATGACCCGAGCTCACAAAGGGAAGTTACTGTGGATTTAAAGGGACATAAAAGAATGTAAATGGATTTAAATAACACGATCGTTACTTGTTGACAAAAAAAAAAAAAACCCACATAATTTATGATTTTGCATAGCTTTTCTTATAGTTTTTGTATGCGGGTGCAGCTTTACCCCCTTTCCTCCGTATAATAATCTCTGGAAACCGTAGGTGAAGGAAAATTACACTAACACCATGATCCACTAACATACAAGAATAATCTTTGAACTGCAAGATCAACACCATGATAGATATCATCAGCCTTTGGTCTTGTTGCAGTAAGAAAAGTCGAAAAGGTGTTGACAGTTATGACTAACGTAATCGAAATAACTCTAGGATTTCTTATCGAAGAAATTTATTAAATGGCATCGCATCCGAACATGCCTCAAGAACAGATGTTAATATAATGACTTTTAATGACTTGAATTCACTTTAAACAATTTCCTATTTGTTATTCAGAACACGTTTTATGAATTCACCTACAGCATTAAAATACATTATTTTCTACACCTGCCGCAAAATCCGTGACTCTATTTTCCCCTCGTACATCTAGCCATCTAAAATTCAAACTAGCAGCGACACATGAAACCCGTTCGTCTTCGGTTTGTAAAGAGCCCAAAATATCCCAACAAGGGTACGGTCCTCTACCAACCACAATATCACGCCGCTCACGGGAAGGCCGCAGCATGTAAATCTATCCTATTTGCCGTTCGGCTCTGTCCACGTTCTATGCACCGCCCACAATGGAGCATCTCGAGCTGACCTTTCACCTGGACACCGTCACCAGTGGTCCAGGCGAGCCGTGCTCGTATCCCTCATCCCTGGTACCTTGTCACACTCTGGGCGCAAACTAAAACCTGACCCGTTGTCTTAAGAAGTTTAGTAAAACCTCTTTTTTTCCCTCTGTGGCGTGTAATACTCCACCAGCTGCTTCCACCCCGAACCACCGTCTCCTGCCTGCTGCAGAGCATGCGCCGACTATACAGAGGGACTATCACTCTCCAAACCTCTCCAATTTCCCACACAGGCGCGGAGATAAGGTGCGAACCCGCGTGGTATTCACTGCCGTGTCGTGTGACCAACCGTCTTGTTCCCTCCTGGTGGACGGGCCTCAACTTCCGGTGGTTTAGCACGTCCCCGTATTGGTTTGGGGAGGATTTAGGATCAGCAAGGGGCAGTAACCAACACCACAAGCCCTCATCACTTTTCGCGCATTGTGAGCTACTTAGCTGCGCAAGGAGGCAAATTTCACGCCCTTCTACCGTCTTAGTCTGTAGCACAAGATTAGTACTGGCTAGTAGCAGCTCAGTTTTCAGTAGGAGTGAAGACTGGCTACTCTAGCCATGATATTAGAAATCAGATAGATAAACCTTGTATTCCTTTTGTGTCTACTAAAAGCAATTCTCACGTACAAGTCTAAATTTTGTCCAAATAGACATACGACAAAATGTAACTCTTTAGTCTCTCCTTGAGCCAAGCATAACTTTAGGCTGAAATTTTTGTACCAAAACTTTTTTTTATGAATACGTCTCTAAGGACTTCAGTTTCTTGACAATGCTGGAAGGAGTTTTGGACCAATGACATAAATACAAAAGTACTACTTAGAAAAATGTTTAGTTTAAGCAGATCCTGTATTTTGGTCTCTAAACATGACTTTCGCTTTAGCATAACTTGCCGTACTAAATTCAACTTTTGCAATTATATTAAGTGTTCTTGAGGTAAGATGATTTGGTATTTTCATTCTATCTATAATTTTGCGCATATGACTTTTTTAATGTATAAGCGGAGGATAAAAATTTCCAATATAAAAAATTCTTTTTTTTATATTGAAACGTTTGGAAACTGATGGATCCTTATGGAATTTATCGTGATATGAAATCATACTTCACGTTAGATTTTTTTTTTTTTCCTTAAACATTAAAGAAACAGAGCAAAGATTCATTACGATTTTAGACCTAGTCCGCTGCACATCCTCTCCTTGGATTTTTTTTTCTGGTGAAAGAAACTATAGGCTGGGCATAGTAAGCATTTTACCGATGATTGAAGGGAAAAAAATATGTTGCTCTATTTCGGAATTCAGTCTATAAAACAGACACATCTAGATATCTAAGTCTATGTAGATGTAATTCTTGACATGAGCGTGAACAGGATTTATGCTTTGCTATCAGCCCTAGTTCCAGATCTCTTCTGTTTCTAGTTCCAGCCACATTTGTTCTGGCCAAACAAATTCTCACCAAGAAAATTTAGGTTTTGGTAGAACATGGATTTTTTAGTAGGATAGAGGCCCAATAACGGGCTGAAAAAAAATCAGTTGGAACAAAATAATTGAGGTCATGGTTGTAACATAGTACATATCCTCAAACATTGCCACAACAAGCAGTGGCAAAAATTAAAGGTTTGTAGCAATGTAGTTATCAATATCGTTGTGACTGAAAATCAAAGTTATTAAAGAGCAGTAGATTTATCTCTCTCTCTCTCTCTCTCTCTCTCTCTCTCTCTCTCTCTCTCTCTCTCTCTCTCTCTCTCTCTCTCTCTCTCTCTCTCTCTCTCTCTCTCTCTCTCTCTCTGTATATATATATATATATATATATTTACTGAAGTCATGGCAAAGCAAGATTTAAACTAGGTAATCAATTTTGTTATTATCATTACATATACATTTTTTTCCCCGAAAAAAATATGAAACGGTTAATCAGTTTAATACAGAGAGGACAATCTAGTTATTTACGGTTCCGGTTAGTCAATTTATTTTAGTAAATGGAACCAAGTAATTATAATCGGGTCAAATATCAAATTAGACACTTATTCATGATAAAATTTTTGTCGCGGAAATGAAAAACATTGGAAAATTATTTATCGTTCAAAACAAAAAGGAGAGAAAAATGGCATTGCTGCAGAAAGTCTTATAATCTTTGAAGTATATTCATTTTCTTAACGGTACAAGTATGATAAACGTTATCCATTCTCTTCATGGGATCGTTGCTGTCACTGTTCCCGGACTGAAAAGTGAGATTCCATATACAAGAATATATAATAAACTTCTGTTGTTCTCTTCACTAACATCTTATCATTATACTCCCGAACTGAGAAGTGAGATTCCATATACACGTACATATAATAAACTTCTGTTGTTCTCTTCACTAACATCTTATAGTTACATCCCCAAAATGAGAGGTGAGATTCCATATACAAGAACATATAATAAACTGTTGTTCTCTCCACGAGGATATTATAGTCACACTCCCGAAATGAGAGATGAGATTCCATATTCTCAACGGTTAAGTTCTTGAACAGTGCAAGACTAGAATACACATACATTATAATAAGCTTTCGTCGTGGTTTTCACTCAGCATCATATCGTCACTGTACCCGAACTGAGAGGTCACATTCCATATTCTCCACAGCTAAGTTCTTAAACGGTGCAAGTTTACAATTTCATAATTATAATAAACTCTCGATCCTCTCTTCTCTACCATCTTATCGTCACTGTTTCTGACCTGACAGGTGAGATGCCATCTTGATAGACGCAGCCAGAAGCTCTCTTAGATCTACACGCGCGCAGTGTGGAGGCAGAACTAAGTCTCCGAACCCGACCTGGACGACACAGACTGCCAGGTGGCATGATTTACGCGTTGCTCTCCTTAACAGCAGCTGGTGCACACGGTACTGCTTTTCTATAATCTTCTTTTTTTATTATTATTTTTTTTTAACCGATTTGTAGTCATGTCCTATCTATTGTTCTTCTCGTCAGCGGCCTCATCTGATCAATAGTCCCTGTCACCAAAACCATCAGGATCGTGGCCAACATCATTCCAACACCATTAACCATTATCATTATCAACATGAGCAACATGAACATGATTATTATCATTGTCATCAGCAACATCGTCATATTCATAATCATTATTTCTCTTGAATAGATCATTATTGTGAAACTAAATAATAATAATAATAATAATAATAATAATAATAATAATAATAATAATAATAATAATAATAATAATAATAATAATAATAATAATAATAATAATAATAATAATAATAATAATAATAATAATAATAATAATAATAATAATAATAATAATAATAATAATAATAATAATAATAATAATAATAGTAATAATAATAATAATAATAATAATAATAATAATAATAATAATAATAATAATAATAATAATAATAATAATAATAATAATAATAATAATAATAATAATAATAATAATAATAATAATAATAATAATAATAATAATAATAATAATAATAATAATAATAATAATAATAATAATAATAATAATAATAATAATAATAATAATAATAATAATAATAATAATAATAATAATAATAATAATAATAATAATAATAATAATAATAATAATAATAATAATAATAATAATAATAATAATAATAATAATAATAATAATAATAATAATAATAATAATAATAATAATAATAATAATAATAATAATAATAATAATAATAATAATAATAATAATAATAATAATAATAATAATAATAATAATAATAATAATAATAATCACCCTCGTTATCATCATCATCGTGTCTTCAATGTCGATACAAATTGAATTTCTTATCATTTTGATGAAGTATTATCAGGGTTCCATTGTTCCTTCTCCCTCCCTCTCTCTCTTATTTTCTTTCTCTCTCTGTCACTCACTGTTTCTCTCTCTGTTTCTCTGTCTGTCTGTCTGTCTGTCTGTCTGTCTGTCTGTCTCTGTCTCTGTCTCTGTCTCTCTCTCTGTCTCTCTCTCTCTCTCTCTCTCTCTCTCTCTCTCTCTCTCTCTCTCTCTCTCTCTCTCTCTCTCTCTCTCTCTCTCTCTCTCTCTCTCTCTCTCTCTCTCTCTCTTGTTTTCAACGAAAATTTATTTCCAAATTTGACCGGCTTCCCAAATCCAATTAAGCATATTTTAGCTCAAGAAATAAGGAGTCACTTATTATGTCAAGCTTTGTTTTAAATTAAAGAATGTCAAGTCGTAAGGAATAGGAACTACATAACTTTTAAACCCTATGAGAACTCTTTAGTGGAGTAACTTGAATGTGTTTTTGTCAATTAGGCTATCGGGTATCCCACTTTCCATAATGGTAACGGCGAAAAAGAAACATTCTAATAAATCACTGCTGCTCCCGAGCGGCGCTCAGTACTCGACAAATCTCAGATTATTTATCTACGACACAGTCGGGTGCAAAAACCACGCATGCGCCATAGCGGAGGCAGTAAATTGTGACGTATTTTGGCTACCGCGATGGCGGCGCCTGTTTTCCTTGACGCAGGCTGGCGTCTGCTGCAAGATGAAGCAGAACTGAAACTGCGAAATGCAACATTCATGTCCTCCTTGCAGCAGATATTACATTCCGTGCAAGCTAAAAAAAAAATTGAAATAGACTTTTCATTTTGACGGAAATTTCAGTTCAACACGAATACGCGTCTCACCATTGTGTCGGCTTATCTTCTGTAGCAAAACAGGAGAAGTTAATTACTTTAGGGGGAATGTTTTGCTTTCAAAGAGGTTTGTCACTATTGTTAAAAAGTTTGGAAACAGAATGATACAATAAATCTAAGGAAACACGCCTTTCCAGAATAGAAAAAAAAAATCTTTTTTAATGAAGGGAAGAAAAGACTTGGATCTAAATCTAAAACTAAAGTTATGAGCCTAAATAAAAACTATGCCCCGTTGAGCGGCACCCAATTATGAAAAACTGAGTCAATTGTGATGAACAGGCAACTAATTTTGCAAATCTTTACTTCATCAGTATAATTGTCATTCACAATATACTGTTATTTCTTGTGTTCAATTTTAAAATTTTAAAATAGCAATTTATTGTACAATAGATACTGAGGAGCATCATAATTTGTATGTCGTAACCGCTTCACTCTGAGATGTAAGCAATATTTTTCTAAGATGAGGTAATTTTGTATCACTTTATTATTGCTATTATTTCCGTTTTTTGCGCTCTCGCTATCTTGTTTATTCAAAAAAGATGATTGCTTGGTCTTTATTTTGATACACGAAATTGTCTGAATTCAATAATTGACGATGTAGCTCCATTGATCTTCTCCTCTCATTCATTTTTTCATGCCGAAAAACACTTTGGAAGAGCAAGTGACCGCGTTGGTACCGGCTGCAACAGCGCACTGTATTGTGGAGATTCGAATCTCGCCATCTTTGAGAGAAGTGTTTGGGGGCCTCACCTCTCTAACCCTGCTCTGATAGAGGCTCCTTTGATCGTCTTAAAGAAGCATGAGATATCGATGAGCTAGGGTTCCTTTTTTTTTTTTTTCGTCTCATTCTGTTTTAGATTTTGCGTTCCATTATTTTTCATTTTTACTTTTCCTAAAGCCTGCTCAAACTGCTTCATTTTCCTCGATTGTTTTTAACTTTTGAACAAGAATGTTGGATTTTTTAAATTTTTTTCTTTCAATGATTGATTGATTGGTTAGTTGATTCAAAGATTGATTTTTATCGTAAAGAATAGACGGAAATTTTTGGAGCTGGAATGAGTGAGAGGAGCAAAGCAAAGGATTTAGAGACAAGAAGATGGAAACAAGAATGGAAGTCGGGTAAAAGATTTGGTACGAAATAATGACTATTGAGGCGAAGATGGAGAATTCATTGTTATTAAACATGCATGACGGGTGAACAATGGAGCATAGAGTAAAGGTTCCCAATCTTTGCTAAAATCGTCAAATGTGAGATGGCCTGCAATTATCAGGCTCAATGACTAGTTTGAACAAATTGTGATTTGCCATATTTTTTGAAAGCCCAACCAATTCTCTGCATAAAACAGTTGAAATTTTTAGAATATAATTCTTAGTATTTGGCTAATATATGACCCATATTAACACAAGGCTGGGGAACGAGAAACTGAGAAAAACGTGTTTAAAGTTAGGGAACGTTTTCAGGTAGGGTTGTAGTTATCTTCACAAAAACACCATAAAGCATATTTAAAGGGGGTTTTTTTTGTTTTGTTTTGTTTTTTTGTTTTTTTTTTGGGAGGGGCTTTGACACTTTTTGACAAGATAGAAAAACGGTTGATAGTTCATAAGAAACTAAAAAGTGGGAAACCTTGAAAATTTGTTTTTTTTTATGTTTGAAGCCCAATAGCTTAAAGTGCTAATTTCCGACATGAGCCTGAAAATCCCAGGCCACTTCACATTGTCAAAAATTCACCAAAATTTGATTTAGAATGCATCGAAACTCTACGATGCCTCACAGCCCATGCCTAAAGGAAAATTTTTCGATCTTTGAGAAGTTATTATACTTTTATTAATACGGCTCTACATAGAAGGAAATAACCCGGATGTCGAACTTTGACCCAACTTCCGATCATGCTCTGCTGTTGTCGCGTCCACATCCTGGAAACCGCGGATTTTCTCAGCCTCCATGCCGCTCCTACCTTCACGCCCCGTTTGCAAACTTGGCCATAACTCACGTCTTGCACTTACCGGCCGGGAGTAAGTTTGGAGAAAATGGGAGTTTGCATATTTTTATATGATTTTGAGCAATTCTACAAGACCGGGTCAGCAGAAAGATCCAAGATTTAGCGCTCTCACCAGATGCTTAGAGAGTTTTCGGTTCAAATCCCGTAAAGGGCTGTTTGGTGATGCGTTGAATCTCACAACTAAGCATTTTCGCTGGTCTGAGACCCTCAAATTTACTGTGAATGAAGAACTGATAGTGGCATTGCACTAACTATTGGGGGCTTGACAGGCTGATATTTCCTCAAGGTTTTAGCGCGCCTGCAACAAGCAAGTCCTGTCCCCTTCTCCCCTTATCATTATTCTCTTCCAATTTCTTTAACTCTTTTCTCTTCCCTCTTCAACTAGTTCTCCTTCAAGCTCATTATCTCTGTATTGTCTTTCTCCTCCCCTTCCCACTAATATTCCCTTTTTCTATTTTTCTCTTCGTCCTCCTTCCCTCCTCTTTCTTCTTCTTTTTCTTTTTCTTCTTCTTCGTGTCCTCCTTCACAGACAAACTGTATAGTTCACGCCCCCATCCGTGTTAGCACGATGGAAAGGATTCATGCAGCGAACATTCACTGATCCATGACGATGTTTAGGAAAGACAGGCAATTTGAGGCACTGAACTGCTTCGCACGAAGCAGAGAAAACTGCTCCGTTACATTCAGCAATTGAAAGAATTCTACTCTCATTAGAGCTTTTTGTTTGTTTTTATAACTTGATAATAGGAGATTTCAAGAGTCCATGGCTTAACCTTACGGCTAATGATCTAATGCACATTATCGTGGCTATAACTCAGGATTGTAACAGTTGATTGGGGCTTAGCACCGCATGCCTTAACGTTGACAGTGCGTTCATAAACAATATTATGGGTACTTTTAATGATCGGAAGCTTTTCGTGAATAACAGACGCCTGAAGTGAAACTTGAATCATGATCATAATATAGTGTTAGGAAAAGAGAAATATGAGGGGAGAGAAAGGGCGAGGGGCGTGGGAAGTGAGGGGAAATTCGTGTTGTTGTGAGTATTTTGATTTTTGGCAAGTTTGGTTGAAGCATGTAAAAATATTTGTGCTTATAGGTTAAAAACGGGTGGTAGGAAAGACATAGACAGATAAGCAGAGAGAGAAAGAGAGACGCAAACAGACATACAGATAAACAGAGAGATAGAACGGTGCCAGTTATGAGTGGGTAGATCAGAAGGTTCCGCAATTGAACCCTATCGTCAGCTACATGGTGGAAGGGCTGGATCTCATCCTATCAAACATAATAGTTATTCTTGAACTAAAGGGAACCCATCTCCGTACAAGCATAGCACAAAAAGTTAGTAGAATTAGAGAGAGAGAGAGGGGGGAGAGAGAGAGAGAGAGAGAGAGAGAGAGAGAGAGAGAGAGAGAGAGAGAGAGAGAGAGAGAGAGAGAGAGAGAGAAAGAGAGACATGCATAAAACAAAATTACAAACAGGCAGAACTGACAAAAACAGATCCAGGTAGACAGGCAGACTGACAAATAGACTAATAGACAAACAGATGTATTGAGCTGAGAAAAAAAAGAGAAAAGAGATAATAATTAAACTGAAAAAAAGAGTGATAAAGATATACAGACACAGACAACTAGACAAAACAATAGAAAAGAAAGCAAGGGATAAGGGACAGAGATAACCCAGCCCTATTTTGTTATTTGGCCATGAAACATCATATTGGAAATAACGAGCAGGGTTATAAGTTACCGCTGCAAATTTTACTGACGTATCCTCAGAGGGAAAGAGAAGCAGACAACTTTACTTTGATTATTTACAGGTTTGACCTAATTTTCATAATGTTCCCACATCCGCTTTTTTTTTTTTACCTTTTTTCACTCTTTTGTGATCCTTCATTGTTTACTTTAAAAAAGTGCAATATTTGAGAAACATTAATTTACAAACATAGGCTTAATATAATTATGTTTGTTTCCTACTTGATCCTATGTTAAAATGTACGGGGATGGAGTGGAGGGGGGAGGGAGGTGGGAAAAAGCTGTTATGAAGGCATCAGATTCTAAATTATTATATCAGGTTCTTTTTCATTCTGGTTGTTTATATACATGTAAGCAAATATATATGTGTGCGTGTATATGTGGGTTGTTTGTTAGAGGGGAAGGGAGCTGAAAATATATAGATATGGAAAGAGTAATCCATGACAAGACAGTCTAGTTGATCCTATCATGACAGTCAGAGCAAGAGGTTGGTTCCGTGCAAAAATTCTAGGGGTCATTTAGAAATTCCCAATCCGTTTTAATTCTAAAAGGACGAATGTCATTAATTCTGCAATGAGTTTTTATGGAAATGTGTTTATGTTTATGCAAGGATATACTCGACAGATTTTCATGAATAAATTTCTCCGTCTTGTCATTCTCGTGTCTTGCGTTAAGCTTTTACTTGCAAACTTCACACCTAAATAATCACTGGGATTCTTAATTTCCGAAGCAGTCTTTTTTATGGTTTATTTTCACTCAAATTGACAACAAACAGTTTGAGCCATCAGAATATTCTAGATCTCAATTTTTTTATAAGTAAGGTTTGTTTGGGTCGCCAGCTTTGGATTTTTGTTGTTGTTGTTGTTGTTGTTGTTGTTGTTGTTGTTGTTGTTGTTGTTGATGATGATGATGATCCCTCTAATTTTAAAATTCATCGTAGAAAAAAAATATATTATCCCACTAAATATTTACCAGGTCCAAAAAATATGTTTTTTATTTATTTTTAGCACAATGAATCGGATGTCTCTACAAGAATGCCCAATTCTCTACTATAGGCTTAGTTGGAGGCAAGGTGAAGGCCATGAAACAGTGCTGGTTTTTCCCGCGATTTATCAATGCATTACTTATACAGTTTTCACATGTCTTTACGTTACTCCTAGTGCCTTACATGGGGAGTACCTTTTCTTATAACTTTCTCCTACAGCATGTCGAACCCAATAAGTTTGTTTCTCCCGTTCTGTAGGACTCTACGGATAATCTGCATAAAATATTTTGAATAAATCTATGTCTGGAGTCACAGTCACACAAATCGAAGCACTGCAGTATTGTCTTGAATCAACTTTAGATTTTCCGCTTGCCCAACTATTGAATAGTCACCTGACGTCTCAAATCAAGTTTTGTCATCATCTAATTGTTACCTTTCAGTATTCAATAATTGCTGAAAAAGGAAGGGGTTTTTTTGTTTTTGTTTTTGTAAACTTTCTCCCTCAGTGTTATTTCCACTCTGCAAATGCGGAGGGACTTAATATTGTGTAAGTGTGTGTGTGTGGGGGGGGGGGGTCAGGGAAAGATGGGTTAATCTATAATTACCGCTGAACGGACCTTTCAGACCACGCCCAGTTACCACCCCTTGAATTAGAGATGGGGGATTTATTATTGGGCCATGTGGTGGGCGTCAACGTTACCTTCAAGGCTGCGCACAAAAGCCAAACAAAAATCTGGTGTCGTTATTGGCTGCCTGGGTAATTAGCGCAGACATTTTAGATCGAGGTGAGGAAGGGCTTTGTTAAAGACTGGTGTAGTGAGAGGTAGGACGGGTTGACAGCTTGTGTTCACTTTGGTTAAGGTCCATTTTCGTTTTTCTCAATCCCCTTAAAGAACTCGTTACACTGTCATGAGTGTTGTAAAATCTCGTAAGATTCTAAGCCCGTCTCTAACCCGTTACACAATCCGAGAATTGTGTTCTCTCTTTTTATTGAAAAACATCTTTGACACACACTGATCCATTACAATAGTAAATTGAGTGTTTTACATGTCCATGGGTTTTTTAAGAAAACCTGTTTAGGAGACAGCACAATCGGGGTGTTCTGAAAGTGTGCTTTAGCCCCTGATGTGACAGTAAACTGTTGTTTCTCCGTCATTGTCTGCTTATTATGTCTCCTTCTAGTAGGATAGACAAACGATAGGGGAGAACGGAACTCAGCTAGCTTCTAACTGGCACTAATAAAA
>JAWDGP010003469.1:1110000-1181968 GCA_033675545.1 Elysia crispata
CTGTGTTTGTGGGTGAGAGAGATAGACAGACAGACAGACAGACAGGCAGACAGACAGACCGAGTTAGAGGCAGAAAGAAAGACAGGCAGACAGAGGTGTGTGTATGTAGGGATGGAGGAACTGATACAGAGAGAAAGTCGATTGAAAACCCCCACTGGAGCATCACATAAAATTGTTAACACACTGGTTTGTTTATGTACTCGTCATGATGCCTTAACAGGTCGCGCACTTATATAGACTCTCCGAGGACTTCAGGGAGAAAAGGCAAATGCTCGCTTTTACTTCGGAATGATGTAGCATTGTCTATCTGTTATTGAGATGAATGTCCTGTAAATCCACAGCCTTCGTTTTGTTCTATGTTAAGAATGAAGCTCAGTCAGTAGCCTTATCGCTACTAAATTGAAATAGTAAGGTTTTCAAGAGTTGACTTACCTCATCACGCTTTGCTCCAGTAAGGTGCCACAAACAATGTTTAGGCGCTATAATAAACGCACCTGGAGAAGCAGTAATGTACGTACTGATTGGCTTCCTATGAACAAACTGCTCGAACTTTTATAAGGCGTATAAAACGGGACAAAACTGGTGGACTCTTCAAAGTAACCAGAGGCCATACTACAATTCGAAGCTACCTAAAGAAATCTTTAGAGATATTCAGATGCGTGTGTGTTTCCTACTTGGCCATACCCGCCTCCCCTGGATATTAATCTGTCCGTATTCTTGCACACCCCGTCATCTTTCTAACCCATGATTAAATCCGTGTATTGTAATGCAGAAATGAAAATTTTAGCCAAGGGAAGTAACTCAGGATACAAGATTAATTATGAAAAAATACTGAGTAATAGCTCTTTTCGTCGATATTCCCAATTTTTGTTTTATGACAGTAGTATGCAGTTGTGAAAAGTCCACAAGTGTGACTTCCAGAGTAGAAGAAGGAGAAGGAGAAGGAGAAGAAGAAGGAGGAGGAGAAGAAGAAAAAGGAGAAGGAGAAGAAGAAGGAGGAGGAGAAGGAGAAGAAGGAGGAGGAGAAGAAGAAGGAGAAGGAGAAGAAGAAGGAGGAGGAGAAGGAGAAGAAGGAGAAGGAGAAGAAGAAGGAGAAGGAGAAGAAGAAGGAGGAGGAGGAGAAGAAGAAGGAGAAGAAGAAGGAGAAGGAGAAGGAGAAAAAGAAGGAGGAGGAGAAGGAGGAAGAGGGAGAAGAAGAAGAAGAAGAAGAAGAAGAAGAAGAAGAAGAAGAAGAAGAAGAAGAAGAAGAAGAAGAAGAAGAAGAAGAAGAAGAAGAAGAAGAAGAAGAAGAAGAAGAAGAAGAAGAAGAAGAAGAAGAAGAAGAAGAAGAAGAAGAAGAACAAGAACAAGAAGAAGAAGAAGAAGAAGAAGAAGAAGAAGAAGAAGAAGAAGAAGAAGAAGAAGAAGAAGAAGAAGAAGAAACATAATATTATAATGATAATAATTATCATCATCATCATCATCATCATCATCATCATCATCCTCTTCATCATGATGATGATATGATGACGATGATGACCATAATCAAGAATTAGAAAATGGGATGGTATTCATCCATATTTTTAATGTCCGCGCTTATGCAAACTGTGCATTCATAAAACAACTTTTGCTGAAAATATTTCTACCCCAACAAAACATTTGAATTAGGAATTAAACTTTGCCAATAATTACATTTCAGTTCTACACCTCGAAACCACCAGTTAAAGATTTCTCTTGTAACTGTGTTTACAAATTATAGCTACAAAGTGATGTCATAGAAAACTCGTAAGATTAACAGGTTCGTTACAAACACTCTTACTCTGTACAGTTTTTGCATGAATGGGTGAGAAAAAAGCACGTAGGTCAAGTGTTTGTAAAAAATACAGCTCACAGTCATAAATGAATTTTATCAACCCCATCGTTCAAAATGCCGTAACTTATATAAAATAATTTTGAAGCACATGCTTTATTTTTTTCAGGCATACGGACCGTATTGTTGAACAAAAAAGTAACTTTTCTCAGAGAGGAAACAATGTTTTAGGTCGGCATTAATACTAGCAAAGGAGCTTTGCGACACATCGTAACCCATACCAAAAGCACTAGTAGCATAAGATCGTCGGATAGTTATTTTTTGTCCAATGCAATTGCGACCTTCTGCCTAGCTACGATGTACCGCATACAGTAATACCGGCCCACTGGCCGTATTAATAAGCGTTAAACCATCTTCCGACTATCGTAAACTAATGCTTTTGGTATACGCTAGGTCGTATCGCAATGTTCCCACATATCATTTAATACCGGCCTATATCCCTATTGGACAAAAAGGTAGAATAATAATTCTTCAAAATCACATCTCCTGAGAAGCTCAAATGTAAACTCAAATTTTAAAAATTGCGCATAATGCGTTCAAAACGATGCGGCAATATTGAACCGTAGCGTCTGTATCTAGATTCTAGGTCTACTAGTCTAAACATTCTATTTCTTTCAGCGAAATACCATCAGAGAGGAAAGCTAACAACAATTAATACAAATTTAGATCTTCATGGTTTTTTTTTAATAGCATCTAAGTCTTGGATCAGTTGAAAGTATTATTTCATTGTTATTTGGCTTTCTTTAAAGAACAAAAATCAATACAGAAAAAGATTAGATGAGATAATGTACTTGAGATCTCGATGCAAATCAAGATCTGTTTTTTAGATCTAAATATTTCTTTTTACATCAGGACAAGTTAAGGATTTTCTTTTGAGGAATTGCCTTCATATTCATAGATTAAGATCAACATTAACGTGGATTGCATATCTGCGACTGAACCGATGAGATATCTCTTTCTTAAACACCAATGATCACTTGTGCACATGGGTGATTTTTGGGTGTGTGCCCGACAGGTTCAAGATAGGGCCAGGGGTTTCAAATTTGGAATTGGTCACTATACCTTACTCTAAATCTAACTTAGACATAGATATAATTTTATATTTTACATTTTATATAATTTAAGGCGATATTGCGGGGTTGTGTTTTGTTATTGTTGTTAGGGGTGTTGCTGCTGTTGTTGTTATGAGGATTTTTGTATGTTTTGTGTGGTTGTTTGGGTTTTTTTTACTGGAGGGGAGGGGGGGGGGGGGAGGAGATGGCCTTATAGAATAATTATCTTACTTTTCGGCTAGATAAATAATGAGATACTTCGTTAGATATTTAGATATACGCTAGATATCGTAAGATCTTACTTCCATAAATGCAAGTTACACTAATGTGTTGCGAGTTCTCTACTCGTCTCATAGTGAATCTATTTCCCATTTTTTATACTTCAAACTTACAGAGGTAGATTTAGATACCCTTAGCTGATAAATAGTTTGATGTGCAGCCAATGTGTTTTAAAAGCGCTGGTTTTATCAATAATGAAATCAGTCAACATACAAAAAATAGATGGTAGTTTTTCAAACAGCTTTGGCAAATCAGGATGCTGATTTACAGAAAGTATCCTTTTACACGAAACCTAGATAAGAAAAGTTATGTAATCCTACACAAATGATTGCACCCCAACACCTCTTCCACGTTGATTTAACATATATTTCTTTTTTAACTTTTTTTTTATTCCCAGAAAAACCAGAGATTTTTTTCACGTAAAACATCTTAATCTCAAAATGCTTTTGTTTAGCTAAAAATACATGAAGTTAGGGAATAGAGCTTACCTGGCATAAAATACATGAAGTTAGGGAATAGAGCTTACCTGGCATAAAATACGGAGCAATGTTCAGAACAACAACACGACATGGAATTGAGACAAAGATGGAAGGATCCATAATTATAAGAAAAATTATTACAGCGCTAATGCAGGTATTCTGTTTTTAAACTATTCCTCGCTTGCACGTACCATATTAATTAGTTACCTGTGCCCCATTTTAAAGAAAAGATGCTTTTCAAGATTACATCTTACCATCTTTACTCTCGCGGGGAAAAAGATGGATGATATACTTGGGCTTACAAATCTGCATGAGTTTCTATTAAAGTCTTCGATTACATTCGAACCGGAAAACTTGGTATTCAAACAGAAACATCTGATGAGATATTCGTAAGTTTTACTTTAGAAACAAAAAGGAAACTTAAAAAATATATATATATAATGCTGTCTTGAGAAAGGAAAGAATAGTATGCACAAAGCAAAAGAGACCAGCGCCGACTATCGAGATAGGTTTCGATCCTCTGGAGATCTCCCTTCAGGAAATGGCCAGGTCCGGTCTAAGCATGACGAGAAAACAGCTTTGGTCAATGAGAGCTTGAACAACATGACAGATGGTTGCTGCAGATCCGTCATGCCCCGAGCCAGTTCCCGCGACCGCCCCAGCGTGAGCTTTGCCACGTACACAGGCTGGAGGAGTTACTTGGACGGCCGCCATAAGAGCAAGAGGGGTCGGAAAACGGCAAACGGCTCTCTTGGCGACATCTCAGGCCTCAAGGCCCGAGACCAAAGCAACAACCGGAAGGAAGCTGGAAAGCAGAGGTATGGGAAACTCGAATCGTCTCATGCGGGTTGTTTGACACACAAATCCTTGGGTATCTCGTCTCATCCCGTAGAGGACAGCGATAGCTGCAGAAGTCTGGCCAGCGTGCGCTCGTTGCCTGGTGGACCAATCGGTGGCCTAGTGGACAGGGCAGTGCGAACATGCAGCTATTATGATATTCCCATGATCAAACCTTTACGAGATGCTTCGGACTGTGGCTATATCGATGCCACGATTAGGCCTTACCTTCACGGCAGGGTGGGATGCAGAAGAGGAGGGATCTCAATGTCGAGCATCAATCCTGGCCCAGAGTCCCTCGCTGGTCTTAATAACAGCATCATTCGTCATGGAGTCGGTATCATTGAGAGCAAGGACAGCAGTAACAACAACAACAACAGCAACAACTACAACAGTAACGAAAACAAAAACAACAACAACAACAACAACAACAGAATCAGTAGCAGTGACAGTAACAGGAGTAATATCAACAAAAACAGCAATAACATTAGCATTGTCAACAGCGGTGGTAGGAAGAGTTTTAGTAACCATAACAATAATCAAATCAAAAAGAAAAATGGTGCTCAAAAGAATGAAAAACTTCTCTGCATTCTGAGTGTTGGTCATGGAACAGGCGATGAATTTGAAACGCTAATCATCACAGAAGTCAAGGATGAGGCGAACAATAAGTCAACTAAAACTGACTTTGGGAGCAAAGACAGCACAAGAAATCATAAAGGCAACTACATATCAGAGATAAACAGGCAGAGTTTTATAGCATCCATGCGCGATACTAAATGCACCAACAGTTTTTGTCGCGAACTATTTGAGAAGAACAAGACTCTCTCTTCAACCGCCATGGAAAAAGTCAGCTCTAAGGCTAAACTAGGCAAAACTGCTATCGTATCTACCCCCATCAGTGCATGGTTGCGGTTCAGTAACAGCAGAAAGCTCACCGACATAGGATGGTTCGGTGAGAATGGAATAAAGAGCAGGGACTTTTACAAGTGCCTTTGGAGATCTCAACGAATCATCGAAACATTTGCATTTTGTCAAGGAAACGACAGCAAAATTCACTCAGAATGCTCAAGCAATATTTTTGTTCATCAAAACAGCAACAACAATAGCAGCAGAACTAGCAATATCAGTGGCTCAAGCAGCAGCTGCTTGTCTTCTTCTTTCTCTCCTTCCATCTGTGGCAAAACTCTAAGCAGTACCATCTCCACTGAAATCGGTAAGGAGTGGGATGCCGGTGCGACTCTTTCTTCTACAGAGATAGACAAGCATCGAAAAATGTCTCTCTCTTCCTATTCGTCAACCTCTATATCAACTTGCACTTCCACTCATTCACTGACACAGTCAGCACGTCCTATGTGTTCGCCCAGCGGGAATTTATCAGAGAGTTGCATCTGTTCCATTACGTCAAAGAATGCGGACGATACATCTAACAGTCATTCAATGGAAAATCCAATGGTAACTCTTTTGATGCTCCGCAGATCGCCTGAGAGCAGAGGGTTCAATACGGATTCTTTGAAGTATCAAAGCAGGCAGTCTATACCTGTATGGCGGAGCAGACCTGAAGGTCAAAAGGATTTCATCAACAAGGATGTGGCGGGAGGCCAGCGAAAGATAGTTAGTACTCTGAACAAAGAGCCAAGTAAGGAGACCCAAAACATGGGTGAACCCACAGCAGCCAGGTGTAAGATTCTCCCACAAGGAATGAGTCAATATAGTACGAGATTGACAACGCCTTTCGACAAATCAAACCCATCTACAACTCTAACAATGAGAGGTTTGAAGCAAAATCAGAAAAGACCAGAAAGAATGACAAATGTCAAAGGTGTCAGTAATCCAAACCCGAATGTTTTAGTAAGAGCATCAAATACGAAGGGCGGAGACTCTGCATCATACTTTGAGTCTCAAATTCCATCGCCATCTCCAAGATTTACTGTTGCGTTTCGGTTGAATAAGGCATCTGAATTAAAGCAAATTACGTCTACGGTAAAGTCTGTCGTTAAGGAAACTGTTCCTACAGTTAAAGCTACCAATGTCGTTACATCTGTAGGCGCTGACTGTGAGTCTGTGGAGGGAAAAGGGCAGAATGCTTCCACGTTGGGTACAGTCCAACGGGCTTCATCCCCAGCCAAGTTTGTGACAAAACCGCAAGTTCAGACCCCAGTAAAACGCCCTCGTTCAACATTACCAGCTCAGAACGTATCGGATTCTCCACCATCAAAGTCTCGGCGAGCCAACTCTTTAACAATGAGAAAGGAGGCCTCAACGCAACATTATGACTTTGCACCTGCGAAAAACAAGTTGTTTCGTCCAGGTAGGGAAGCTCTTTTTATGCCACAAAGACAAAATCAGCAAGGTAGACAATACCCTCCGGTTAAAATTGAATACCAGAAAAATAATGTGTCTTTTACTAACAATAGGTTGGACAACATATCTCTTCGAAACCGTCCCAATGATCCTTATTTTGTCAAAACTATTGAAACATGCTGTGCAGAGCCGAAACCACAAACAATGCAGTGGGTTCCGTGCCATAAAGGAGAAGTGAACCTGAAAGACTATTTGAGACAAATGAAGCAAGCGGCAACGCAAACCGCGGCTAATGTCAAAGCACAGCGCCTCGCTGCCCAGCGCAAACAAAGTATTATATCAACAGCTCAAAGATTCGATACTCTTTATGATTCTGATCAACTGGTGGATCAAAAACTCACTGGATCGGACAAGACAAAGTTTTCCAGGCAAATAGACGAAATTCAATTTTTTAGCTCAAATGAACGAAACTCTGAGAAAATTTTTACAACAGCAGGGGAAAGCAATCAACTGAAAATCATGTCATCAGAACCAGGATCTCAAGTGTACAGACCATCAATCCCACCGCATAGACAACGATGCCCTGGCCTTCAGGATCAGCCTGATGGGAAACACAAAGGTGATGGGAAAAGTGTTGTGTCAGGGGATCACGATGGGGACCAAGGTATGGTTCAGGCACAAGTCAAGATGGAAGACTTTGATCCTTCCCAGCAAAAGAAGCCTTCCGAGTCTACTTTACCCGTTGGGGACCAAGGAAAGTTTCGGGCACAAGTCAAGATGGAAGATTTTGATCTTTCCCAGCGAAGCTTCCCAAACCAAGGGCAGGAGAAGCTGTCAGGGCCTATTTTTTCCTATCCTAATGCAAAGATTCAAGATAAGACGGAGCGATTGCTTTTAAACCACATGAATTTTTTAGAGGCAGATGAAAGAAAAACTAAACTATTAGAAAGCAGGGGAAATAGGAGGTCCAGGATACGACCACCCATACATGGACGGCGTTTTTCTCCCGATGGCTTCGGGCGATCTCACAGTTTTGCTGGTGATACGTGTTTAGCACAAGAGCCTTTGACTTTTGGGATACCTTCATCCTCAAAGACAGGCCAATCAAAGCCGCACAATGACCCCGTTTCCTCTAACTGCGCTCAGCGAGTCAAAATGAAAACCCCACTAGAAGAAAAGGAATTTTATCCAAAGCGAACTGCTCCTCCTCCTGCCCGTCCCCAGGGATTTATAGGCAAGAAAGCGACGGAGGAGATATCGGCCCCAACAGTAAATGTGGTATATAATGCCCCGAAAACTTTTAAAAGCTTTTCTGGTTTGGTGACAAAGGGCTGGACCACGCCAACTTTGGCTACGAAAGCCACATTAAGTTTTCTCCATAATGACTCGCCGGCAAGATGCTCTGACAAAACAGTCTCACACAAGCGGTCGGTGATACGTAAACCTGTGATAGGGAAGCTTCAAGAGAAGAAAAGATTTAAAGCAGAAACAGAAACCCCAAAAACAATACAGGTCCCATTGACAATAGCTCAAGATACCTCAGATGTTATCAAGATCAGCTCAGCGCCAATGGATGAACTGAACGCACATTTTTGCAACTCAAAGGCATCTGCCCCTCCTGAAAGAACCAATAAAACAAGATTGTTGAAATGTACAAAAAAATCTGCCGGTATATCGCAAATGTCTTTAGATCAAGTAACTGCAGCTGATCATAAAGAGAAGTGTATAGATTCCATGACAAACGAAAGGCAGAAACACGGCAGATCCGAAAGGCTACCCGTTGCAAGAAAGCGAGCACTTTCAAGCGATCAATATTCATTTGAAGATCGAAAAAGCGATGTCAAATGTCTGAATAAAGATTGTGTAGAAATACGGACTAAAGACGAGCTCAGCTCTTTCCCTCAGACAGAGGAAATAAGTCCGGATCAGCAGCCGCAACAACAGCAAAGGCACCCTCAGGAGGATAAAACGGAAGGGCAAACAGGAAAGAATAAAGAAAAGGTAGATCTTGTTCAGAAGAAGTTAAATTTTCAGGATTTTAAGGCTCCCAATCTTCAAAATGCTGTTTCCAATGACACCGCTGACAAAGTTAAAGATCCATACACTGTTTTCTCAAGTTTATCATACGCCTCTGCCATCCTGGACTCCAGCTGGCCGCCAACGAGGACCCTTAAAGTTGATTCTTTTGAAGACATCCCACTGTTCTGGACAAAAGATGATGCTGCTGAGGGCAGCTTTGAAATTTCTACTCAGCCGGATCAAAACTTGAACATACAAACCGAAATTCGTGGCTTACTGAATAGTCTGGCATCCAGAAGAGACCATGTTTCTGTGACAAGATCGATTCCAGATCTCACAGAGGAAAGTTCGATGGAAAAAACAAAGCATCGATGCAGCGTCATCAGGCAGTATATTCAAGATAAATATGTTTGCCTACGTCATACATCCATGCCTTGTCGCTACTTTACTCCGGCCATCGATTACAAGAAAAAGCTCAGCGAGGTCCCATCTTCCCACAATCAAATACAATTTTCAAGTTTAACAGTCACGGATGATGCTAAAATCAAGATAAATGGATGTGCAAGAGAAAGTTCAAAGCTGCCTAATTCCGCATCGAATTTGAACTTAAAAGCCAACCCAATTTCATTAAATTCATTGGTAAGTGATAGTATGGGTAAAAATTTAAAGGTAGGCTTGATAACGAAGGAGAAAAGAGAAAGAAACGACATAACTATTACAGATACCGCGGCGGGTGAGATCGAGGATAAACACTGTGCTCAGGAGACCGATCTTGGTACTGGGCCTTGTTCAAGAAGGGTTTTATTCGAACGCGCTGCAAAAACCATCACGAAAGAGTCTTGTGAGCCAAAAAGAGCTCCGTGTGCACCGAGAGCACTGTCTGGCCTCAGCTTCTCGGCATATGATTCGCTCATTTCGGAACTCAAGACCCATTACCTGTTGGAACGTCTCGAGAATGGCCACCATGAGGAGAGCGCTCTGGAAGAAGATGATGACTCTCATTCTCAAGGAGATTGGGACGACAGCGTCCTTGATGAGGAAACAGAGCTCTCTCTAGCGGAGATTCTCGAGCCACCCATCGACGGAGACACGGGGCAGCTCACCAAGACGGAGATGAAGGGCAACAGGTGTAAATCGTCTGCACCTAGTTTGGCTAAAGACATAGATGGCCATCTCGGGTCTGATACACAAGCAGATACGATTAAAAAATCAAATTGTTTTCAAAAACTATCTTGGGTGCTTTGTGCTGCAACTCTGCCAAAAGCATGCGCACAAGCTAAACCTGTTATTACATGTAAAGAAAACAACATTGAAATGTTTTGTAAAACAGGAGTTTCAAATGAGTGTGACGCGAAGGAGAACATATCATTTGGTGCCACTCAAAGCAAAATCTTCACTGATCGGAATCCGCAAAACCCCCAAAAATCTAAAAATAGCACTGAGTTGTCGCTTAGTACAAAAAAAGATAATAAAGCGGATTTCTTAAAGAGAGAATCTGTGCAAGAAAAATCAAAGGATCAGGGCACGGTGAAAAATCAACACAACATTTTGCAAGAAACTAAAGAAGGAATCAGGGACATGGTTTGCGATGAAGCATTCGATTGTGGATTTAATTCAGGACTTCAACAGAAGGTAGGAGATAACGATCCATTATCCAAAAATCCTAAACAAATCATTTCAAACTTTACAGATGCTGCTACCCAATCAGAGTTGCTGAAGGATGAGTCACTGTCACCCGGTCTGCTAAAACAGTTTCAAGACGACTGTACCTCGACAGACTGCAGATACAAGGCAGAATCTCTGGCCCGCAGCTTAGAGGCAATATGGAGCCCAGCTTTCAACCCTTCCCAAGTGCCTGGCAACCTGCTGCACGACAAAGAATTTGGAAATGCCACCATGCTTTCAGAACACCCACAACATAACTGTGTTACCCTGGCTCGTGGCACTGGACGCGCTGTCTCCAATGTGAAAACCACCGATGCATTAGAAGTATTGCCCAAGAGCCCTAGGTACACTCAGGTAAATCAAGATATAACTAGAACAATGCTGACCCTCGGAAAGCACGACGCATCAAAAAGTCACAAAGACAACGAAGAGAAGGAAAATTGTCTGCCAAGACTGACTGAGGAAAGCACTTCGTTTCATAAGACTGGAGACTTCCAAGAAATGAAATCCAGCTCTGATTCCTCACTTCGAGTAAACAGCGTGCGTGAAAATCTTAAGGAAGTTGCAAAAAAGCTATCAGGGTCTGTGAAAGACACGGTTAAAATTTTTAACACTCTTTCTGATGGCATTTGCCCCCTTCTCTCAAAAGCCCCTAACCGTCGCTCTTTAAAGACAGCCTCTGTACCTAACGAAGAAGGAATGCGAATTAGTCCTAACACATTTACAACCCTCGAAACTAACTTTAAACAAAATCGAAGCCAGCCTTCTATTAGCTCTGACATAAATATATCCTATAATAAAAATCAAATTCATATCGGCTCAAGCCCAATCAATCGCCGACAAATATACGATAAATGTGATGAGCTTCATGATTCGTCTATCCTCTCAGCCACTATTACAGATATAAACGACGAGATCATAGGGTGGATACACGAGCCATTTCAAAGTCAAGATAAGGACCAATTCAGCAAAAACCCTCAAACAGAGCCGCTGGATCTGTCTGTGAAGGGAAGCAACAATAGAAATCAGAAGTCACTTCATCGAGATGTTGAAGATGGTATCCTCGAAGAATCTTCCACTAATAAACAGATCGCTCCGACACGTAGCAACATCCATCTGGAGTTTTCGAGTCATATTCTTACAATTTCTCCAAGTCGAACTAATGAACAACGTAAAATATGTAGACACCCATTAGACCTTAAGCCGGCCGCAACAAAAGGAGGCGCTGAAAATGAAAGAATTCTTCCTTTATCTGAGGCAATCGAAGTGGAATCTACAAAGCATCCTGGTAAACCTCAACGACTTGAAAATCACAGAAGCTTTCATCGTCAATTTCAAACCTGTCGTGATGAAGGCATTGAAGATGACCTTTCGCTTCAAATATTTCAGCCATGTGCTCTCGAGACTACAAGCTACAGTCCTCTGATTTCAGAGCTCGTTGACCGGTCGGATGCTTCAAAAAGAATTGTCTTAGTTTGTGCTCGAAATCACGGCAACTATGAGACATGTGCTCGCATTCATTATTCAGATAGGATGAACCATTGTTTAAAAAACATCATAAGTAAAAATTTGGCCAATATCTATTGGCAGCTGATGTGCCGTAAGATCTGGGAAGATATTTTTTATGGTTCTTTGTCAATGTACAATGAAGGTGACATTTCCCGAGAGACTGGCTTTTATTTGACTGCGGGGAATAGTAATTCAAAGGAAGCAAGCAAGACTCACTTGGTTGTGACCGATACTTCTCTTCTTCAAGATCCCCTTGAGAAACGGGAAAGTATATCAAAAACAGATCCTTGTCACGCTCCCCGATCACTCGCTCGTAACGAATGTGATGCCAAAGGCAACAATCAGGAATATACTATGGCAAAATCAACAGATCGCAGGAATCTGCCTTACCTTTCACAGAACACTGATCACGCTCGACCGTCTGGCCTTGGAACATCAAACTTTGCGTATCTTTCCCAACATGGCAAGGAAGATGTGGCACAGCTGAACAGGACGTGCAAAACAAAGCCTGTCCTCAAATGTACATCTCACCCTCACCTCACCCCGGTATTCGCTGATGAACATCCAAAGTATTTGACGCCTGTTTCTGATGTGCAGACCATCCCGAAAGACGGCGATGATTCTGGTTTTGCTTGCATCTTCAGTAGTTCAGGAGAGAATAACTCTCGCGGCCAGACGGAGTTAGGAGCTCCGTTGCTGTCGCCGTTGATGACCTCCCCTGGTGCGAGCGGCCGTGCTACTGACCCTGGCAGAGAACCCCGTCCAGCAGTCGCGCGACCTTCTCTCGTGTCCGTGGAGTCTGACTGCTCGTTCCACTCGTGCTGCTCCATCTGTAATTCTAGTGGTCAATTTGAAAATTAAATGAGTTACCATCAAATTCCAAACCAGGAGTTTGTGTAAAAATTACTCCAGCGTCGATAGAAAGCGTTAGACAGAACTTCAAGATTAATCTCAAGGCTCTTTTTATGTTTGAACGTTGCTTAACGGGATGAGCTTTTTTGTTTGTTTGTTTGTTTGTTTGTTTCGTTGTTCTGTTTGTCTTTTATCATAATGATGATTTCGCCGATTACATTTTGAAAAACATTTTTACAAAATGGCTACCCAATCTTTTAGAATCAAGAGAAATGTATCGCAACATAAACGGCGGTGAAAAGTATGCGATGTGTCATTTTTTTTTTACTGCCACACTAATCTTTTGTTAAATACCAATAAATCTTTCTAACTCGTGCTGACATCTCCACATTGTAACATCGAATTTTTATCAAAGTTGGTTTCGTTCATAACTGAATTTAATTGATTTTTATTATCCCCTTGTACATTAGCATTATTAAGTGAGTCTTAGTGTAGAGAAACTGAGGCACAATCTAAAATTAATAAACAGAAGGAAAGAAGAAAGAAATTAACTTTCTTCTTCTCTCTTTTGTATCTTTTGTTTTATCTTTTGTTCCGTCTTGCCCATCCATTATCGGTCTTGATTCAGCCCATTCTCACTTTTCATCCACCTATGTCTGGAGATTTCGACTTATATTCAGAATCGACTAAACGACTTTAAATGAAATGGTTGAACAACTAGTTTTTGCGAATCAGGCATAATGGATTATTAATCACCTCTCTATTAATATAAATTACCTTTAATCAACTTGACATTGCCTGAACTAATCAATACACCGCTCTTTGAATGTGTGTAACATGTGCGAAGTCAATAGGTATTCGACATATTTAGTCATTAGTGTAATCGACTTAGTCCGGACCCGAGATTCGAATGCAGAACCATCATGGATTCGGCATAATTTGTTCTCGATTTAGTTCTTGCGTTGTACTTGCAATTAGATGTCCTGAACTGAAAGTAGGATGAAACAGTCAAGAGGGAGTGGGGTTGGCGATGGAAATCTAGGCAGTAAGAAAGCCTAAGCTTATTGTAATAGGCATATAAGGCTTATTAAGCTTTCTACACTGGTCGATTGTTTCTCCCCATATCTCTATCGTCTTATCTTCTATAATCAAAAATAGGACAAATATAAAAAAAATAGTTCATTTCAGAGATAAAAGAAAATGATTACTTCTAAAACTCCCCCCTTTCTCTCTGTGTCCCTCTCTCTCTCTCTCTCTCTCTCTCTCTCTCTCTCTCTCTCTCTCTCTCTCTCTCTCTCTCTCTCTCTCTCTCTCTCTCTCTCTCTCTCTCTCTCTCCTTCTCTCACACACTTTTAACTCTGCCTCTCTCCCTCTGTGTCTCTTCCACTTCTCCCCTCTCTCTCCTCTTCTATTTCTCTTCCTCTCTCTGTCTCTCTCTCTAACTTTCTCTCACTCTTTCTCTCTCTCTCTCTCTCTCTCTCTCTCTCTCTCTCTCTCTCTCTCTCTCTCTCTCTCTCTCTCTCTCTCTCTCTGACATGTAAATTAGTTATCCATCTCGTGACACAGTTATCACTTGCTTCACAGAACCTCGCTTTGTCAGTATTCCCTTGGTTTTAATGAATCGACGTCAAGATATTTCGGTTCATTTTTTTTCAGTATTTATCGGCTACTCGAGTTCGGCGGAAAGATCCGAGCTATTCACTGTATCGGCTTTCGGGATGACTTTAGGTGTTTTATTGTTACAGAACTGAATAAAAATGAAAATTAAAATTGAGTGTTTTTAAGTCAAATTAAGTGATTTTTTAAAGTTTCAACAAATAGCGTTACGGCGGTGTTGTCATCATTTTATGAACCAGGTTTGTTCACCAATGGTTTTAGCAAAGAAAACTACAAAAGATGTTGGTGGCGTTACTAAACTCTTCATCAAGCTTTACGTAGACAAGAAGCGAAAGTTGTGGGACATGATGAAACTCGTTTATTGTAGAGCCAGAGTTGATTTACCTTGTCTAACTTGCGTCTACTGTTTAATTGATGATGTTTACTAAAATGACTGATGCTGAATGAAAAGAACAATCTGTTTCATGGTAAAACAGGAAAAAAAATAAGCTGGTTCAACAGAGTAACGGCTGAGGTGCCAACATAAAAAACTACATCTATGATAACGTCAACTTTAGCTGTGCAACATTGTCTAAAAGATGATTATAGCTGCCAGTCACATATAAAATAATTTTTAGGGATGTTTTTGTCCTTGTTGTTGTTGTTGTTGTTGTTGTTAAAAGCGTCGTCGTCATCGTCGTTGTTTTGTACTTGCCGGAACAACCAATCTGGAAACCCTTACAGAGGGAAGTGCTCATAATCTTAAGTTCTTCCTTTCTGGGTGGTGAACTGTTTCGTTCTTTTTTTATGAGAAATTCTTTTATGAAATAATTTCCAGAATGACCATAATATTTGCTGTTTATACTTATATCTCTAAACGCTTTTATCTGGCCTCTATAGGTAAACTTATCTTTTGATTCTCTCTCTCTCTCTCTCTCTCTCTCTCTCTCTCTCTCTCTCTCTCTCTCTCTCTCTCTCTCTCTATCTTTCTCTCTCTCTGTTTCTCTCTCTCTCTCTCTATCTATCTATCTATCTATCTACCTATCTGTCTATCTATCTATTTCCCTCTCTTCCTCCCTCTCCCTATGCACACATACATACATATATATATATATATATATATATATATATATATATATATATATACATATACATATACACACACATACACACGCCTATCTATCTACCCACATCCCTTTCTATTCTATTCTATTCCTTATAGTAATTCGGTTTCTGTGGGTATAAAGGAATATCGCCGTGTTGTCGCTTAATATAGAAATTTAATCCAAAGTCTTACATCCAACTTCGCAAATCGCCACCATCAGACGTTTTGTTTACGAAGGCTTTACAAAATGTAACCTTAATTAAATTGATATATGTTCCTGAATTTCATTTCCACTGAATATTCTGCAGTCGCTCTACTTCAAGTTATAGACTCTATCATACAATGAAAGTAAATTAATAACACGTATTATTCCCAAGGTTTTCTGTACATTGATTTTCTTTTATCTTTTATCTGTAATAGTCAGTCGCTCTTCTTTCTAAATGGTTTCGAATTTATTTTTGTAAAACTATATCCAAAAACAATATGGCCGCTTGTGCCGTCTGCTTTCTTCGTGACAGACACACCCGCTAGTGGTAGACCAGTCCTTCACGGCGGCTGAACAGCTTGTATCGATCTCACATCCTGGCAGTCACTGTCAGCGTAAAGAGGTAGGAAACAGCGAAGCTGCTCGGGTAAGAGCAAATGAGCGTCTGCGTTACCATGGTAACTAAAAGCTACAGAATTTTGCGTTCAATACTTCTGTCCATAGCTCTTTTAGCATGGGTATTGATACTGGCTACAAAATTATTTAACCGGAACTTTTAGATCTACCTATTTTATTCTCTCATTCTAAGCTTTGCGTTCAGTAAGAAGCGATTTTTTCACTGGTTCATGTAACGGATGTGAGTATTGAGAGCTGATTTTGTTTTTCATAGTCCTACTCTAGTATTTTGATGTGTCTCAGTTGCTTTGTCACGTTTGTTATTTTTCAGCCGCATTTTCCTTTTCATGCTTTTATGAGACCTCCTCTATGGAAATATTTACGAGTTTCTGGAATTCATAAAAATTGTTGTTTAAGATTACTTTTAATCGATAGTATTCAGACAGTGTATGACAAATTTTCAGAGTAAAAAAAAGAATTAGGGTCGTTATCATTAGATGCGTAGAGGAGTTTTATGGTGTGCCTCAGGCCATGTCAAAAGAACCAGCTTAAGACTGACGTAAAATAATTGTTTTTCGTTTACTATGGCTTAAATCATCTAGTTACACTCAAGAAGAGAGAGAGAGAGAGGTGGGGGGGGGGAGGAGAGAGAGAGAGAGAGAGAGAGAGAGAGAGAGAGAGAGAGAGAGAGAGAAAGACGTCCCTGGATTCCCATAAATAGTAAAAAATGATTGCTGTCGTTATTCTTTCGTGGCAGATAAAATTTACCCAATTTTATTTGGATACCACTGCAGGCATAGTTTGAGGTCATTGCCATGTACCGATTTTGTCCGTGAGTTTTAATTAACATAGCCTTTTTTTTTTAATAAAATACGAATGCAAACAGGTGGGCAAAGGAAAAAGAAAACTTTTTAATGACCATCAAACGTTGTCCTATATGAAAACCGCCCTGTGAGACCGTCGGGTTAACAATTATGCCTGCAAGGTTTTATTAAACGTAAGACACATTATTTTTTATCCTAACTGTGAATTCTAGTATGCATACGCATCTTTATTTGCAAGCAATTTTATCATTCTAAATAGAATAAGATAAAGTACTCTGTAGGCTATATCCTAGTGGCACAAAACAATATGTTTCAGTATCCAGCGCGTTCTCCCCCTCCTCTCTCCATCTTTACATCTATCCATCTCTCTATTTATCTACATCTCTTATCTGTCTCTATATCTATTTCTACCTATCTATCTATCTATCTATCTATCTATCTATCTATCTATCTATCTATCTATCTATCTATCTATTTCTACTTATATATCTATCCACCCGTCTATCTAACTATCTAGCAAGCAAACTAGCTAGCCATCTATCTCTATATCTATCTCCAATTTTCTATGTGTTTAATAAAGTTCAAAAACTGGTTGACGTAAGAATCATGTATTGAAGTTTTTATATATTTTTTTGCTTCCCATAATGTTGTCATCACAAAAATGCATCCTTCGTATGACTAGGGCAACACGATTTTGTTAGATGTATATGTGCCCATTATGACGACTTGATGACGTAGCTTGTGGTTCTGCTCAGTCTTATCAAGACTCTCGAGCTATAAGATCAGTAAGGTTTCGGCAAAAACTTTTACTTTACTGTGACACGTTACAAATCATCGGAACGACGTAGTTATTACCATTCTCAAGCAGACACTGCATCGGCTCAGTTATATTCTTTCTAACAATACTGAAGTCCTTTTCCCAAATCTTGCTAATTCATGTTTTACCTTTTTTCTATTTTGTTGGGGCTTTTTTATTATTTTTTCCTTCTTCTCGGAAAATGGCGGTTTCTTAGAAAGATTCATATCTCTTCTTTTCTCTAACTTTCAACAAGCAGTCAGATTAATTTGGTGAACGGAGGAAACACATCAGGCCGGCTACTCATCGTGAAATCCTGATGTTGATAACGACTGAAGTTAGGGTAGAGCTTGAATGACATAAGGATCAACAACGGCCCTGGTTAATCAATCCGTGTAACTTCCGCACTCTGCCTCTCTGTTGAATGGGTACGTGTGTACCACACAGTGCGTGGATTGTCTGAAATAGTGCTTCCTGCTAACAACCTGTTTGTACTGCTATATAATGGCATCTGCCCCACAGTCTCCCGAACAGTCTTTTATTGGATCAGGGTGTTCCGTCATGATATGGATAGGACTGGTCAGATAGGGCCAGATCCCACCACTAGATGTGCCACTCAGAACCATTTAACCGTCAGTCTAATCTCTAACAACTGAGCTCAAAAACGTCCAATGCAGGGCGGAGAGGTTTCGAGCTTACACGTTTAAGATTTCAGTCTTATGAGGAAGAGTTAGATAAGTTTTGTCATTTTTTTTTTCTAAAGCATAAAAATCTCTTGAGACCCCGTAACACTGTTACACTAAATCTTTCAATAGACACACTTCATGGTCCTAGACATTATTATTGTCTTCCTCTTTATAGGGGCTAGATCTAGGTATTAAATTGAGCATTCCAAGAATAGAATTCTTTATATCTTCTTTTAGTGTTCAATAGCTATTGGGCAGATGCCTTTTTGCTTTATTCTACCGTGTTACTTATGAGTTTATGCTACTGCTGAAATACACCTTGATGTTCGTTTCATGAGGAATAGTGTTCATTCAAGAACGCTTATTCGACAGTTAAGGAATGGAATGTTGCCTTTCTTTTTTTTTTCACTTTTTTCCCCGTTCCATTAATGTTTTGTTTTTTTTTCCTTTTATTTTTAACTTAAATATTGACGGTACAAAGAGAAAACCACGGAGTGAGGTGTGCGCGCTATTCGTTGAGTACCGGTTACGATTATGGACGCTTCGACACCATCTGTGGTAAAAGGTGAGTCGAGGGACGAAAATTACTTTGAAGATTGGGTTAATAGATCTTCCGCCTATACCATGTTGGGTGTTGAGCGGAAATGGGCGACTTATGTCGTAAAGAAATGAGAGAATTCTAGACTTTTTGCTTAATTAACCTGAGAAGCGATATACGAGACAGGCGAGTTAGGAGTGAACAATATTTTTTTTTAAATCATTCTTTGACTATAAAAATTCAACACGGAAGCTAAAATTACCATTATTTTCCCCCTGAACTAAAAAAAAAATAAATAACTGCACAAAATAAGTGCCTTATGAGTTATTTGACCCTTCTGACCCAGGAAGCTTTAAATTTAAAAAACCTGGAGTTTTCAACCTCTCCACCTTGTAACTGAAGATCTCTGCCAGTTAGTGTAGCCAATATGTTGCGGAATGTAGGACAATATCCTCTTAAACGGTTAAGTGTTGCCAGTAGTAAGGTAACTCCCATAACAAACTGTGAGTGAATGGGGTCTATAAGAACCTTCTGACGGTTTGATATAAACTTGACCATAGTGGTGGTATTTAATAATATGAAAAAGGCTCCACAATTAAAAAAAAAAAAAAAGCGTCTACCCCATTTAACTATCAGTCTATTGGGACACCGAAACAATGATGTCAGCATTAGGCAAGGGAACGGTTTTATTATCTGGAATCTCTCTCTGGTTTCAGAGCAAGATCTAAAATATTTAACAAAAATGAAATTGTCGATTTTAATCCATGCCACAACTTCACACGATGTTGGCGTAATGCTTACTCTTTGAAAAATAACCAGACATGGAAATCATGTTAGTGTTGATCGTGAAATTCAAAACCGGAAGTGCTAGTTCTCGTTTCACCTTTGTCACATCATGGACGCCTTTTCTTTGGGTCGGATTAAACGAGCTTAATATAGTTTTAAGAACGTTTTGCGGCAGAACTCTTCGATTTTGAGGAGGTGAACGTCTTTCAAATTCCGTTCTGAGACGATTTTCCTAACTTTCTTTAAAAACCATGATTATATCCTTTCGAATAGTTGAACCGAGAAATCGAATCGTTTTCAATTTCGCTGTTCTAATTAGGCAAAAAAAATAAATATTACTCTAATGATAGATTTTATGATACTGGGATCGATACAAGCTTCTAATGAGCAAAGACGCAAAGGAAGGCTAGAGGTTGAAGTGTGTGGCGCGAGGATATTGTGAATAAGGTGGAGTGTTTTGATGGGTTTTTTTTTTTTTTTTTTTTGGTTTTTTTTTCTATTCATTTTTCATTTTCTTTTGTTTTGTTTCAATTTAATAAGAGTACTTTTGTCTATTAGTTGATGATTTTAAAAACCCCACCTTTCTTTTCTCAATAAAGTTATAACGAAAGTACCATGCATGCAATAAAATGCTAATTTATTACCGTATGAAAATTACAACAAAGGAACAAAAAAAAAACCAATCTGTTCACAAATAAAAAAAAAATATACCAAAAATATTTTTTAGCAAATTATATCAATATTAATCAACACTTAAAACACTGGTGTTATACAATTACGTTCAATAAACTGAATTGAATAACGGTCTCCGTGCAGTAAAAAGAAACAGTTAATATTTAAACAGCGTCTTTTCTTTCCCCCACCCCCTTCCTCCCCTTTCCACAATTAAGTATGGCAATCTAAGGCTCTCATCGTGTTCTTTTAAATCAATCTGCTTAATTATCTTAGAGTAATGATTACCCCATGGAGGAAAGACAACTAGCAGCGGACCGACATGTGGGGGAGGATAATATTTGTATGGTAACTGGAAAAGTATTCCTGACTGAGCCATTGGAGCTCAATTCAAAATATTTTTAGGCTAAATACTTAATAGCTAATTGTCTACTTCCTAAAACCTTTCTAAACGCCTATTACACGGCTATAAATTCCCGAAAGAAAAAAAAAGAGCTAAGGGTTGCATTAGCTTGCAGGAATTGTTGTTACTTGCATTTCTTTACCATGAGTTGTACATAGATTGGGAATTCAGAAAAGTTTGCTAATTTTTTTTTTAGTTTAGGATTCTATTCTATTTGGTCTACAAATAGTGTGGAAGTCTGCGCCATTTAGTGGATTCTGTCTTACCTGATTTCAAAGCTGCAAAGTTGGTCTGGGCTTGCAATGCGTTGTCTTTCTTTTTCATGAAGCATAGGCTACGTTTCACTACCCATAAACTCGAACCCATAACGACAATTTTAGCCGTCTGAAAGCTTTTTGATTCGGGCAACTTTCTGTGGATTTGTCACATTTTAATGACTTTGTTCAAATTAGGTCTTTTATTATTATTTTTATTATTATTATTATTATTATTATTATTATTATTATTATTATTATTATTATTATTATTATTATTATTATTATTATTATTACTATTATTATTATCATCATCATCATCATCATTATCATCATTAGTAGCAGTTGTTTTATTATCTGTCTTCCCCAGATTTATTTAAACAATTTCCGAGGCTGATGCGAAAACTGAGCTCCGAAGAAACTCGTGCGATAAATGAACTTGTCAATAAGAGGGTGAGGCGAGACTACGCTAGCCTCCTCAGCGACATTAGTCTGCTAGAGTTGTCACGTGACAAGGCTGAGAACCAGCTCCGCGAAGCCGTCGAGTCGGCCAGGAAGGAGGCTGAGAGAGACAAGAGCCTTGTTCGAGAGTACAAACGAGGTTTTGGGAGCGTCTCTCAGTTGCTGTCTACCAAAGAGCAAAGGTTTGAGGACAAGCTCGCGCAGGCGGAGACGCTCATGAGACAAACGGAAGAGAACCTCAAACAGGCTGAGTTAGAGAAGAAGGGTCTGCTCGCCGAGTGTAGAGACAAGGACAAAATCATAGAAGACCTGAGTGAGCAGATGGCGAAACTCAGAGCTAAGGCCAAGCAAGTCGAAGATTACAAAGACATCGTGGAGAAAAACGAAAGTATGAGGAAAGAAATCTTGAGGCTTAAATTTGATCTTGACGTTCAGAAAAGGGAAAATACAAGGCTTCTGAAGGATATCGACCGTTTGAAGAGTGGTGCGCATGTAGGCATAGCGATTTTGGGTAATGAGATAGAAATGGACGGAAAGGAATTGATTGAAATTGATCCTAGGGGAATTAGAAGATCCAGGTCTACTTCCCTTCTTCAACAAAGAGATACCGCTTGGATACCAAGAAGTCTCAGCAACATAAGACACAAGATAAGAGACGCCTCTGCCAGTTCTGTCCCCACTAAACGCAATCATCCGACACTTGATAAACAAGCATTCCTGAAGATTCAGACTGCTCCTTTAACCAGAGACTCTAGGCTGGCGGAAACTAAGTTCCTTGAAAGACAGCCGACAGATCATTACCACCAGCCGACAGCATCTCTCCTCAGGAAGCGTCAGCCGGTAACTCGAGATGACATCAGACTTCCGCACCCTACGGCAGTGGCACCAATTCCACCTCCGCTACCTCCACATGAAGGTCAGCTTCATCTCAGGTGCGTTCCAGACTGCCGGGCCAAGAAAGATCTGGAAGAATGCCGTGCCCATCTGGCTCGCACCTGCGAACGAAACGCCTACCTGAGTTACACCTTGGCTAACCTGAGGGAAGGCAAGCATAGCGACTTCGACAGGCGAGGAATTAATCTGAATGTCCAGCTCAAGCAGGTGGGCCTGGACAATGTGTACTCCTACAGGCAGCGTGTGGCTGTGCAATCGGCCAAACCCCTCCCTCCTCCTCCTCCCCCTCCTGCTGTTTATACAGCGCCATTGGTGGATGACATTCATCTTGGTCCAGAAACCACCACGCTACAAGGCTACAATACAAGCAGAAGAGTGCGCAAGTTCGATCAGCCGAAATATGTGTACAGAAAATAGGCACCATAGATGTGTAAACTCCAGCATGAATTGTGCATAAAGTCCTCTGTGTAAATTTGTGATTAGTAGAAGAAAAACAAACAGTCGAAAGAAAATTGGTTCATTCAGACCAAGCGATACTCTGTTCTTAAAAATAGTTTTGTATGTATATAATTTTGCCTGTAGTTTTAAAGATGTGAAAAGAATAAGGTTAGCGAATTTTTATCACTGAAATAGAAGTTTTCATATAATTAAGTTACGGTATGTAAATCAATTAAGTGTAAATGTGCACGAGGCTAAAAAGTTTGAAATGAACGAAAACGTTACTCCCGTCCAACCGTTGATATCGAGAAGACATTCTTCCTTTGTCCCATTTAGATGATCAACATGTATAGTTTACGAGTATCCATAATGTCAGAAGAGAGAGAGAGAGAGAGAGAGAGAGAGAGAGAGAGAGAGAGAGAGAGAGAGAGAGAGAGAGAGAGAGAGAGAGAGAGAGAGAGAGAGAGAGAGAGAGAGAGAGAGAGAGAGAGAGAGAGAGAGAGAGAGAGAGAGAGAGAGAGAGAGAGAGAGAGAGAGAGAGAGAGAGAGAGAGAGAGAGAGAGAGAGAGAGAGAGAATCCACATAGAAAGCCAAAACACCACACTTGGAGGATAAATTGGTAATTATAAAGGATCCAAAAGGACGCGTTTGTATCTATGGTATAATACATGGTCTAAAAGGAGATAGACACCACAACTATAATTTCGGGACAAAAAAGAAGTACTCGTAACAAAACTATATATTTAACATGTAAACGTTTAAATGTTAAATCTATAGTTTTGGTATTTCTTTTTTGTCCCGTAATTATCAAGTTGTGTGTCTATTTACATGTTAAATCTATAGTTTTGGTATTTCTTTTTTGTCCCGTAATTATCAAGTTGTGTGTCTATTTACATGTTAAATCTATAGTTTTGAGATTTCTTTTTTGTCCCGTAATTATAAAGTTATGTGTCTATGTACATGTAAATCTATAGTTTTGTTTTTTCTTTTCTGTCCCGTAATTATAAAGTTGTGTTTTTATTCCCTTTTAGAGAGAGAGAGACAGACAGACAGACAGACAGACGGACGGACAGGCAGAGACAAATACAGACATTGAAAGTGAAATAGAAAGATGCATAAAATAATTAACAGTTTATGACTAAAAGGGAAAAAATACAAAGGCCAATTAAACTGACTCCTCTCTGCATAATAACAGCATGATACCGTTTTCAACTTTAGACAAGAATGAACAATAACTAAAAAGAAAATTGACTATTCACAGAATTTTCTTCTTTCATTTTTTACACTGTGACTGAGCATTGATATCGAGTCTGACGAGGTCAAGATTGAGATACAAATCTTGTGGATGAGAAGATAGACTTTCTTTGCTGGCCTTGAACATATGCAATAATATATACTATTGTGTTTGTTTGCCTTTTCTTCTCATTCCCTGAGCTGGGTTTTTTTCTGTGACTTCCATAATTATTAATGTCATTTGAAAAAAAAAAAAAGTTTATTTGCATCCTTCCCGATAACATTATCATTATTATCTCTATCTGATGTCATCATTTGTGAAGAAAAAAACCTACACACATATACAAACATTTTATTTCAAGAACGAAAAAGAAAACATCCAAGTCGATTTTATTTTAAAAAGACGGTTTTATTTGAGTTCAGTCTCATTAGGCTCTTAACAGACATTGTTAATAGAATCAGTAGACCCCCATAATAACACATACATATTAAAATCAAAACTGCCTTCCAAAAGAATGTTATATTCATGAAGTAACACGTCCTACACTTCTCTCTGCATAAATCATAATCCTCTTACAAAATTCTGGTCAAACATTTCATGGCCGAGTGAAATATTCTGGCTTACTTGATAAAACATAACTGAAATTGTTTTTAAATTTTTTTCACCCTATGTCATAGAGCATGTGATAACTGAGCTCTCTGCATCTCCAAAATATCCACAGCATTTTAAAACCTCAAATAGACTATTAAGACAATTTTGTCCAATAAATAAAGGAGCAATTCACAATTAATGCATGTGCAAAAATTGCTCATGATGGTGTCAACATCAATGAAGCAATTCAATGAATATGTTTAAAAGTTGGATAAAAGCTGCAGCTGACCATGCTCCATTTATCTTGTGTTTTCCCTCCTACATAGGATCAAGATCCACAGATATCCATACATATCAAGGCCTATACAATTCAATCTTACTATCCCATTGTTGTTGTGAACTTTGGATATTGAGTGGACAAAAAAGGTTCTAATGCAATATATCTGGGGTGCCAGATAGCTCAGTCAGTGGAGCGCCATAGTGACAGTATAGAGTTTCAGGGTTCAAATCCTGGCTTGAGCTATCTGGCAGTGGGGTTGGATGTCATCTAACCAGCCCTATCCTTGGGCGAGACTGGAGCCTTAAAGTCTCTGGGACCCCAGAGGTTACAATGACGTTGCACCCAGCCATTGCCACTTGGTTGAAAATAAGCAACTGTGTTTCTCTGCTTTACGCACCAGTTATGCCCAGTTAGACGACTTATCATCTATATAAGGTGCAGGGTCAGAGGTCAACCAACCATTGCAGTTTATTTTAGAAGTGAGCAGCACAAAACGAAAACTATCAAGGTGATGTTTTTAACAATTATAATCTTTACATCATTTCCCATGTTTCAATTTTCTCATACTGTCATAGCAAAATGAAAAAGTTCATGAACCAGGGTGAATCAAAACAGATCACTGCTTTAGTAAGAAAAAACAAAGGACTAAATTGAGGCATAAACTTATGATGCCATATCAGATATAAAATTGCTAAACCAATAACAATAAAATATAATGCACAACCCAGTGATCAATAGTGTTTGCTTTTGGTAAGGCCCTGTACAGTTGCCTGGTTATCACTTCATTCTGATTTGTTACATATTACGAAACCAGTATAATTCGAATTTATCTCCATCACATCATTCCTCTATAAACTGAGAAACTTTACTGAACAGAATGACTCACATTGAGGTGGAACATATTTTGATTTCACATGAAATTTGGATCAAGAAAAAAAATATACTCGACTTCTCCAGACCTTTCTAGAGTCTTAATTGAATGTCCTTCACTCCATCCTCTTAAGTATGATGGCATAAATTTGAATGTAGAGAAAAAAAATGTTTGAGAAGCAGTTTGTCTTTTGACTTTTTTTTCTTGATTCATAATGTTTCTGTTTAATTTAAGACAAGGGAAAGCTTAGACAAATATATATTATCTTTAAGATCAACATCTATAATCTAATTATTGTAGCATTCAGTTAATATAGCTAGTGTAATAGAAATAAAGAGAAAAGGGCAATATATATCGTATAAAAAATAACAGAAACCATTTATCTGAAGACTTGTACAAAATAATCATAACTTTGCTGTAAAATTTTTTGGAGTCATTTATTTCTTTCCAAAAGTCATGTTTTACTTTATAGTTGTAATCAATGTACAGCATTTGTTTTTTCCAACTTCAACAAGTACTGGAGGTATCCCCCTGCTTTTGAAGGACACTTATTATCCCAATCAAATTGTTTTACTGCTGCAACCCAAATAGTAAGAATATACTTTACTGAAATCAATTAAAAGGAATATTTCTACCTTTCTTATTTCATTTCTACCCAGGAGAACACAAAAAGTTGAATTTTTAAGTTTGTCCAAGGCAAACTTCTGAGTATGTTTTCTCAAAATGCGAAGGATGTAAATGGCTGCATTTAGTACATGTATGAGAACAAAGACACCAACAGTCTAACATAATATTCTGTCACAGTCATACATTTTTGAGCTACACTTTAAATTAAGGATAGCACTTACCAAAGAGAAGTAGTATTTTAGAATAAGTATTCTTTCACGCTCCAAATCTATGCAACTTCTTTATTATATTTTCAATGCTGGGATTAGATGAAGATAAAAATTCATGCATGATTTTTTTTTCAAATCTTTGTCAGAACCTGACTCTGCTTCTAAGATAGCTGCAGTGACTTTGTTTCTCTATGAAGTTTGAATTGTGAAGCCTGTTTAAAGAAAACTCCATAGCTTCATAATTATATAGAATACAAAGTTAAAACAAAAACTGTTTGAAGATCATGAGGAAGACTGCTTGGAATTTAAATGTCATTTTAGTTAAGTACATATTGTCAACAAATCAATAAGTCATAATTGTATACCAATAAGAAATATGTAGCCAACAACTGTTACTTCATACATTCACTTACAATTCATACCGACTTCTATTGGTCAAATAATATTCAGTCATCATTGTATATGATTTTGAGGGATTACTTCTAATTAATACTTAAAATCAGTTGCATCAAAAGGGCAGTCATCCAGTCTTAATTTTATACAATCCAACAAGAAAGTTGATACTGGTTTTATTTCACCAACTCACAACCATTTGCGTTTCACTCTTCTGTTAGGCACATTTATGTGGTTTTTGCCTTTGTTACTGGGGCATATCATCTGCTGATGTTCAAAGGGAATGTGACCAGATCCCATGGAAGCTACATGATGTATGAAGCAGAAATGCAGACATAAAAGTTGTGTATTGAGCAATGACATCAATGGATAAAATCTTTGCAAACCATATAAAAAGGTAGACTTGTAGGCATATCAAGTGGTTTGTAATATCGTGGTGTTATTCCTCTTCAAAAATGTGATTTATGTTACGGAGGATAAAAATGTGTGAGAAATGTGCATGTTTTTGCTGGCCAACGATCCGGGATGCTGCTAAGAAACTGAGTTGTTAGACACCATTTCTAGCTGCTCATTATATTCTGTGTAGAGCCTCTGAAGGTTGAGGTGAGCTCCAATGTGGGGCAGAACTGTTCGCAACACTGAGTGCTTGTCTATGCCCTGGTCGGAATGAAGCAACAGACACAAAAGAAGAGTTTATGAGAATAATTTGGACTCAGATTTTCCTGACAACTTAATTCTGTTCATATTTTTGTCTTGCAATAAGATCAAATGGACATGTGTTAGTTTTTGCAATTCAACCTTTTATATAATTCCATAAGAATGAGTTTTTCTCAACAATAATTAGTCTTCACCTAAAATATTATATGTAAATTTAAGAGAATTTTCTTTTAAGTCAAAAAAAAAAAACATTTTTATTACTTGTACATTTTCAGCATTGCATGCACTAATATGGCGCCAAGTTTAGGTGTTGCAGTACAGACACAGGGCATAATATTCAGAAGTAAATTATAGTGAGTGGAGTAAAGTTTGCTTACAGATTCTTTTATATTCAGTAAAGAACAAACATGCCTATCCCTTACCAAAACATGCTGGGACCAGTGCTTCACTTTACGAGATTTGTACAGAGGTCCAAGCAAGTCGTCACACACTTCTCGCAGCTTCTCTTCCACACCTGATTAAAGAATCATACAAAGCATATTTACGAAATGATAATAAAAAAAGAGCGTATTCAATGCTTCTTTTTTTCTTTTAAAGACATTTAAAAACATTTTCTTTTCATACAATTACTTGTTGAAAAAGTTTTTAAACTATCACTATCAAAGATTTTTTTTTTAAAGGGGGGACATTTTTTTCTTCTTTTTTGTTAAGTAAGTTCTAACAGACATCTAACCCACTAAGACAGGCTGCAATTATAATAATTAATTCTCTTACAAACTTTGTTTAAAGCCTGAAGTTTCCTAACAAGAAATGGACCAATATATTTGTAATAATTTGCAAATTATTTTAAATCCCTTTAAAATTCCAAAATCTTACAGTGATATTTATTTGTGTCACTATCAACATATATGAATAAAAAGCAATTTTCTTAAGTTCTGAAACACAACGAGATGAAACCTCCATGAAACTCGATGCAAAGCTATTTTTCACAGAAAAAGAAATTTGATGTAGGGGGCGTAACTATTTTGCTCTGAATGAAATTTGGTCTCAGAATATATAATATAAGTTATATAATATAAGTTTTAATTTTTTGTCTCATATTTTTGGCAACTTTATAACTCTCCTCTCTGACTTAAGCTATACTTTTTATTGAGGATCTTTCAAAAATGTGTTTAATATATGTTGAAGTAGAAAAGAAAAAAATCCACATTCCAATTGGGGGCATTTCTCAATAACTTTGAAATTCATTCATTCTGCATGTTGACTCAATTCTAAAGAGATACCTAAAACTTTCCAAAACTAATAACAAAAAAAAAGGATTTTCAACCTTTGTTAAGACAATGGGAAGAGGAATCATTGCTGCTAGCCATTTTATTTGTGATCAACACCAATGTTGATATGAACCTAAATCTTCTGAGATAGATTATGGATGAGGGTCAGGCCCTTAAATAGCCTATTCTCTTTCTTTTTGTCTTGGATCAAAAAACTTTGTAAGGTAGTCAGGGCAAACTAGATTAAAGGTAGAGTTTTAGGATTTAAAGGTTTGACACCATGCAAAATTGCATTTTAATTTTTTTTTTTCTATCACAGCTGTAGATAATTTACCTACAGAGAAAAGAATAACAGGCAGAAAATAATATATTTATACCTTACAAGAACTCTTTCTCTCAAAAGTTAAAGAGACTTGCACTTGATCATCTTGTATATCTCTGCATTTTTTCATTACCATAAGGCCATGACAAGATGCTGAGTCTCATTACTTAATTAAACTATCCTTACACAGCTTCCCCTCCTTCTACTAACCTTCCCTCGCCAGGTACCGGATGTAGGTCTCTAACCAGAACTTGAACTCAGACGTTGATCGCAAGGCAAGACTAGAAGCAACCTGTGACTCCAAGTGGCTTATAGTGGCAGTATGCTGGACAGCCGCAGTGGATTGACTGGTTCTGGATACTTGCTCCTTTAACCTAGAAGTGGGCAAAAGTAAGGAAAGAAAATGGCTACTGTTACTGCAGCTGAAGTATAATAAAACTTAAATCATAAATGTTTATGTCAAATACATGAATAAATTACCATAAAAGTTCGGTTGCCACATTATTTGTTTCTTTTCTTGTTAAACCAATAAATATGTAAAAAATCATCATGTAGTCCATATATTGTTTATTTGATTATGTTCCAAAGTGTTTTGCATGCGACAAATTACATCATAAATCAAGTGCAAATCGTTTTAGGATTTTCAAAGTGAAATATACTAACAGTTGAATGACATTCAATTGTACAATAGAGCTAAAACATGGCCAAAATACACCTTTGGAAGAAGGAAAACTTAACATGGAAATTCCAAGCAAAGAAGAGATCAGTCCTCTAGTTCTGGTTTATGGTACTTAGACAAGTCAAATCACCTGAAATGTTTTTGCAAGCTGCTCAGTGGTCCAATGGGTCTGGATTTAGAAGGCACACTCTGGGAATGATTAGAGTTTATTTGGAGTCCGTCATCTCCACCACTGGCAACAACCCTTGGAATGTTGAAAGAAAAAAGATAAGTGCCAAGCCAAAGTCAAAATAAGTGAGAGGTTAGTGTCATTCATAAAATGGACAATTATAATGGACATATTGCCAGCTATCTTTAGCAGCAAAAAAAGCTTGTTATTCACATGACCTACAGGACATTTTTTTTCCCTTCATTTTTTAAATTCATCACTTTAAAAATCAACAATATAATAAAATTGGAGTCAAGGTGTCATACTCACCAACAGCCAATTTCTGTAGAGAAACAATAAGATCTTCGACTAGCAAGTACAACGATGGGGACACCTTGAGACGTCAGCGTAACATCCGCCACACAGTCTTTACCTGATCAAATTAATACAAATACTGATAAGTGAGCACTTCCTTTTTTTTTCACACAGTCTGTGCATGTCTTCTTTATTTTGGATGATTCCAAAAGAACTAAATGTATGATAAAAAAAAAGTTTCAAAATCACCCCTGAAGGATACATATCTAATTCACAAAGCAGACATGTCATTAGATGTTCATTCAGACACTCTCTACAAACGGTACCACCTATATGTTACAATGAATTGCACAGCGTTAACACATTTGGTTCATGAAAATACTGAGTTTTACAAATAAAAGGAAAGAAAAATTTTTCTTACCAGCTCACAGAGCTTAAATACAAATGGCATGATAAAGTAATAAAAATATATCAGTTATCAAAGTCTACAATCGGATAAATGAACATTATACTGTTTCTCCATTAAAGCACAAGGGATGGAGGATTTCTCATCTCCCATGTCTAGAAACACGATAATCTTAATTAATCTATTTGACAAATAAACATTATTTTATGAATTTTTAATGCTAATGTGTTTTTAAAGATCTAAACATTTATAATGTAAAAGAGTTTGAGCAACTCTCTTTCACTTTTTTTTTAACTTAAGTTTTATAAATAAATAACATAAATTGATATACCTGTGAGGAATGTGCCAAGAGATTCACTTTTTATTTCTACCTTCATGGTCTGAAAATTCCTGATTTATAAAAAAAAAGTCAAAAGAAGGAACAGATCTTTAATGAAGTAATTTTTACAGTGAAACATGATGATCTTGAAAAAACAATTTGTTATCAACGACATGGATATCTTAAATTTTTTTTTAACAAGAAAAAAAAAACAATTACAAAATTCTTAAATTTTTTCCCATTTACCTAAGAATTATGTGAAACTGTGAATGTGCAAATAAAATATAACAGCAAGTTAATAATGAGTTGTTAACATTCTTATCTATTTGCTCCATTTACAAAAAGTTTAAAAGTTATTTCAGATGCGCATATAATTCTGTAAATGATCAGCAACCTACTAAAACAGTTTCCACAGGAAGATAATTGCCTGGTCTTAGATATGGAGATAATTGTCAAAATGCGTTCAAACTTGGTTTACAAGCTTTGGGTATTACATATTTTGCTTTTGTTCTGATGCACTAGAAAAATTATAAGATAAAATTGTAGTGGACACCTTACATAAAAAAATCATTATACCAAACTTGTGTATCATGTACTGAGAGAAGGAACCTTTTCTATCAAAAAGAGCCTTTGAGTTCATCTAATAGTCAAATTTAGGCTTCAAAGATCAGACGAATAACCTTTACCAACATTAAATACTTCTCGCTTGGGGAGATTTCTTAAAATCAGTAAGAAACCTTAGCTGAATATTTTGAGTCACTTGGTGAACTATCATCTAATTCCTAACATCAAGTAAGGTTATAAGGGTTGTGCAGAAAGATTCAGAAACTGACCACACATAGAGATTGCCCCTAGCTGTCACTGCTAGCAAAAAATGACCAGAGCAGCTGAAAAAAGCTGGAGCAGCTCCCACGACCAGCGGTGGCAGCAAACGTCTCCCACCAGGGGTAAGGACTGTAACAGTGCCATCAGCGCAGGCACAGGCCAGAACATATCTGGAATTCGACAATTTTTTAAGTTTCAGCATGTTGCATTGAGTTCATTTGAGCCAAATAACATTAAGATAATAAAGAGGAAAAAAAATAGAAAAGAAAATTTAGAAACTTTAGTCAGTCTATGTCATTTACAGTTTAAAGAAACCTGATATTATATAATAGGGAGAACAACTCATGTTGCAGTTGAGTAAAATAAGGCTCTTAATAAAACATAAATAAGATGTGGAGAGTATTTCAAGCGGTAAGGTTAATAGTTGAGACTTGAACTGACATAAGTCATGTCTTTCGTATGATACATTCCACACCCACATCTACAGATGTTTTATTAAATATTAACTCTGCTTCCTATTTAATTTTTTTTTTTACAATTGCAAGTCATTAAATTTCTTTAGCTTGTTCAATAATTAAAAATATGAACAGAGATAAATAAGAGAATTATAATAATCATAATATTATAAGGAACATCTAACTTTATAGCCACTGTTTAGCTTAAAAAATAATTTTATCTTCTTTAGAAAAAAAAAAATTTTTAAAAATAGAATTAGACAGAATAGAGACGATAAGAAAAAAATTTAGGAGTCAATATTGGAAAGTTTTCAATTACTTAGACCCAGCTACAGCGCAGATTTTTGACATGAGGAAATGTTCCCAAAGGCAGCGAGGGCCTCTCAAACAGCGCAGCTTGTGGACTTTCACTAAGCCCAATTCCACGTTATTCTCTGCTTCCAGCACTAAGTTGTTCTCACTGCTGCCATTGATTGGACCTTCAATCTGATAAAATAAACACATGAGAGAAATATCAATAGCAGGTTAAGATTGACTGAAATGTTTTGTACAGGCAGAGAGAGAACTATTCTGTAGAACTAATAATGTGACATTATTTTGTATATATCTAGTGGATATTTCCTCAAATTATCTATTATCAAATTGAAGGCATAAAAGACACATAGAGTTTGGAAGCTTATCTAAATCACAAGTCTAAAACGTAAAAATAGAGGCCCCCCAAATTTTCAGTGACCTCAAAATATTTTTTTTACCCCAATCATGCATGAAATTCCTTCAGTGCTGAATTAAAAAAAAAAAGTAAAGGTTTTTATACTTTAAACTAAACAGTTGTTTCAGCTGACTTATTTTATTCTTCATTTTTACAAGAAAAAGGAAATAAATGAGCTTTGAATATATTAGCAGTAGACAAGCACACATGAGCAATCCTCACATCAAATTGTGTCAGGATGATGTGTTACAACCAAAAACATGCCTTACCACAAACCCCTGTCAATTAACTAAATACTTTTAGTTGAAAAGAAACAGGAACATGTGTTTACCCATGCAGAATAGACTACCTACCACTTTAGATGTAGATTTTCCTATCGCCATCTCAGGAAGCTGAAATTCTGCTGCAGAAAAGCTCACTCTGCTTTTTTCCTGGTAAAGAGAATGTAGAGAGGCAAAATGTTCTTAAAAAAAAAAGAAAAATGAAGCCTTTACTGTTTCGAAAATAAATCAATGCCAAATGTTTTGAAAATCTCATCTTATTCATGATTTGAAAAATCATAAAAGAAATTGCATTGAGCATATTTATTCCTTATTTCTATGAATATTTATGAAAATCTGTTCAGTGCAAGATAGTTAAGATTACATATATATTTTTTGCTTCTCTTTTTAAACTTGTTATTTTTTGAAGTGGAGATCAATCTCCATGAAACTACATAAAAGTACAAATCACAGAAAAAAATACTTTTTAACATATACATTTTAGATTTCTCAAATGATATTCTTTTCTTGTCAGACCATCGGCGCTTTCGTTCTTTTGATAATGTATGTATATTGCTTTAGAGTGTGCTGATAACTGCTACCAAACTCATTTCTGTCGGTCTTTAATAATTTTAATAATTTTAGAGATGGTAGTCTGTACAGATGAAATATACCGTATTTCTTTGTTAAAAGGGCTTAAACAAGTGTTATATAATGCCTACATTTTGTTAAGGTTGTTGATAAAATTCTTCAAATAAACCCTTGAATATCAAACAATTGGCCACCAGTTTTCAACCATGATTCAGGATTCACAGCCACTATAAGTGATTCTATACAACTTTTTTCAACTTGTCTCACTGACTCCCAAATGATTATCATTGCCATGTACAACATGGTAAATGATTCTGTCCTCTTCTTCCATTAAGATTGTGAAATGAGGCCCATAACAAATTACAAATAGTGATCAGTTAACATTAGCTTGAAATAAAGAAACAATTGGAAAAAAGTTGTCTGACAAAAATCCTCTAGGTCAAAAAGAAAAATACTATTCTAGATTTTGCCACAGTAATATGCCTCCCTCCATTCCAGGTTTTACTGGGATGGGAAGCCCCTCTGATCATGTTTCATGTTCTAAAAGCTTTTGACATTTTCTATGTTCGAATCTAAGACAGAAATTTAGCCTTGCTCCAACTATTTCATTATGTCTAAAAAAAAGTATTATCAATGCATAGCCTTTCACTATGTCATAAATACAAGGATAAGTTGATTTTTATTCTAAATGCTCTTAATTGTGACATAACAAATCCATGAAAATATTCAGGCCAGCCTTTTTTTTTTAATCGTAAAATTTAATTTACAAATAATAGTTTTATGATAATTTTTAATATGGACAATTTTTTTTTGTAATTTCTTTGTAAAAATGCTCTTATCACTCTGTTTTTTCGAGTTAGGTATGATTTTGCATTAATCTTTCAGATGATACCACACATTACATATTATATCATCTAAAGAACTTCAAAGGCGATTTATGTTTAACACAATATTGTTTTCACAGGCTCATTAAAGAGTCAATCCTCTACTGATCAATGATAGGTCAATGTTACTGATCTTAGCTTACCTGAACACTTCTTGCTGGCATCTGGAATTTCATTTCTTTGTCCACCTTAAACTTTTTCCATTAAATATCATCTTGTTTGTATATAAACAAGCATAGCTGAAGCACATTTTGAACTTTTTCAAATCTGTCTACTTTTTCATCAAAATCAACCAATTAATAATGGTTTCACGGTTAGTTTTGACTTTGATGTCGTATTTCTTTTATTTTGTATCTCATTTTTAAAATAACTTTCTATCACTTGAATTTCTTGAATTTGATATCATTTTGCACAAACTTTTGAGCTGATACCATATATTACACTTTTGGCCCTCTAAGAATAATGAAAGCCATTTATGTTTCATATGTCATTACTCTCTATGAGTTGGTCTTTTACAGTCTACTGTACAGGAGTAGTTACACAGTGTAATAATGGTGCAACCTGCTTTATTTAGGATAACTTGTACTCCTGAAACTAAAATAGATTCTATCTCAAATCAACTTACACCAGCTGCCAAGGATTGTGACATAGGTCTTATTCCTCCTGGCAATGCTGCAGTAGTGACCTGTGATGACGCTTGTGTTAATGTGAGGTCAGCTCCTGGCATGCTACTGACTACTTCAGTAGCTGCTTTAGCCATTGCTGCCTCTCGCGCTGCCTGGTCAGACTTGCTAGGACGACCACGTTTTGTATATCTTGGGAAAAGAAATATCAAGAAATCACACCCATATGAGTTCTTTTGGAGCCTTATTTTGTCATCCAATCATCAAGAGAAGTAAAAATAGAATTTTTTAAACAAATAATTAATATTGAAGCTATGCATAAGCGAAGTTGTTTAAAATTCTATTTATACATGGGTAAATTGGCATTATACATTTAGGCTAAAAAATATTCATTAAGTTTTATTGCTTCCACTTTTTAAATTAGATTTGGGTGAAATAGCTGTGGATTTGAGCGTATAAATTCTCTGATATAAGCCTTACATTCTAAAATAGATCAGCATTTGAAAAATGTAAATAAAAAAAAAGGAATAAGATACCTATGGAGACATTGTTGACCAGCTCCACCTTACACATAGGGCTGGGACAGTTAAAAACTACAATGAATATAAATTATACATCTTCTATTTTTGTTATTATAAATTTTTTAGTTTGCCGTGAATATGTTAATCTAGATCAACTGACTTGAAAAAAGACTAGCAAGATAATCTATCATCTCTTCAAAAATCCTAATCACAAAAATGGCTACCCTCAGTTTCAATTTCACCAAGAGAGAGAAAAAATGTTCTTCTCATTGTCCTTTCTGTTAATCACATCTCCATTTAAGCTGCTGCCTTAAGAATATAAAACAGGATCTAAAATCAACACTTTGTGAGCTTATAAACTAGAGCTTTACAACTCGACCGCTGACATAAACTTTTCACGGACAGGGGAAAAAAAATGACATTTTGGGATGGAAGACAAAATTTGTTAGATACACAGATTTCAGAGCAAAATAGAACTTTACTATACCTATTTTTCTTGAGTGAAAGCTTTCCTGTATTAAATCGAGACTTCAGCTTGTCTTTGTCTTTCCCTGATGGTGTAAATTCTTCTTTGTCCTTTTCTACTATTTTTTGTCTCAATTTTGATTTTTCTGTTGATTTCTTCTCCGATGGGATGCTTGTTGTAGCCTTGGATGTGTCAGGTGTTGCAATCGGGCTAGATGACCTATGGAAAGAGGAAATCAACAAAACATTAACAAAAATTTCATAAAATTATCTATCTTTAATTCTAATCTGTTATGGGTTAATTTGAATTATTTTAGACTGACTTTTTTAATATTCTTTTTTATTTCATTACAGAAACTAACATAAAAACCCAAAATTTCCATTTAAACCAGACGGCAGGCCTCATGTATGCACAGATTTTTATTCAATACAAAACCAATCATTTAAGCATCATATTTTCCGACAAACTAAACAAAATAATGTGATTTCTGACTCCAGGTACTGGTTTCATTTCCCTCTTGCATTTTTAGAGATTCTGTTCTATCCACAAACATGACAAAAAAAATGAAGAAAAAAAAGAAAAAATTTTGAGCAAAAACCTACTGTGGGGAAGGATCTATTTGCATAGGCTCTTTTTCAGGAGTTTTCTCATTCACAGCTTTCTGTGCCTGAAGGAAAAAAGGTGTAAAAGTGTCTTCAAATGATCCCTAAATGAATATGGGTATCAATCTAAATATTAAAATTTGTCACTTCGTAGTAAATTTATGAATCCAAATCCTCTTGGGTGAGAAATTTTGACAGAGGTGGCTTGATGTAATACCTCTCCTAAGAAGTAATGACATTTAAAAAAAAAATGCCATTTATATTCTTGTAATATAATAGTAAAATTTTGATCAGTATGCTCATAGCTCCAGAAGTTTCAGTTCATTTTTCATACAGATGAATTTAGGCCAACCCATATGGTGGGAAGCTGTGGCATTAAAAGGTTTCACATTCTCTTATTGGCGGAGTCAGAGACCCAACAAACTTACCTGAGCATCTTTAATTGAATGTAAGCTTAAGGTGTCCTTAACGGTCACAGGCTGCATAGCTGCACTGAGATTAGCCTGTGATGGGGGCGATGGCATTGAAGACATTGACTTTGAGCCTGAGTTAGGTGACAGCATGCCAGGCACTGTCACTCTATTCTGCTTTTCAACAACAATCTTGCTCTTTTCGGAGGACGAATGGAATTCAATGTTCGAGTTGGAACTAAATGGCAGCGGCACCTCGCTGAGATGCAGAGGGGACAAAAGAAAATAATGCCTCATACTTTGCATGATTTTGGTTTCCAAATAATGTTCTTCTCTACAAATGAAAATGATGCATATTGCATTTTTTTTACGATATCCAAGTAAGTCACACAAATCACAATCGGCAAAAAAGCCAAATCTATTGCAAGATTGTGTTTCCTGTGATAAGATATTATGAAAGGGAAGAAAATTTCTAAGAGTCAATAATAGTTTCCCATTTTTCACTTATCTTCCATATATTTCTTTACCCTTTTTTTTTTCATTCTAAGGGAAAAAAGAAGAGCTTTTGCTCTGAGAAACAAACAATGAAGTATCAGGCATATTTTTTTTTCCCATTAATTCGAGTTTGTCAGAGAATTTAAGCAAGATAGGCCAAAATATACTAAAAAAAAACATAGAAAGCAGCACACTCTGATGAAGTCGATACAGAGAAAAAGTATAAACATTCTCAATATTCCTTTTGATTTAAAGTAAGCATCTTTTATCCAGATTATTTCCCCAAGCATATATGAAAAAGTGAAAACATATGACTAATTTTATGTTTCATAAAACCTTTCAGTACATATTTCTGTTCATATATGTGCCGTTGGTGAATCAACATGATAAAATAATTTTACTGACCTCCATTGCCATCATATATTTACTGTATGGAATTATCATTACAAACATAAGTATTTGATTTATTGGGGAAGGCTTTTGAGTTATTAAAAAAAAAAATAAGAGAAAACATCAAATAAAGATAAAATATTTTCACAAGTCACCAAAATTGATTCCAAAAAGCCTTCACAACTGCCTAAAATATGAAAATTCTCTATTCATTGGCTCATTCAATTATCTCCACACCTGAGAAAGTTCTCAAGATCCAGATGATTAAAAGAGACTTAAATAAGTCCTTTCTTTACTATCACTTACCCAACCTCTGGCTGAGGTGCCAGGAATATTGGTGTAATTCGTCGCCTTCCATCTGCTGTTCTAGTTTCAATTTGCTTGTCTGTAGGCTGTAAAGGAAATAGATATGGTTATGAAACAACCAAACTTTGCAGCTGTCACTGAAAATTCTTCATAGTATGGAGTTGTTTCTGAAGACATGGGTCCATAAATTTTATATTGGCCTGGCTTTATTTATTTAGTATGGGATAAGGATTTAAATTCAAGATAAAAAAGCAAACAAAAGTGAAACAGGAGTGTTTTTTAATCTATTAAAGAAACATTTGTACCACAAACAAAATACTGTCTTCCAACATACAGGGGACAAAGAAGAAGATAAACAAATATATTTGTTCATTGGTTTCGGCTTAGGAAGCAGGGGGTGGATGTCCTTAAATAAATCTTGTCTGAAATAACTTTGACGTATTACATTATATGCATTGAATTCTTTTTTTTTTCTCGCTAAGCCTGGTTACAAATGATGCCAAGTTTTTGGTCATTTGTAAACAGGTTAAATCAGTCCATCCATTTTCCCGCTAATCTTTGATTTGCACTTTGATCAAGTTATGCATTGCTAAATATTGAGGACTGATTAATTTCTTCACAGCCTAAAGTGCTTGCCTGCTCTTTTTTCTTGACATTACTTCATTTATTGGTTTGAAAAAGAAAAAGCTGTAGGAGCATAAAACCATGCTTAACACTAGCAACATATGTGTAAAAAAAAATACAGGCTTATTAAAGGTTCCTTGCTTGTCTAAATCTAAAATGTTTTTTTCTCAAAGTGATATTTTTGTAATGCCCAACTAACTGTAAAAAAATTCAATATCTAAAAGAGATACTGGCAAGGGTTTCAGATTTGTTTATTTTTATATTGTATACAGATTTGAAAAAAATTATTTAAAAATGATCCATAAAAAATCTGCTGAGATATTGTCACTCAAGAAATATTCAAACTTGACAAATACAGGACTAACATATAAAGAACTATCAAGGTGGACTTTTGGGCTGAGACAAAAGATCTTGAGATAATCAAATAGAAACCTTGAAAGGGGTGTTATCTCCACTTGCAGACATATAGCTGGCTGAAGACATGTTACTGTTCTTATTTGGGGTGGTCAGACTGTTTGAAACATTCTTCTGCTGCTGCTGTTTTTGCTGCTGCTGCTGCTGTAGATTTAACATTGCTGGCGACTCAATGATCTGGCTTTTCTTAGTGGCTGCATCATGTAGTGACACACTTTTTCCATACACTTTTTCAAGCATGTTAATCTAAAAAGATGGAAGATATACAAAAATTGCCATGAAATATACATCAAAATCACTCAACATTACTATCAGGGAATATGAAACAAATATAAAGAAACCTGTAGCTTGACTTCCACAATACTTCTTGAGGCAGTGAAAGAAGAAAAGCAGAGCAGGCATTATTTTGGACAGATTATCAAGGAATCAGACAAGTAGATTTTCCATTGCCAAGAAGAAAAAACTGGAACATTCCCATAGATTTCCATGGATTTTCATAGGATTTTATTGGATAATTACTTCATTAGCTATATTAAGTTAAAAAAAATATATCATTTGACATGAAAGTTCTACAAATCCACAGAAGGAAGACTAAATTCAGAAAATTACCCAAAAAGAAAAACTGTAAAAAAAAAAAAAGGGCAGAATGATATTCAGATTTAGATTCGCATGAAAGACTTTTCTAACTATCTTTGAAAAATTAATATATTTTCTTTCACAATAAGTAAACAGCAAAGTAAAGATCCCTTTAGAAGTCTAAAGGCTTGGCTTCAGTATCCTTGATAAGTTGGTAACAATCCATATCCATCAGCTTGGCGTGAGAAATGAAGATTTTTTTTTCTCCTACAACAGAGAAACAAGTATTGAGATACGAAAGCAAAGAAATTGGTGAGAGGAACAGAAAATGAAAAAGGAGGAGAGTGAAGGAGTTAGGAAAAGAAAGATGGTAAGTAAGAGACGAAGAGAGTAAGACTTAGAATGAAGAACACAGTTATAAAGAGAGGAGGTCAGAAAAACGGATGAGGGTGACGTACAAAGACAGGGAAACAGCCATACAAGCTGAGAAAGAAGAGTGAGCTTTGTTTTTTTTTTTATATAGATAATTCACAACACAGTGATCCTTGATATTTTTAGCATGTACTTAAGTTGAGACACAGAGAGGCAGAGAGATAGAGAGAGAAACAGATACTGAGGTGTAAAACTAGTTATATAACTAGCGGAGGTGGGGTAGATATATACATAATATATGTATATATATATAAAGTATCATACAGCTTTTGATTCTGCAGCTATCTGAGAAAATCATAACATCACACACACAGTCACCAAAAGGACTGGCCTTGCAAACCAGTACCCAGTAAACGAAGGACTATAATCATACCAATCCAATTCAAGAATCTAAAATCAAAGAATCCAATGAATCCATAGCCAGTTGGGAAATTTAGACGATTTTTGGCAAATATGGAAAAAGCACATCTTAAACTAGATAGAGATTCTAGGTAAGATTCCTAGATCTAGGTCATGCAACTTATTAGATCTATCTCAAATGTGTGATTGCATATCAAGTTGATTTTTAATAGTCGTTTTAGATTGACATTTAATTAATAATTTCACATCTTAATTACCTTCAATGAAAAGTTTGCCTTGATACAAATAAAGGGCTGGCACTTATGTGGTCTAATAGAGACATCAATAATAATAATAATAATAATATAATAACCATTTATAAAGCGCCGTATATCACCTTAAATAAAATGCTCTAGGCGCGTACAGATTTTTCACAATAAAAACAGTAGATATATAATTTGACATCAATAAGACCCTAAAATATGAAAGAGGTCACACAAAGGCTTGTTTAAAAAGGAAAGTCTTTAAATGTCGTTTAAAATTGTCGTGTGTAAAAGATAGTTTTAAATATGCCGGGAGGGCATTCCATTTAATGGGAGAGTAAATTGAAAAAGCCCTATCACCTAGCGTTGAATGAGATCGTGGTACAGCTAGTTTATTATTACCACTTGATCTTAAAACTCTATTAGGCCTATGACATTCTAAAATTTCTTGAATATAAAAAGGAGATATATTTTGAAAAAATTTATGAACAAAGGTCAGTACTTTAAAATCAATTCTTTGCTTAACTGGAAGCCAGTGAAGATCTTTTAAGACAGGTGTAATGTGCTGATGCTTTTTAGCACAGGATACAATCCTGGCTGCCTGATTTTGTACTCTCTGAAGTTTAATTATTGAGTTAAGAGATACTCCAGTAAGCAATGAATTACAGTAGTCTATTCTGCTCATTACTAAAGAGCTGACTAGAAGTTGAGCAGTATCTTTATTAATATAGCTTCTGATCATGCCAATATTCTTAAGATGGTAGTACGATTGCTGACATATGCTATTGATCTGACAAGACATAGTAAAATTTGCGTCTAAATAACATCCCAGATTCTTTACTGAACTTGAAACAGGAACGCTGGAACTTTTTATTTGAACACTATTAAAGTTAAGATCTATAAGAGCTTTGTTCGTCCCAAACACGATAAGATCTATAAGAGCTTTGTTCGTCCCAAACACGATCACATCTGTTTTATAACTATTTAACTTAAGTTTGTTAGAGTTCATCCAATCTGCAATTTCAACCACACATTTCTCGATTGACTCCTTTTGGTAAGATGCAGTCTCAAGCGTATTATCAAGTGGTACATAGAGCTGGGTGTCGTCTGCGTAGAGATGATAATTTACTCCATGCCACTCTGCAATGTCAGCTACAGGTGCTGTGTACATGGTGAAAAGTAGAGGTCCCAGGACAGAACCTTGTGGGACACCATATTTTAGAGGAGATGGAGTTGCTTTGGTATTGTCGATGGATACTGTCTGCGTTCTGTCCTTAAGATAAGCATTAAGCCAATAAAGGGCTTTTCCATCGATGCCAAAACGTGAATGCGCGCGAGCCAATAGTATATCATGGTCGATTGTGTCGAAAGCAGCGCTTAAGTCCAGTAGAATCAACAGAACAGACTTTTTATTATCGATGTAACGGAGGATGTCGTTGGCAACTCTTAGCAAAGCAGACTCAGTGCTGTGATGTTTTTTATAAGCAGATTGAAAGTTAGTATGAAGATTGTTAAACGCGAGGTGTTGTAAGATTCTGCTCGATACGATTTTTTCGATGAGTTTGGAGATTATCGGTATGTTAGAGACTGGTCTATAATTTTTCATCTCCTCCTTATACAGGGATGTTTTTTTGATTAACGGTGTTACATAGGCCTGCTTCAAGGAAGATGGAAAGTCATGGTTTGCTAGACTTGAGTTTATGATGTCAGCTAATGAAGGGGCGAGTTCCTTATGAGCCTCTTTGAAAAGCCAGGCAGGAATTTTATCCAGTACGCAACTTTTGTTTGGCATAGCGATTATAAGTTTATCGACTTCTTCCACTAAAGCAGGCCTGAATTCTTGCAGAGTCGATGAAGGATTAGATGGTGGTTCGTTATTTGGCGTTAAAGTTGATTCGCTGTCAAGTTGATTTCTTATATTATCGATCTTGCCGCCAAAGAATGAACTGAAATTGTTGCACAGCTGTTCAGTGTCATCGTGAGAAGGAAGTACTGGTTTGTAAGATGAGGTTGGTTTATAAAGGCTTTTCACAAGTTTAAAAAGTTCATTAGAATTGCCTTTGCACTCAAAAATCCTTTCTTTAAAATATTTCTTCTTACTTTTGACCAGCATGTCGTTCACTTTGTTTTTAGCATAGACATAAATCTGTCTGTGTATCTCAAGTCTAGACTTTCTCCACTTTCTCTCAGCACATCGGCGCTCTTGTTTTAAGGTGCGTAGTTCATCGGTGTACCAATGGGAGTTCGGGCGGATCGGTACATTTTTAGTTTTAACAGGAGCCAGGAGATCAAGTACGGCTTCTACTGTTTCGTTAAAAATCTCTACTTTATCATGGACAGTCTCTTTGGATGATACTTTCTCTGTCACGTTAGAGTCTACTATTAATTTTCTTAACGTGTCACTGTTGATTTTCCTTGTTTTTCTGTATGTTACTTTCTTTTTCTCAGCTTTAGGTTTCTGAAGGTTTAAATCAAAATGAATACAGCTGTGGTCAGAAATATCACAGTCGTCAACTTTAAGGCTTGACACAATTTGTTCTTTTTTATGAGTTATGATTAAGTCAAGTATGTGTCCGTTCATATGCGTGCTGTTATTCACAAGTTGAGTGAGATTTACTGACTCTATCAGTTTTGAAAATTCTTCCGCTTTTTTATCTGATGCATCATCAATGTGAAAGTTGAAGTCACCCATCAATATCATTTTGCTTGATAGCAGACATCGTTCTAAAATATATTCAGCGAACTCTTTCATGAACATTCCTACGTTTAATTTGTTCTTAGATGATGGCGGAGGACGATAGAGACATATGAATCGTAGTAAATTATTGGAGTAGTTGGCAGTTACTTCAAGATGTTCAAAAGACTTGAATTTAATGGTTTTGACCTTCTGAAGCTTTAGTTGTTCTTTGAAAATAATGATAATACCCCCTCCAGTCCTATTTGCTCGTACGTGTAAGTGATTATCATACCCTTCTGGAATAAGATGAGCTAGGGTCGGGTCCTCCTCACTTGTTAGCCACGACTCAGTAATGCAAAAAATATCAAAGTCGTGATCTAGTATGTAATCACAGATTAGAATTGCTTTATTGCATACAGATCTTGCATTTAATAAGCCAACTTTAAAGGTATTATTATTTCTCTTTCCTTGCCCTGTCAGCACAATAAGGTTGTCGGCAATAGTTTTGTTAGTTCTATGTTTAGTTTCTTTTCTGTATGAGTTGATTATTACAGGTATAGCCCGTCTTTTCTTTCGGCCAGCTCGTGTGCCTCTCCTTATTTTCTTACTTAAACTAATATTGTTTTCCCTCAGGCACCTCACAGTATGTACAGATGTTTGGGTATTGCAACCACGTAGTCGACGCAGTTCGTTCACTGTATAAATAAAACGTTCTTCATCGTTTACTTTCTGAACCATATTAACTTCAGAGCCTTGACACACCCAGTCTGATCTAAAACTATGTAACTATGATAAAAATGGCTGCGCAATGATAGTAGATATGTTAAAAAGCGTCTTATAAATATCAATATACTTATTTCCTTGGAAACAAATCATTTCGATTTTAGTATCACTGGGTCCATTGTCACTTGTAGAATAAGTAGAACTAAAATTTGAATCAAAGAAAGAAATATAATCACAGAAAAATGTCAATAATTGAAACATTTTCACAGAGAGCCGATACACTGCTGCCTTTCAGCGCTGAGCACAAATCAAAAACATATTCAATAGATAGAGGCATTTGTGAATTGCACCAGTCCATTGATTATATGGGTCAGTCTACCAGTACTGTTGGTCCTATTTTCAGATGCATAAAAATCAAAGCACAAATTTAAAAATTACCTTTAAATTCTTGGAAATGTTTCAAAATAATATCAACTACCTCCCATAAGCTTGAAAATGTCATAGGATTTGTTATAACAGCTTTATTTGCAAATGAAAACCAGAAATGTGGGAAAAATCCTCTTCCGAAAGTGGACATCAAAATATGCCTGACTTAAATGCTATAGTCAAGCATCATGGAAAGCCACTTTGCTTTTACAAGTGTCCTATTGTAAGACTAAGATTTCAATTTTTCGATCTACGGAAATGCAAAACCCGACATTTGCACTATTATGTGTTGAGCGGCAGTTAAAAATTGCTTTAGACTTGTTACTGTGTTTGTCCGTTTTGAGTTCCTTCATTTCAAGAAAATTTTCAAACGCCTGTTTATGACCCCAGTGTCAAAGTCCAATATTTAAATCAAACAAGTAACGAGCAATAGTTTGATTCTAACCATTAGTAAATAGCTTGCATCAGTCAGCTGTTATTAGCGGTCAAACTAAAAGGGTAAAATTGTCGTCCATTTGTAACACTCCTAACACACACCGTGTGTCGAAAGTTGGTTTCACCATAGAATCAAAAAGTTGATTTTTAACTGCCGGAAACTAAGTTAAATATATCATCCGGGTTTCTCTTTCACTTTCGCAACGGCGGCGCTCTACATGGGTAAGGAAATCGTGTCGTCCATGGATTTTGTGCTGTAACGTTTCCTAACGTTCCCGTGATAGTGTAACATTTCCTAACGAATTGGACACACAATTGTAATATATGGAAACTAATATGTATTTAATAGCTTAAACTGCCTTAAGTTGATAATATAAATGATTAAAGGTCTCGCGGATTACATGAAAGTGCTATAATACATAGAACAAAGAGTAAGATTCGATTAGGACGAACCTATGTTTGTCCTGTGTAACATTCCAGTTGGCTAAGAAGCCTAGAGCCGCCATAATTTAATATTTTTTATTAGTTTTGATAATTTATATCCAAATTCTCTCTTCCTTTGAATGCTTTGTTAGAAGAAAATATATTTAATAACTTCAAGTGAGTTTAAACTCGAGGAAAGCCAAGGGGCGTTATGAGTATTACTGGATACAGGTGGAGTGTACTTCTTTTGAAACATTTCTAACATCTTCTTTATCACATATGCTCACTCTATGATTAATTAAATATCTCTTTGCTCTATTTCGTTTTGGGTTTTTTTGCTTCCACAGTATTTTCATATTGCATTTCTTCCTAACAACCTACTTACCTTTAATAAGAGTGGATCCTAAGTTTTTGCAATGTTTGTTTTGTTGTTATATCAGTACAGGTAGGGGCCTACTATCATAACTAAATTCATTTTCACCTGGAACAATTTTTTGTTAAAGTTGGAGTATAGAATATGTTAAACATGAACCCAATATAAAGGAAGATCATAAGATAAAAGCATTTATATTCAGTCATCTTTTTTTGTTGCTGTTGTCCAGTAACGTTCCTAACTAATCGCTACTCATCTACTTTTTCTTCACAAGGGCAGTCTTTTTTCAAAACAAGCCAATATTTTTAAAAACATGAAGATTCAACCATGTAAAACACATTTTTTCATGGTATATAAGTAGATCATTATGTGTCTGGTACACAGTTTTCCATTTATTGTTTGTCCTGTAATATTCCTAACATGCAAATATTTTCATACCATACTTATTATTTAGAAATAATCTTTAAGACCCTTTTAAATTTTTAAGATGGCTTGTCCTATATCTTTTGAATTAAACATATGTGTAACCATGATTTGGGTGTTTTAACAATGCTATAGAAACTTTTGTCTAATGTTTTTATGTCATATGCTTGTCCTGTAACATTCCTAACAAATCATGTTCACTATTCAATCTTCTCTAGGATCAATTTTAATAAAAGTACCTTGGATGTTACACACTACTCAAAGTCTTTGTGTTTATATACAAACATATGCTTTTGTTATTGATAATTTATTGCAAATGATCATATATGTTTGTCCTGGTAACACTCCTAACAGATGGTGGTCAGATCAGTTACATAAAAATTTCTCCAAAACTATGCTAGCCTGAGGTCTGCACTTTTCACACAACAAATATCAAGAATCAAACATTCTATGCAGTACTTTGCTGTTTTGATGTGACATAGTTCAAACTTGATCCTCTATGTCCACAAATGGTAAAAAGTACTGTGGACTGACCCATATAAATTGCAGGTAAATTTATGTTAAATTAGGAGTGAGTTCACACCCTGTCCTCAGGAAAATGAAAAAGGGAACAAGAATACAGGTAGTTGTTGGAGATAGGAGTCAGGAACAAATTAGGGTTCACACTGAACCAAAGTAAAAACTAAAGATTTCTAGGGGATTTTAAAACTAAAAAATATGACTTAAACTCTTGACAGGCACTAATGTCACAAGCAATTTACAGGTCCTGCGGCAGTTCTCGAATTGCCTAAATTAATTCCTGACCTATACTCTGAACTGAACTCCCACTGAATTTCTGAATCCAGAAAATTCTAGAAAACTTTTGCCCATCAAATAAAAAGTTTAGCTTCAGGTTTCAAACCAAGTGCAGGGATTGCCTGTTGAGAAAACCTTTTCAATAAGCCACAGTTTAATTAATAAAATTTTAAGAAACTGGACTCACCTCTTCTTCCTTAGAAAGAGCCACGCCAATCTCTTCAGTTGTAAAGTCCATGAAAACCACTGTGCCATCAATGGAACAGCTCATAAGCTCTAGTCCACTCCGACTCCTTCACAAAAATCAAAACAAAGAGTAAGAAAGTTGTTACATTTTTTATGTTTACTTTAAGTTCTGCTAATCTCAAATTGCATTGCAATAGGAATGTAATAGAAGCTTTAGCCTAGCCAGAGCTATTACATTGACTTTTGATGTATTCCATTGTAGTTACTTAACCCTTTGCTGTGTATATTAGGTGGCAGCCATTTTGAATGCTAAGTTTAGCTTCCTGGTAACAGGGACACCCTTGTTTGTTTACATTTTTCTGGTCAGATAAGGGCTCTACAGGGGGGTTCTAGAAAATTATCTGTAGCTAGGCCACTATTGATGTTAAACCTATGAAATTTTGATAATTTGCTCAAAATTGAATGTGCTAAAGTATGACACTGGTTCTGGAGAGTTTTCAGTACACTTTCATATTATTTTTTATCATTTTTCTTAATTTTCATTTGAATCCCTTGCATGCAGATTCACTAGAGTAACAAAATTCTTTTTTATTTACAAATTTTTTTGTAAATAAAAAGGGATTAGTCCAACTTACTTTTCTTAGTCTTTGTTTTCATAATCCAAAACATGACTTTCATAAACACCCACGCACTATACAGCCTAGGCCTACAAAATAAACTCCATAAGAGATAGCAGAAGCTAAAAGCGAAAAAAATCTATCTAAATCTTATTCACAGTCACAGTCCCATACATTATAAACATAAGATCAACCTGCTTTTTTTTTAAACACAGCATAATTTTTTTTTAGGACACTAGCTCACGAAACTGAAAATAATGTCATACCCGAAATACATAATTCTAGCTTCCATCATCATTCTTGTGAAGGCACTTTGCAAACCAAAATATTCTTGATCTTCCATCTATTCATATCTATCTAGATCTAGATTTAGATGTAGAATCTAAGATTCGTTTTTTTAGTTCTAAGGGAGCAAAACTAAGCTAGGCTATGTAGGACCAGAATTGGGATGTGAACATAGGCAAAGATCGGTAAACAATTGTAAAAAGATGAAACATCAAACTGATCTCTCGTTTATAATTTAAAATCATCTTTTTAACTAGTTTAATTTTGTTTTATTTCTCCTATATCATAACTTGCCGCTTTTAGGCGGATTGAACAGGAGGCTCAGTTCCATTTTAGGCTGGATTTGGCTGGTTTACACAGCAAAGGGTTAAAAGGGCATATTGATGTGATCATCGTTATGTATGTTCATTTAATAAATTAACTTTGAATTAACGAGGTTTCTTTTTTTTATTTTTTAATAATTCGACCTAATGATAATTTTTTTTCCTTACATTTGGGACTTGGTTTTGATTTTGTTTAAGTTGTTTTGTTTAACTAAATTTGCATTTTTATATGTACGGTCTACTTTTTTATTTTGTGTTATGTGCTTCTAAGCCTTGATGGTAATCATATTCAATTTAAAAAAAAAAAAAAGAAAGTAAGATAATATCAATTTCAAACACCCAAAACAATATAAGCTTTGGTGGCAATTTCAAATCAAAATGGATATAAAAAATAGATAGTGCAATTTTTTCTAATTAAGGCAAAGTAATACATATGAATTTAGCTGCCATTTGAATTTTTTTTAACTCAAAGAGTACTATTTGGCAGTTTTAGCGTGGGTAAGTTTTAGAATCAATATCTATCTGGTTCAAGGGTAGAAATATTTTATGATTATAAGGAGCAATCTAGTGCTTAAGTTTATATCATTAGCTGAAGTACAATTAATGACTTAAATAGGCCCATACATAAGATCTTACTGGTTGGCAGATATGAGAATAACTCATTATACAAAATTACTATGAAATAAGTAAAGCAAGACCTTTCTTTTATAAATAAAACCTCTGACAAACACATTAATTAACCTCAATTTTGCTCACAGTTTACCCTTATAAAGCCTATGCAACTTTACCATGAGACATCCAGGATAGAGTTTTCAAAAAGGTCATGCATAACAACAAGAGGCCGTTTTAAAGCTGTGAGCTGCAAAAGACAAAGAAATTTGGTCTCATTAATTTGTTTATGTTGCTCTTTCAGTGACCTGCAAAAATACACGATAAATCATGTTTTTTCTCATTACTCAAGAGCTTGCCTTCAGAATAAGAATTAGACTAGGACAGGATTATATTTCAGAATTTCTTTTTTTTTTCTGTACAAAACATCATATTTTTACAGCATGAAAGATTTACCTTGTGAAATACCGTAAATAGGAAAAGGTTATATTTCTGCACAAAAAGATGTCTTAAATATTGATTGATTTAAGATGCTTTAAAATAGCTTAAGACAAGAAAACTTTTTTTTCATATTAGGGGAATTTCGTACATTGGATTTGGCTCATCCCATGCATTATGTGCTTTCTTTCATTGGGTCTGCTTTCTTTTTTTTTTGCATCTGGGTATATCATGATTTTATGTGGAAACTGAAATTTAACTTTTGACTTTAATGAGCTTTTCATTACACAACAGACTAACTTGTTAAAAATAAAGTTTTGGGTGCGAGAGATTTTTCACTGCCTATAGTTCAGTGCTCTTGGAAAAATTAAGTGAGTGGGAAACACAAATGGGATAGTGAGCGCAGCATTTGAAGCCTAAACCTATTGGTCTGGAGCTAAGAGAATATAAGACTTCCTGAAATTTAAAACTCTTTACAGTTCTGCACTATTGATTGTGAGACTATGCATTGTTGAAGATAAAGGAATAAACAAGCAAAATAATTCAAAAGCACACAGCCTAAGAAAAAGGAGAAACTAGTATCTTCTCCCTAAAGTCTGATAAGTTTTCTAAATGCTATTTTATGTCTCAAAGACTGAGACACACATAAAATGTTATTTATGACATACAAAACATCCGTAAAATTTTTAAAAAACTTTTAATAGAAATGAAACTGAAGAGAAAAACAAAGAAAGTAGAGGAGATGCTGCTTGTAAAGCACATTGTGATGACCAAGAAAATCCTAGAAGAAACAACTTACCCATATAGAAAGAGATCTATCTTTGCTGCCAATGGCACAACAAGAACAGTTTTGAGTCTGGGAAATTTTTAAGCAAAAAAAAATATTCAAGTTCACTGGCATCAAGATCATCAAAAAAAATTATTTACAAACCATCCAACGCACATAACAAGGTTTTTGACTTTCCAATTAAATCCCACAATCCTCTATGCAATATATTAGTTCATTTCTTAATTCTTACACTTTGAATAAAAGAAGGCACAAGCGATGATTTTTCTTACACTTCCATTATCCATTTTAAAAAGTCTACCAATATAAGTTTCAGTTTCTCTTTTTTCATCTGTAATATTTAGATTTGGGATCCATTTCACCAATGACTTGTATATCTTTTGAATCTCTGTTTTAAAACTATGGAACAAAGTTCACTACCTTAGTTCCTTTCACTTGCTTTTTCAGGATTTTGGGATTGAATCTCTGAAGAAAAAAAAATCTGTTAGGAAGCATTCTCAACAGCAAACAAAATCAGAAAGCTTAAAATAACCTGCAAAGAAAACCTCATAAAATTGTAATTCTCAGTCTCAAACATTAGCCAAAGCCAATAAAATAATATTTTGCTTAGCCTTGTCAAGTTTTACAAATAAAATTATAGTATAAAATTTCACTGAAAAGAATAATGTACACTGGTGTCTTTTTATGATAAAAAGACTTTGCTGTGATGAACCATTGAGTTATGCACTATATTTTTTTACATGTCAATAACAACACTGCCATCGCAATATGATTTGAAATGATCTTTAAAAAATTCAATAATGGATAACAATGCAAAAATAAAAGTAAGTACAATTACCAAAGACTGCAATAATTTAATCTTATGATATGAATATTAAGAATTATGGAGAAAGGTGCCCTGATTAACACTAATAACATGACTGACATTCAAACAAATCTTGATTTGAGTGTTTCGAATCAAGTATGACATTGGCACCCATCAGAAAAAAAAAAGAGAAAAAAAAATGTGTATTATAAAAAAGGGGTTACCACAATTTTTGCTTTAAAAAAATATGAAGAAAATTAATTATATACAGCAAAAAAAAACCCATTTGATAAAGAGGTTATGCATCTTTCTAGAGGATCATACCTTCTAAAATTAGCTTACCACAACTGTCACAGCTTTCCTATGACCAACAAAATCCAAGCTGGCATTGAAGCTTTCTCTTTGTATAATCTGTGCTGTAGGACCTGAATTATTCATAGCATGGGCAGACACGATGTGGTGACCATCAGGAGACCAATTCAGTCTCAGGGTATGCGTTGTACCACCACACTAGTTTTGAAAAGAAAAATTGGTGTACAAATTTGATAAGAATATCATGATTTTTTTTTTTTTTATAAATTAAAACCACAACATAAACTGGAAAGACTGTCACACAAAATTGAACTGCATTGCGTAAACTTACCAATTCTAAAGGCCCATAAGTATCAATCTCCCCATATCACCATAAAATTCTTCCACATTATCCAACATTGCTAGTCTCAGTTGTAAGAAAAGACAGGCATTTTTATTCTTTTTCCTTGCAAATTTTAAGCGCTTCAAGGGTTCCTGTGAGCTTTCTTATTATACTTTGCCTGTGGCATACATGTAAAAGAATAGACAGGCTTTATGGTCTTTATATCTAAATTTTGATGTTTGCTTCAAAAGTACAAGATAGGAGGGAGAGGGAGAAAGAGAGAGAGAGAGGAAAGGAGGGGGGGAGAGAGAGAGACAGGGAGGGAGGGCAGGCGAGAGAGAGAGAATGAGAGAGAGAGAGAGCGAGAGAAAAAGATCATATATGACATTGGTTTCTTTGCTTTCATAATCTTGATGATAGTAAATTATCGACTGATTTCATAGTCTTGACAAGATACATACCAAAGATGAAAAAAATTGGGCTGGAGGAATGACGTTTAAAGTAAATTTTCAAGTTGAAGCGTATACTCGAGTTAAATCTCTCTCTCTCTATATATATATATAACAATCCTGACTTAGCAATCTTCTAGCTGGGGTCATTAAATTATTTTTAATCATATTAAAATAGTGAAAAAAAAAACAATCTCACCTCCTGGAATGGTTTACTAATGACAACCTCTTGCTGCCAATCCATGGTGCGCCAAACTCTCAAAGTTCTGTCATCAGACTTTACAAGTACATACATGAGAATAAATAGAGCGCAACATTCCACAGATTGAGAGATAACATTTTCATTTTTAAAATTCAAGAATAAAAAAGTTAGCACTGAGCTTTGTGATTGAATATGGACATTTGTCAACAAAATGACCCTTCATTCTTTCTTTATTATATAACTTATTATCAATTGCTTAAAAAATAAAGAGAAGTTTCTGAAATCTCAAATATGAAAAAGTTCGTGGAATTGTTTCTCCTTTATTATTTCTTCATGAAGGAACTCCTTACATGAAAATGGCACTTGAAAGCAAACAATTAAAAAAAATTGCTATCAGTTAATTTGAATGTACATTTTTTTTATATTTTCCCATTATTGCTTGTAAAAAACTTTATCATAATAAAGATAGTAATATAAGACAATATTATTTTGAATGCCCATGATAAAAAAAAAATTTTAATGATTCCCTCATCAGACAAAATGTGGAAAGAATGACTAAAAAACTGATCATTTCTTCAAATAATCAAAATAGCAAAGATAACACAACAAACCATATATTCAACTGATTTTTTAGTAAAACTTAAAACCTACCTGGGACGCCAGGTATTTCCCAAGTGGATCCCAAGTCACACCCTTGACCAGCCCTGTATGGCCTTTCAAAACTGCCACTTGCTCTGTTAAAATGAAATGAGAGGTTAAGCATTCAATGCAGAAATTATTTAACTTCTTTTACAAATATAGAAACATATGCATTAATTTCTAAGATCATAACAGTTGATAATAAAAGCCTTTTATAATAACAAAATTAACATTCATATTTAATCATTTTTTTTTTCATTTTCAAAGAGACCAACTGTGTAACACTTAGATCTTCATTGAAGGATATGAATGTAATATTTCTGGGGCAGCCTAATACATATTTACATAGAAAAGTTGCTTGCACTTTGGTCACAATAATGTGAATGCTATAATATCAACAAACCAGGAAATTGAAGAGCATTCCAAATTGTGACAGTATTGTCTACACTGCATGTTGCAAGCCACACATCTTGTGGGGACCAGTTTAGATCAAGGACATCTGTTAAAATATAGATATAATGTAAAATACTTGCCTACATACACATTCAGTTTATAAGTCTAGAATACCTAAATTACAGGACAAATCAAAAGATACTTTTAACAACACAAGAGTAGGATAAATATTTTAATTTAATTGATGTAGAGACAAATCCTATCTTCCACTTGAATATGGCTTTACTTTCAAAGATATTTTTGTAAATACATTATTATTCATAAATTCAACAGCAAATAAATATCACTGTTATACATTACCTGTTTTCCCCTATAATTTTCAAGACATAATTAAAAAGGTTCCACAGAATACTCCATAAATTTAGTCCATTCATAGACACGCATATACATGGGATTAGTCAGGAAGCATAATTTTAGTTTCCGCAGAAAAAGATTAAATAATAAGACTCTGATTTATCTAGTATGGTAGTATACAAAGATTTCCAAAGTCTAAAATATATTTTAGGAACTTAAAAAAAAAGTGATAATTACCACCAGTATGGCCTCTGAGAGTAAAAACAGGCCTCCATTGCTCATATATAACAACACTACCACTAGAGCCAAAAGCCTTAGAAGGTCCAGCTCCACGACTTGTCTGCCAGATCATAACCAGCTTGTCATCGCCTCCAGATGCCAAAAACTTGCCATTGTGGGACCAACGGACACAGTTAACACATGCTTCAAATCCAGAGGAAATTGATAAGAAAAATATAAACCATAAAGGCAATTTCTGCAATTCCCAATATAACAATGTTTCAAAGAAAGTTAAGAGTTTAACCACAAAGTAAAGCTTCTTGTAAGTCAGGCCGAGGCATTGAAAATTTAATCATGTAGCATCAACTTCCTCCACAGATCGTATAACTCAATCTCTTGTAAGGTTTGGATTGGCTTAAGCAACTTTGTGTTATATATGCTCAGCAGATCCATTTCATAGTTTTGCCTGTACAATTTTTTTGATAGTTTCTTTGTCAAATGCCTATTTACTTGCAAACCTAAAATTTCATATTAAATGAACACAGCAAAACTTTTTCCATAATCATTCTCATAAAACCAATTATATCATAATTTATTATTATAAAAAAAAAATAGTGAAATTGTCATCTTGAGGCATAAGTTTAGGACATACACACCATAGTGATGGTCCATCTGACAAAGAATCTTTGGAACCTTTTCATCAGCTTCAAGGGTCTCATCTCTCACCGGACCCATATTCCATATTACTATTTTGCCATAATCATCACCTGCAAAAATAAATTTTACTGTTTAGAAAGAAATATCATAATATACAATCAACAGGTGACTGCTAAAAACCCATTCAAGATCTTGGAAGTATTTCTACAATTCTATTACTTTGCATTATATATGGACACATGAAAGTAAAAAAAAGCTCCCGGGATCCAATTAAAACACACTCTCATATTAACTTGAAGTAATAAAAACAGCTATTAAATAGCAAACAGAAAAAAAGCCAAAAGATATATCAAGATTCACAATCCAAGAGATCTTCTTGGGCACACCTTAGATGAATTACTAACTTTATTCAAACCAATCTTTCCTCCACATCTCTCTCATTACCTTGGCCTCCCGTGACAAAACGTGATCCATCTGGATGAATGTCCAATGAAAAAATTGGTTTGCCTGGTTGAAACAAATACAGGGCAAAGGTTAGAGGCATGTAATATTAGTGTCATAAAATTAAAAAAATGTCTTGATTTTCCAACAAAACACTTTATTTATTGTGGAAACTAATATTGACGAAATATATGAAAAGGACAAAATATGATACTAAGTAAGGAAATTATGGAAAAAAATGCAAAATAAAAATTTCCCAAAACATGTTTGAGACAAAGAAAAGCCCCGATAAATTTAAGGATGAACATATTTGATTATCAGTAATGAAAGAGCCTTAGAAAAGCTCATCTAGATTCTTTTTAAACCGTGTTGCATGGTCTGCCTAACAATATAACCCTCATGTCAATATTTTTTTGTTAACAAGACCATGTAAATATAGTATGACCTTAAGAAAAAACAAAGATCTTAAAAAGAAAAGCATAGATATATGATTTCAAGCATGATTCTACCAATAAAAATTTCAAATATGCATCTAGCAACAAGACCAAGAGACGTAACATGTTACACTTTCAGTGTACTTAATAGTCTTTAATGCAATCGATAGTCTGATCTACCAGTTCTCTCTTTTAGAATAATATTCAGGACACAACCTCATGAAAAATATACAATTTTGCAATGTCATCTGGTCATAAACTGGGACTGTACTAGAAGTCAAGTGCATGTAGTAAAAAAAAAAAAGCAACTGACATAAATTGACTTGAATGTAAAGAAAGAGACAGATTCAGGAAGAATGGACGTTAGGTAATTATTCTCAACCAGGAATACGAATAACCATAATTATAATGTATTGATTACTATTATAAGCTTGTTAAATTTGTGCAATAATTTAGTCCTTCATTTAGCTACTTAGGTTTCTGGTTCAATCATCATTTCTTAATCCATTAAAACTAAAAGAAAATAGACTTCATATTCAAATGTGCATATTTAGGCACTTTTAAATTTTATTGGTACAGGATTGCTTACATTGCAGCCATCATGCGATTTTCCTACAGCAATTTAAGTGATTGTATGAGGATTTTATTTTCAACACTCTTGAAGTTGAAATAGATTAATCAGATTTTTACCTTACTACGGTAGGAGATATATTAGAATTTAGATATAGGCCTCATGAATGAGTATGAGATACAACTATGATCGCTGCGATGTAAATAAATCCTGTACCATTAAACTGTAATAAGAGTGCCTAAATATGGCCCATAGAACGTCCAAAACCCAAAACCGAGTTGTTATCTTGTCTTTAGCTCTAAGCTCGAAGTCTTACTCTTAGCACGATATACTGCTTTACTTCAACTTACCATCGTGTGAAACCCAGCTAGGTTTTACCACACGCATTGTCCAATTTATTGATAACTAAAGCAATATTAGATAGATATAGCTATTGATATCAATATGTAAAAGGATTTCCTTTGTAGTTCAGTTGGCAATATTTTTTAGAAATGGTCCCGCCATTGTTTTCTTTCACCCCAAGAAAAAGGTGAGAGTAAATGCCCGATTTGGAATAAAATGAGAGTGATTACCCTTAGGTAATTTTGCTGAGATTAATATTATTCTTTTTCTTAAGCTTCTCTAACTTATAGACTCTAGAGGTCACAAAAAATATTGCTCGATTTTCTAGTGTTAATTTCTATAACTGTTATTATTCTCCCCTGCTTTGATGAACAATATGCTTTAATTTTCTCCATGTTACGCGTACCATGGCCTTTCTCTCCCCTTTTGTCTTGCGAGTTTTAGCGTAGCCTTAATATTAGTTTTGATATTTTTTTTTTTTTGTATTTTATTTTATTTCATTTTATTTTATTTTTTTTTTTTTTTTTTTGAGGGGGAGGGGGAATATAGCACGGCTATTTGCCTTCCTAAAATACTCGATCTTCGCAGCCTGATTTTGTTTCCAACTTAAGTCTGGCGAATTGTCTTTCTCCATCGCCCATCGGTTTCCTAGCGTATCCCAAGCTATCACATATTCAGAATTAAATGTCTGTTATGGTTGAGGAGTCTTACATGATTTACTGTCATATAACAAGACTGACTCGCCATTTGCCTTTTAAATTATATAAAATGCTATAGATACAATATAGGCCGATAACCTGGTTTTTGAAACACTCACTTTAATGCGCCCTGGAGCTGGCACATTGAAAGAGCCTGGGATAAATTCTATACCTCTCTAGGCACATTAAAAACGATTTTATCTGGAAGGCATGCAACCTCAGGAATAAGATATAGGCCTATAGATTTTCAGTAGCTGTAAGTGAGAAGGGCGGATTATTTGCTGTTGGTATTATTCTTGGGTTGTTGTTTTTTTTTGTTTTTGTTTTTTGTTTATTTGTTTGTTTGTTTTTTTAATAGTCTTTGAGCTTGCGTACTTCATCTCAATGTTATTAAGTACGCTAATACACATGTTTTGTTGAGCAGCTATCAGAAGGTATGTTGGCAGTTTTCTTGGATCGTGAATGGTGGGAGCCAGGAGAGCCAAGATGGTCCATAGCAGGGTACGATTTTATCAACTGTGTTAGAGCTCATATAAACAAGCATTAGGGCTCAGTTCCATCTAAAATATCTTATAATGTGTTAGTTTGTGTTAATCCAAATAATTATGTGAAGCACAGTCGTAAGTGCTCATGCTTATGTAAAAAAAAAAAAATTAAGAAACCAGACACATGGGAGGTCTTTAAGAATTTCTACATAGCCCAGAATTATGTGCTGTTTTAATGGCGCGATAAACTGCATATTTCTCCCAGCGTGTGATTTCAACCAGTCAGCGTTTAGACCTGAAGAAAAGACCAAACTACAAGCGGGATCTTTCTGATATTGCAAGACAGCAAAGGTTTTGCAATAACATATAATCAATCAGATGCACTGCTCTTTAGCGCAGGTGATCATGACCTTCTAAGCATCTCTATCCATGGTCGCTTTCAGGGCTTCAGTCACTCCTCCTACTTTTAGCCACTTTGTTAGTCCATCCAGCATCTTTTCATGCTGTTTTTCTTCGATCATCGCTGTTGCCTCCAGCTTCTCTTGTAACTGTTTTGAAATTGTCTACTCCTCGCATCCATACATCAGAATGGCTCTTCTTATTGTGTGAATGGGGATATGTTTATTTCTTGGTACCGATTTCATTTCCTGTATACGATTTTTTTTACTTTCGCTATTCTTGAAGCAATTTCAGTGTTGTTAACGTTGCGTCCATCGCTTGATATTAAAATGTCCAAGTATTTGAATTGATCCCTTTGCTTGAGTTTATTACCGTTGATAAAAATGCTGATCTGTGAACACTCATTGCTTCGATTGACGACCATTACTTCTGTCATTTTTCTGTTCAATTAAAACCTTTTCTTTCTGCTTTCTTTTTTTAGCAATGTCTAATAATTGTTGGAAGTCTTCTTCATTTTCTGCAAACAATTAGTGCTATCAGAGTATCTCAATTAGTTAAAGCTGTGCCCTCCTACTTCAATTCTTGGGTATCCTTCTAGGTTTCGTAAAATCATTTCACCGCAAAGAGAGTCTGGCACAATTAATCTTTATTCTTTTAAACGAACTGATTTCCCCATCAACTCAGTAGGGCCTGCATGTTTTTGATCACTCCTCGATCATTTTCATCTACATGTATATTCAACTGTGTTACTTGTGTGACTATCTCATCATACCGTACTACATGTATGTCAATGGTGCGCAGATATATATGTATCTCTTTTTGTACTTGCAGAGCTCGTGCAATTATACTTACAATGATGATGACTGCATTTTTTGTACCCTTTCCTTCCACAAAGCCACACTGTTCATTTGCTATTTCTGGCTTGACTTTGTTTCTGATTCGTATCATGATGATTCTTAAAATTATTTTGGTGATATGACTTATAACACTGACCGTTCTATGTAATTCACACTACTCTGTGGTCCCTGGTTTCTGTGGCATATTTTAAATAAAGATTTGGAGAATTCTGGTCGAATCTGACCTGTGTCAAAGATTACGGTGAGAAATGTCGCACTGTTAGCAATTCCATATTCTTCAAGTGCTCCTAAAAGAGCCAAAAATAAAAAAAATTAATGTCTGGACTTGTTGCTTTGCCTAATTTCATTTTTTTTATTGGTACCCGGATCTCGTCTTTCATGATAGGTGGACCAGCAAAATTGTGCTTCATTACATTGTTTTCCTTTCCATGGTCTACTCTGCCCACCTGATAGGGCTTTTCCTCATTCCAAAAGGATGTCACCATTTTTGAACGACATCCTGTATATAACAGCAGATTTTCTTTCCACAGATTTGCACACTGTCTGCTCAGAACTTCTGCGGTATATTTCGATATTTTGCACAGCTTGTTATTGATGTACTTCTATTTGACTTCAACACATTTCTTGCTGATTACCTCATGCAACGTTTGATGTTTTTTCTCTCTCTTTTTTTTTTTACTTGCCTCCTTTTTTTATGATGTCAAAAATATCCTCATTCATCCACTTTGGTTTTGTTTTCCTTTCGACTCTTGATATTTGTTCCACAGCTGCTTCTGCGACAATAAGATACACAGTTGCCTAAAATGTGCAATATTGTGCTTTATGATCCAAGTGTGAGCTCATATATTTTTTATATATGAGCTATTTACCTAAGTTCTCTTTCATCTTTCATTTCGTAACATATTGGACTGTGAGTGATTGTGGGCAATCAAGCCCACATATTTATCTCTATGAAATGAGAACAAATATGAAGAGCAGCGCCATTCTGTCATGTGGTGAGATTTGCACCGAAGTTTAAAAAAGAAAAAAAAAAAAAACAACAACAAAAAAATAAAAAAAAACGTAAGGCCGACCACATAGAGAAGATCGTACGCTTACCCCCGCTTAAGTGCGCAGTCCGGCGCAGTGAAATTAAAAGTTTTCTTAACGAAAACAGTTGCGTCCCACACCAACAAAGCTGTAATTGAACACGCTACAGTAATGAGAGGCACTGACGTTTTCGGTATAATTCAAACTACATTCTTTCCAATCCAGCTCAAAACTGTCTCGTCATTTTGTATCGAGTCAAGCAGCTTATTATTTTCCATTGAAAATGTCAGTCACCAGAGAAACTACTATCAGTTCTTGTACTGATATTTCCAGTTTACATGTTCGTTTGTGGTTTCCTTTAATCGCCTGTTTCTACTCTTTATCATTGTATGAATGATATATATATATATAAATATAATTAATTGAAGCCGATTTCTCTATTGAAACGGCTTTTTTTTAGTTCTATCCATGTCGAGACAGATAGTTGTATTACAATGACTATTATTACTATTATATATATATATTAAATCAGATGTTCTCACGGTCATTTTCATGTATGCATAAAAGATATCAGGGTAAGACTTATTATGTTGTCAGAACAAATGGCGGTTTTTACAAAGAGATGCTCGCTCTTTTTTTTTTTTTTGCATGAATTCGACATCTACGTTTTGGTCTAATTAATTTAGGTAACAGATTGCTCAGTGTTGCGCATACGAACAAAAATTCTTTTCCAGACGACGAATCCATTTTCAGACACCCTCTAGTGCTAGTAGTAGCTTCCAGAGCCAACCTTAATTAAAAAGCCTCGTAAAACAGCGTTCTCTATGTGGGGTCAAAAAGGCATCTTCTTAAGCTATAGCAGCTGACACAGCGGCTGTGAAAGTATGGCCTCGAGCGACTTTCTCTCTACGGTCGGCCTAACATTATTGATAGCTGAAAAAAAAAATTAGGTTTTGGGGGCTGCAAATAAAATGCATCAACGCTCATACATACGAGTCTGATTTAGTGGGATTTTAATGAGAGCTGCCCATATTTGCCTTGCACAATGATGTGATTATCCAACTTCTGCATTATAGCAATATTTCGTGCGTAATATTACATTTTGGGATAAATTACGAGTAAATTTTATACTAGAAATCCAAAATATGCATTGAGCTTAGTAAAAGAGGAAGGGAAAAAGGTATTGTATTGGCAGCTGCAGTAATAGAAACTTGGAAGAGCCAGCACGAACAAGAAAGTCAAAAACTTTTTAATGACAAGATGAACTACCGGGTACATCTTGCAAGCTAAGACCACCAAAAGTGTTCATATCAAGCTTCAGTAGCAGCGATAGAGGAAGAAACAAAAGGAAGTGTTCACTGTGGAATTTTAAAATGACAGAACACAATTTCTTTCAGTTTCATAATAACCATTCTAGCGGGCATGAACACATTGTATAACTATTTAATTTCGTTTTTTATGAATCAAGTCCCAGATAATAAATAGAGATGAACGTTGAACTACTGTTCATGTTTCAAACTCTTTCTCATCTGAACCAATTTTTACAAAAAAAACAAAAAAAACAACAACAAACACAACACACAAAAAAATTACCAATGACAGAGCAAGTTGAAATAAATGATTAAAAAAAAAAAAAAACCTCAAAAGCACATTTAAAAATATCAGTTTAGCTGTAAAGTAAGATATTCAAGTTTGCTCGGAGGCAAATCAATTAAAAAATCTTTGAGCGAAACAGACTTTAAAAATAAATGGAGCTTTTTTGTGAATGCTAAACACAAACTCCAAGACGACATTTTTTTTTATGAATGAAGAGAAAAGGTATTACATGTATTTGCAAACATGAACTTGAACAGGTTGAAGGGTGATGGTAATGGTAGTGAGCACAAAAGAGAACCATCTGTGATATGATGTAAGAGTACCAAAATAACAACCCCTGTCTCATCAACAGCATGGTGAATAGGTGATTTGGTATTGAGGTAAAGCTTGTTAATCAAAGTTGCAACTGATAAATTTCTGCATTTTAGAAAGATGAAAAATCACCTGAGCACAACATTTGGAAAATGAAAGTACATGTATGAAAAAAAAAACAACAACAGCCATGATACATCACAAAGAGTGAAAAAAAAACAACACTTTTTTTCTTTTTCATTACATGTATTTTGTCCTTTATTAGGAATTTGTAAATTATAGACATTAATCAAATTTTTATTAAAAAAAATGAATTCGGCTTTAATGACAATAACAAAGAAAATCATCTGCTACAATTATCTCTTCGATAATCGATATTGCATTTTCTATTTTCTGTAATTAGGGTAAAACTTTTGAATTTCCTATCTATACATAAAGAGCTAACATAGAATTCTCATCATTATCATGAATGATAAGAATTATAACTTTTCAATAAAAGATAATAAAAATAATAATAATAGTAATAATAATAACAAACGTAATAGGAAAAGGAGGAGGAGAAGAAGAAGATACTAATGAAGTAAGGATGAAGGAAAATGAACTTAGGTACATGCACTTACTATAAAATAAGTTATCATCATTGAGAAAGAAAAATCTCTTTGATTTGAAGGAAACTTTCATAGGATATTCAAACATTGTGTTTATTGCACAATTTCACATAAAGGTCAATAATCTCACAATGATACACACATCACCCAAACAAAGAAAGAAAAAATAATGAAAAAGGAGCATGTCATAAATGACTCTTTGTTTTTTTTCCTTAGTTCCTCATAAAAAGTTAAACCTCACTTGTGAACAAATGACCTCATTTTTTTCCATGAATCAGTAGAAAGCAAGGTAATCAGCCTAAAATGAAATGCAACATTGTATGGAGTTACAGTTTTTACTCACTAAATGCACTTTATTTATTCAGTTTCACCTTTAAATCATATGAATCACATTTAAAAAAAATGTTCATTTGAAAAGCTAAAAGTAAAATGCCCAAAATGTAATAGAAATATGGCTAGAGTTTCCCTCTGCAAACTGAAAAATTTTGTGTCCTTCCCCCCTCAAAAGGCCTTGAGAAAACTCAACCCATGTTTCAGGGCATAACAGTGCCACTACCTATTTCACAAATATCATGTTTGGCTTACAGCTGGTTATGTATTTCATAAAAGGGGCAATTACAACCAGCAAACATCAAATAACTATTCTGATATGATTGCTGGCTGCCGTGAGTGCCTCACACTAAGAGAAAAAGAAACAAAAAAAAAATGTTTAATCTAAATTAAATATATAGTTGGCCTAAGCTACAAAACTGTTGTTAACTCAATCCGTCCAAAACATCACAATATACAAAATAAAATCTAAAATATGAATAGAGAACATCTTAGTAAACTTGGGTTGGAATGTAATGCCTTTTTCACTTTTAGTGTAGTATTGCATGTCTCTTTTCACATCAAGGATTCACATGGCCAACAAGTCAACTATTGTTCCACAAGTAGAAGAATAGTAGAGACACATGTTTCAAAATCCTAAAGGGAAAGAATTTAGCCAAATCTTGCACATCGTTGAAAAAAAAAAGCTTTAACATAAGAGAGGGAAAGGTTTCATATTTTGAAATTCTTTTTTGCACAAGGTGTAATGCGTTGAAAAATTACTTTTATTTTCTACTCTAGTATACAGTGGAAACCTAAAAAAACGAAGTCTGATTATTCGAAATTTTCATAAATCAAATTTTGCGATAGGATAGGTTATTTTTATCCCTTTAGCTTTGTTAGAATCTGACTCATATTTCAAAGTTTTTCTGGTTCGATTCTCTAACTTCAAAGTCGATACTACATCATAAGGCATTACAAAAGCACTTCATGTATCTCTCAAGCAGGAAACAATACTAATCACTGCCCAAGAAATGCTGATCAGTGCACTAACAAAGTGAGGAGGGAGCTAATGCCCTAAGAAAGAAGTGCCACTAGTACCAATGACACTGGTAGCAACGCGGAACAGGGGAAAGGGAGAGTTACTCGTTGCATACACAATACACATAGTCAATGAGGCGTAGATTTAGTTTTGCCTCTTTATTGTAATTCGAAGTTTTAATCCAATCCCATACAGTTCAAATTATGAGGTTTCCACTGTAACTATATAAAGTAGCTAAAAAAAAACCCAATAACTATATGTCCATTAATGAAAACGTGTGACACACAGTATCAAATCAAAGTATCAATATGAGAATCATTTCACTGCATTATGTACAACAACATGTGACGTTATGATGGTACTGAGCTAATGAAGTCTAATTGTAAAACAACGAGTACACTTGTTTCAGTACCAAAATGAATTTCATATACACATATCTCCAGAGTTACAGTGAACACGATAATTGATTTTAATCTATGTTAATGAGCTGACAGAAATCAAATTGTTAATTACAATCATCTATTCCTCTCTCTCTCTCAAGCATGTCATTTTGTTCATAATCTGTTGCATACAACCCTGCCAACAAGTTCATTGTAAATTATATTTCTACTACAACAGATGACATTCAAGACAACATCCCACACGTCTACGATTTGCGGTACTCTATCCTCTCTACCTTGACCTCCTCATCAATCAGCTTGTAAATGTAGGAGACAACTGTTGATTGTTGGATGTCGAGGATAACAAATGATGGGATCACATTACTGAAAGGACAGAGAAATGAAATGATTATACTCACTTTCACCAAAGAAATAGACATGGAATTCCTGTAATACAGAGGAAGATTGAGATCATTCTATCCCTCTTTCATAAATTCATGAAAAGATGTAGACCACAAGTTGTAGAGCTCAAATCATAAAGTACAGTGCACAACACTTATATCGACATTGCCTCTTTTGACTTTTTTCTTATGTCGACATTCTTTAACAAGTCCCAATTTTTCTTCTATTTGTTGTCTGTAATTACAGTTCTCTATACCGACAATCTCTCTCTTCTTCCCATTTATATCAACATTGATAACATCAAGGTAAACGAGCAAAAGAGACCCAGTAATTCGAAAACAATCTCATTTGCGTCTTCATCTCTCTCCGAATGCTTCATGCAGGTGTGTTACATCGCAAAGAGAATGGCTATACCTTTGGTACTAATACCTTTGTAGCTGGGCTGTGACTGTGGAGGTGTGTTGGGATGATAAGGGTGCAAAGAGAGGGGGAGGGGGGAGGATGAACCGTGGTGCGACCACTGGGCCCATAGTGAGCGGTATCACATTTAATGACTCACAGGGAGAGGTGGGGCTTATTTTACTAAGCTGATTGGTAGGTGTATTGGGGCCTTGAAAAGTTGAACTCCAAGCAAGAAAGTGATGCACATTTAATTGGTCAGGACTAGGCTAGCACTGATCAGGCCTGCAGTACAACAGTTGCCTGTACAGAATCCAATGGTTAAGTCTAGATCTAGGGGAGACAAGGAGGAAGAGACTGTGCATGTGCAAGAGGAATGCAGATACTTATCGAACTTTTCAAAACAAAGGAAGTAACTAAAAATTTACCAACTATAAGTAGTATCATCATCATAAATATAAAACCTTATGTTTAAAGTACAAGTTTCAAAAAAAAAGTATTTAAAAGAGAAATCTTTGTATCGACTTTTGCTTACATTGACATAAAAATTTTGGAACCTTACATGCATATGTCGATATATCAGATGGACACTGTAGTATCCATAGCAAATCAATTGAAATTTACAAGAAAAGAAAAAGGGAGCTTCACAATTATTAAGAATTGACACCAATTTATTTAATCAGATTTTGAGTAGTTTAGATTCCACACTGAGCAGAACTGTCATTTCATTATTAAAAAGTACAAGCTGAAATCCCTGTTCAACAAACAGGACCCCGGTGTCAATTTGCTGAGGCTGGGGTTCGTGTGTGTATTTATTAAATAGGCTGATAAATAGTCTTGATATCTCTCCTTTTACCAACATAATCCAGATATAAGCCCCCACCTATCCATCTTTACCTAGAATCCATCTTGGTAATTCTAATTATAAACACAAAATTTAGATATCTATAGAGCGTAATTCCTTTTGGATTTAAAATCAAAACAAATGGTGTGTTCGTTTCGCATTAAAAACAAACACAGATTTGTACAGTGTTGATCTAAATTAGATCTAGGAGGTTAGCCTTATTCTCAATTAGAATATTAGATCCTAGATCAGCCTTATTCTCAATTAGAATATTAGATCCTAGATCAGCTTTATTCTCAATTAGAATATTAGATCTAATATTCTAATTGAGAATAAGGCTAAACTCCTAGATCTAGTTTCAACAGTCCAACTTATTCAAACCGCCTCAGGATTTAAAAATCAAAACAAACGTTGAATTCGATTCGCACCAAAAACAAATACAGATTTGCATGGCTAATTAAAATGTCAACCTAACTCAATGGTTTGTCTCGCATGCTTAATAGTGTTTAAAGAGGGTTTTAAAATGTCATTTTGTAAATCCGTGCAACAACTTTGGGATTTAAAATTATGCCCACGTAAAACTGCGTAATATAGAGTTGCTTTTCCATATTTTTTGGAATTTAATTGGCGGCCTACAAAAATATGATATGAAACATATCATCCCAAATACTCAATGATAAATCACTTTATAAAAAAAAAGGAAACTCATTTACAGTTTAAATTTTGATTTGAACTTACAGCGCTGCATCTATGCTGAGGCAAGAATTAAGAAAGTTAAGTACCAGAAATTACCTGTCAAGAGGATTATAGGAGCCGGTAGCTGAGCCTGGGTTCAGGAAAAATTTGCCCTCATGTTCCATGGCCTGGAACTTGTGTGTGTGGCCAGAGATGAGGATGTCCACATCAAGCTGACGCTGAACCATGGCCAAACTCTCAATATCACCCCAAGGGACCACCTGGTGGCCATGGCAGAGACCAATGCGGAACTGACCAACAGTGACCACCTTCTGCTCAGGATAATTCAGATTCTGGAGAATGGAAATATTTTCATTTCTTCAAAGGAACTTTTCACTAGAAATTGTACTGGACTGATAAACAGTGCAATCAGCTTAAATCAAACTTCATGGAAAAGCTGAACAGATAGTGGAAAATAACAACCCCCCCCACGAAATTTTTGGGGATCATAAAATTGGTTTTCAGAGTATAACTGTTGAGATGTCGGGCTTCTTGATCAATTATATTTTCTTCACATTGATAGCAGAGGAGGGAAAATGAAAAGTAATTAAAATGTCAATAATTCATTTATGGTTGATCTGCTCCTTGCCTTTTTTTTTTTTTTGCAGAACTGCACCATTAAAATATATTTATTTCAGGAGGCACTTTCTTGGATAAAATAATTTGTTTTTTTTTTTAATTCGAAACTTTCAATAAGAATCAGAAATATTTTCTGTCTCTAGATTAGGCAACATTACATGTGTACATGTGCATATTTAAATTAAAGGCCATATCATGTGATGACCAAATAATGGTCAAGCTGATTGCATGATAAACTGTGAAACCAATCTCTCTCCATTATCTTTGTACAATTCAAGCACTCTTTTGTTTTACATTTTGATCATTTAAATTTTAGAATTTGACACTGGATGTATTTGAATCTCTTTCTGTAGTAATACTACTAGTATGAGCACAAATGGCACAGCAGGACAATTGCGTTTGTATAGTGCTAACAGTAATTTGAACAAACCATCTAGCTTGGCTTTTGATATCAAAACAAATAAAAAGTTACATTATTTTGGATTTTCACAAACATTGTTCAAATATTGTTAACTTGGTTCCGGTACATTTTTAAAGGTACAAAGATGTACATGACTTCAGGACAATCTCTTGAAATAAAAAAGAAATCCACCAGAACACTAAATATTACAAACATGCTTCAATTGAAGAATGAGCAGAACAAAAAGAGAACTTATTTACAAATAGAGATAACTAATCTGGAAAATGTACAAAGGGAATACTCATAATAAAGCCTTGAACATATAATTTTTTGACATTTTAATTTAATTATTTACCTCATCAAAATCTCCACGGACAACATGTACATCACTGGCTAACGTCTTTAGATAATCAAAGGATTCTTTAGTGCACAGGTTGCCAGTGCAAAGAATGTGTTGGATCTTGCCTGGCACCAACAATTTCTTGAATCTGCCTGGAACTGAGTTGCATCTGTGAGGAATGTGAAGATCCCCGAGAACCAGCACTAACTGAAAGAAAAAATTAATTAATGTAACTTATTGATCAACCAATACCAATGAGAATGGATCAAAGTAAAATATGAGCAATTAGCTGATATATCCCAATATATCTATACATCCTTTTTAAATGCTTGTTATCATATAGGTAAGAATACATGGACAATTATCAATTTCAGCAAGACAGTGCAGCTCTTGGAACTTCCTTATAATGAATGTTTAAAGATGTCTTTAAATAGTATGTGAGAGTAAAATTTCAGCTGTTTTTTCAATACAAGCTTGATTGAAGGGGCATTTTAAAAAAATTATTTATTAAGAAATTAAAATGAAAAATTTCTCTAACTTGAGCAACTTGCCAATTGTCTAACTCACTGAAATTATTGCTAAAAAATTGTTGCCAGTCAACAAAAATCTTTTCAAATAATCAAAATCAATCTCAAAGTATGTGTGTAACATTTATCTGTCCTGCACAATTTTGCAAAATAAAAAAAAATCATAAATTTTGTACAAAAACTGACTGTACCTCTCTTCAGAAAGTGAGTTTAAGAGCTATTAGATATATTTATTAACTACTAGCTTATTCTGAAGTAAAGGCTGTAAAGAAAGGAATAATTCATTATATTTATCAAAAGAGTTTAAAAGATAGAAAAGAAAACCTGAAAAAAAGCATGCTTGCATTTTGACCATCACAAACCCTCAAATCTCGAATATCAATTTATTATGCTTTAACATTACGAGAACATTTTAAGAAGAAAAAGAGACAGAGGCAATGAAAAATTTATGAGAATGAAAATGAAAAAGGAAAAAATAATTGTTACAAATAGTTTTAGTCTAAAGAAAAAGGGCCATTTATAATTTAAGATCAATTATTATGGTTTCAAAAGGGAAATCATCATGCCATTAAAATATTTTAATAATGTTTCTCATATTTGTCATTAACACAAACCTCGAAAGAATTTTCTTTAATAAATTGCCTTTACCTTAGATTCCACCCCCACTCTGCCTCTATGAAGATTGGCAATTGAAAACAAACTCTAGCATGATTTTCCAAATGGGAACATTTTACATGCTATGGAATTTCTTTTCAGTTTTATCTAATTTAAATCATTATAGGCAGATGGAAATTTATTCAAGAGGAAAAAAAGTGACATATATTAAGCAGAAAATGACGTCGGAGATTTATAACCATTCATCCATTGGGAGATCACAAATGTGGTCAGCATCAGCCTACTTACAGTCAATTGATACCCATTTCTTTTTCCTCAAAACAACATAGACAGCTAAAGGTGTGCTCCAGCAAAAGGGATATCTAATTATTTGTCACAACTCTGTTAACCCCACAATTTCCCTTCTAACTTATAGACACCTTAACCTGCCTTAAAATAATGATGACAGAAGATACAAACCCTTCAATCTGCTAATTTGGGCTTGTGCCTTTCGTTCTCCCCCCCCCCCCCCTTTTTATTTACCCTCCACACTCATGCAACATTTACTGTTCACTCTAAATACCTCTGAAATGATTTGGATACAAAACTGAATCTAAGATTTGACTTTTAAAGATGGAAAAATCCTTTAATTTTTTCAGTTCCCGCCTGCGGCTCAAAGTTAAATGTAGATTTAGATTCTGGATCTTGTCTCAAAACACAAATGACCTTAAAAATGTGAATGTATTGATGTGGATCCTCACAAAATTTCCCAGAACATTGGCATGTTTTTCCACTGAAAAAGAATTATAAGGTTTTAAAGTCTTTTGCTGAAATTGTCAATGAAACCTGAATGAGGAAGTTCAACTTATAGGCCCCACTGCTAGATTATTGAATCCCCCTCTATTTTCATTGTGGATGCCCAGATCTAGTCACAGCACCTTACTTCACGTGGGATAAGTGGATATTAAAAATTTGTTGCGCATCCTTGTCTTTAGATTCTATTTCTACATCAGTAAATATTCAATCCATAGGCTGTATCAGTTTCAGAGAAGTCTCGAAATATACGAAACTAGTGACCTCAGCTAACGATATTTCGATGTACGACCAGTTCTAGATGTTAGATATTCCGGACTCTCGACCGAAAGATATTAAATAGGCCATTTAAGTTATAACTTCAGACATAGATTAGTTCCAAAACCGATGAGACGTTTACGGGCACGCCCACTTGCCGGCGACAGTCTCATCTATGATGAAAGCGATTCATTGTTCCACGCACAGTGTATATGATAAAGAATCTACGATTTGTTTCAATTACCATTTTCGAAGTCGTTCAGAAACTGACACAAGAGCCAAATGAAATTAAAACTACACCAGGATAAGCACAAATTTCTGGCTTAGAAGCCTTTGAGACTTGATCAAGTGTATCTGCAACTGATTTCCAAAACCGGAAATGTAAGAGAAACCATAAACAATCACATGCCCATGGTGAAATTTTTAATTCAATTTCTTGTATCTCGATACGTCTTTCAATTTTTGTAATTAACTTTTGCCTACAAACATCACTTAGATACCACGACTCAATTGTAAAAGATTTTGTTTAAATCCGATATGTAAATTGTTTTTGTTTCAAGGCCATTTAATTTGGCATCTCCATTTTCTTTATTACTTCATTTTATTATTTTTTTTTCTATTCATATTGACCACGACAAAATTGTGGAAAGATAACTCTCGTACTCAACCATAAAACATGGCGCGGCCTGTAAAGTTGTTATGGAAATAATGTAGATTCTATCATATAGATTGAATAAAACACCAACTCGACGTTATGGTTTCTGCTGCTTTCGGTTTCAAGAGTCGCAATGTCTTTTAAGTGTACTATACCTGGTGTATCTCTCAAAGGTAAGCTGAAAGTTGAGAAAGACTCTATTGCCGTCACTGTTTTATTGTTTTACTTGAATTGGCTTGTTTGTTTACAGTTACACGCTGGTCATATTGAATCCTGGAGACAATTGGATCATTTCTGACTAGCCTCAAGTGCTCATCAATCAAAGAAAATAAAAACTAGGTGTGAAAATAAATTTTTAAAGGAAATAAAGAAGTATAAAATTATTCCATTAGTTTTGCATTTTTTCTGCATCGTTAAGCATATCCAATATCAATTTTATCATGGCTGTGAAATAAACAAAATAGCCGGGATCGCACTGGGTAAGGAGTCTCCTTGAATAAGATCTAATTGATTGAGGAAATTTAAATTACAATAGAGTAAATATAGGTCAAGTCAAAACCAAGTCCATCACACTGGGTGTAGATTTAGAAACCACTATGTGACACTTTGGATAACCACTCCATTAATGGCTCTAATTACAGCT
>JAWDGP010003470.1:0-24353 GCA_033675545.1 Elysia crispata
TTCCTTCAGGGAGCTTTTTCACTAATTTTTGTCGGAAATTTGCCGGAAAAGATAATTAGGAAGTTTTTCGGGGTAAGGAGAAGAATTAGAGCGCAAAAAAAAGTAATTTCAAGAAAAAGGTGTTAGGCGCGATTTTTACGCATTATGGGTCCGTAAAACAGGATGTGTGTGTGTGTGTGTGTGTTCGCGTGATCACGGCGGAAAAAACGTAATTTGTAAAAAATAAAACTTGAGCGCGCTTAGCGGGATTTTTTAGCACTTTTTCTCGGAATTTCGGAAAAAAAGGTAAGTGGTAATTTTTTATTCGATTACGAGGAGCGGTAGGGAGAAAGAAATTAAAAAAAAAAAAAATTTTTTTCATGGAATTTTTTTCCGTGCGGTTTTCTTATTTCTGGTATTAAATTGGTGAAAAAAGTAAATAATTTTCGTTTTTGCGATTAGAGGAGAGGGAAAATGTGAAATAAATTATTTAAAAAAAAAAAATTGTTTTTCCCCTTCAGGGAGCTTTTTCACTAATTTTTGTCGGAAATTTGCCGGAAAAGATAATTAGGAAGTTTTTCGGGGGTAAGGAGAAGAATTAGAGAGTAAAAAAAAAAGTAATTTAGAGAAAAAGGTGTTAAGCGCGATTTTTACGCATTATGGGTCCGTAAAACAGAGTGTGTGTGTGTGTTCGCGTGATCACGGCGGAAAAAACGTAATTTGTAAAAAATGAAACTTGAGCGCGCTTAGCGGGATTTTTGAGCACTTTTTCTCGGAATTTCGGAAAAAAAGGTAAGTGGTAATTTTTTTCGATTACGAGGAGCGGTAGGGAGAAAAAAGTAAAAAAAAAAAAAATTTTCATGGACGTTTTTCCGTGCGGTTTTCCTATTTGTGGTATTAAAAAGGGTGGAAAAAGTAAATAGTTTTCGCTTTTGCGATCAGAGGAGAGGGAAAATGTGAAATAAAAATTAAAAAAAAAAAAAATTATTTTTCCCCTTCAGGGAGCTTTTTCACTAATTTTTGTCGGAAATTTGCCGGAAAAGATAATTAGGAAGTTTTTCGGGGGTAAGGAGAAGAATTAGAGAGTAAAAAAAAAGTAATTTCAAGAAAAAGGTGTTAAGCGCGATTTTTACGCATTATGGGTCCGTAAAACAGAGTGTGTGTGTGTGTTCGCGTGATCACGGCGGAAAAAACGTAATTTGTAAAAAATGAAACTTGAGCGCGCTTAGCGGGATTTTTGAGCACTTTTTCCTCGGAATTTCGGAAAAAAAGGTAAGTGGTAATTTTTTTCGATTACGAGGAGCGGTAGGGAAAAAAAGTAAAAAAAAAAAAAAAATTTTCATGGACGTTTTTCCGTGCGGTTTTCCTATTTGTGGTATTAAAAAGGGTGGAAAAAGTAAATAGTTTTCGTTTTTGCGATCAGAGGAGAGGGAAAATGTGAAATAAAAATTTTTAAAAAAAAAAGTATTTTTCCCCTTCAGGGAGCTTTTTCACTAATTTTTGTCGGAAATTTGCCGGAAAAGATAATTAGGAAGTTTTTCGGGGGTAAGGAGAAGAATTAGAGAGTAAAAAAAAAAGTAATTTAGAGAAAAAGGTGTTAAGCGCGATTTTTACGCATTATGGGTCCGTAAAACAGAGTGTGTGTGTGTGTTCGCGTGATGACGGCGGAAAAAACGTAATTTGTAAAAAATGAAACTTGAGCGCGCTTAGCGGGATTTTTGAGCACTTTTTCTCGGAATTTCGGAAAAAAAGGTAAGTGGTAATTTTTTTTCCATTACGAGGAGCGGTAGGGAGAAAAAAGTAAAAAAAAAAAAAATTTTCATGGACGTTTTTCCGTGCGGTTTTCCTATTTGTGGTATTAAAAAGGGTGGAAAAAGTAAATAGTTTTCGCTTTTGCGATCAGAGGAGAGGGAAAATGTGAAATAAAAATTTTTTTTAAAAAAAATTATTTTTCCCCTTCAGGGAGCTTTTTTACTAATTTTTATCGGAAATTTGCCGGAAAAGATAATTAGGAAGTTTTTCGGGGGTAAGGAGAAGAATTAGAGAGTAAAAAAACAGTAATTTAGAGAAAAAGGTGTTAAGCGCGATTTTTACGCATTATGGGTCCGTAAAACAGAGTGTGTGTGTGTGTGTGTTCGCGTGATGACGGCGGAAAAAACGTAATTTGTAAAAAATGAAACTTGAGCGCGCTTAGCGGGATTTTTGAGCACTTTTTCCTCGGAATTTCGGAAAAAAAGGTAAGTGGTAATTTTTTTCGATTACGAGGAGCGGTAGGGAGAAAAAAGTTAAAAAAAAAAAAAATTTTCATGGACGTTTTTCCGTGCGGTTTTCCTATTTGTGGTATTAAAAAGGGTGGAAAAAGTAAATAGTTTTCGTTTTTGCGATCAGAGGAGACGGAAAATGTGAACCAAAAATTTAAAAAAAAAAAAAATTTTTTTCCCCTTCAGGAACCTTTTTCCCTAATTTTTGTCGGAAATTTGCCGGAAAAGATAATTAGGAAGTTTTTCGGGGGTAAGGAGAAGAATTAGAGAGTAAAAAAAGAGTAATTTAGAGAAAAAGGTGTTAAGCGCGATTTTTACGCATTATGGGTCCGTAAAACATAGTGTGTGTGTGTGTTCGCGTGATGACGGCGGAAAAAACGTAATTTATAAAAAATGAAACTTGAGCGCGCTTAGCGGGATTTTTGAGCACTTTTTCTCGGAATTTCGGAAAAAAAGGTAAATGGTAATTTTTTTCCATTACGAGGAGCGGTAGGGAGAAAAAAGTAAAAAAAAAAAAAAATTTTCATGGACGTTTTTCCGTGCGGTTTTCCTATTTGTGGTATTAAAAAGGGTGGAAAAAGTAAATAGTTTTCGTTTTTGCGATCAGAGGAGAGGGAAAATGTGAAATAAAAATTTTTTTTTTAAAAAATTATTTTTTTTTCTTCAGGGAGCTTTTTCACTAATTTTTGTCGGAAATTTGCCGGAAAAGATAATTAGGAAGTTTTTCGGGCGTAAGGAGAAGAATTAGAGAGTAAAAAAAAAGTAATTTAGAGAAAAAGGTGTTAAGCGCGATTTTTACGCATTATGGGTCCGTAAAACAGAGTGTGTGTGTGTGTTCGCGTGATGACGGCGGAAAAAACGTAATTTGTAAAAAATGAAACTTGAGCGCGCTTAGCGGGATTTTTGAGCACTTTTTCTCGGAATTTCGGAAAAAAAGGTAAATGGTAATTTTTTTCCATTACGAGGAGCGGTAGGTAGGAAAAAAAAAAAAAATTTCATGGACGTTTTTCCGTGCGATTTTCCTATTTGTGGTATTAAAAAGGGTGGAAAAAGTAAATAGTTTTCGCTTTTGCGATCAGAGGAGAGGGAAAATGTGAAATAAAAATTTTTTTTAAAAAAAATTATTTTTCCCCTTCAGGGAGCTTTTTCACTAATTTTTGTCGGAAATTTGCCGGAAAAGATAATTAGGAAGTTTTTCGGGGGTAAGGAGAAGAATTAGAGAGCAAAAAAAAAGTAATTTCAAGAAAAAGGTGTTAAGCGCGATTTTTACGCATTATGGGTCCGTAAAACAGAGTGTGTGTGTGTGTTCGCGTGATCACGGCGGAAAAAACGTAATTTGTAAAAAATGAAACTTGAGCGCGCTTAGCGGGATTTTTGAGCACTTTTTCTCGGAATTTCGGAAAAAAAGGTAAGTGGTAATTTTTTTCGATTACGAGGAGCGGTAGGGAGAAAAAAGTAAAAAAAAAAAAATTTTCATGGACGTTTTTCCGTGCGGTTTTCCTATTTGTGGTATTAAAAAGGGTGGAAAAAGTAAATAGTTTTCGTTTTTGCGATCAGAGGAGAGGGAAAATGTGAAATAAAAATTTTTAAAAAAAAAAATTATTTTTCCCCTTCAGGGAGCTTTTTCACTAATTTTTGTCGGAAATTTGCCGGAAAAGATAATTAGGAAGTTTTTCGGGGGTAAGGAGAAGAATTAGAGAGTAAATAAAAAGTAATTTAGAGAAAAAGGTGTTAAGCGCGATTTTTACGCATTATGGGTCCGTAAAACAGAGTGTGTGTGTGTGTTCGCGTGATGACGGCGGAAAAAACGTAATTTGTAAAAAATGAAACTTGAGCGCGCTTAGCGGGATTTTTGAGCACTTTTTCTCGGAATTTCGGAAAAAAAGGTAAGTGGTAATTTTTTTCGATTACGAGGAGCGGTAGGGAGAAAAAGTAAAAAAAAAAAAATTTTCATGGACGTTTTTCCGTGCGGTTTTCCTATTTGTGGTATTAAAAAGGGTGGAAAAAGTAAATAGTTTTCGTTTTTGCGATCAGAGGAGAGGGAAAATGTGAAATAAAAATTAAAAAAAAAATTTTTTTTTCCCCTTCAGGGAGCTTTTTCACTAATTTTTGTCGGAAATTTGCCGGAAAAGATAATTAGGAAGTTTTTCGGGGGTAAGGAGAAGAATTAGAGAGCAAAGAAAAAGGTGTTAAGCGCGATTTTTACGCATTATGGGTCCGTAAAACAGAGTGTGTGTGTGTGTTCGCGTGATCACGGCGGAAAAAACGTAATTTGTAAAAAATGAAACTTGAGCGCGCTTAGCGGGATTTTTGAGCACTTTTTCCTCGGAATTTCGGAAAAAAAGGTAAGTGGTAATTTTTTTCGATTACGAGGAGCGGTAGGGAGAAAAAAGTAAAAAAAAAAAAAAAAATTTTCATGGACGTTTTTCCGTGCGGTTTTCCTATTTGTGGTATTAAAAAGGGTGGAAAAAGTAAATAGTTTTCGTTTTTGCGATCAGAGGAGAGGGAAAATGTGAAATAAAAATTTAAAAAAAAAAAATTTTTTTTTTCCCTTCAGGGAGCTTTTTCACTAATTTTTGTCATAAATTTGCCGGAAAAGATAATTAGGAAGTTTTTCGGGGGTAAGGAGAAGAATTAGAGAGCAAAAAAAAAGTAATTTCAAGAAAAAGGTGTTAAGCGCGATTTTTACGCATTATGGGTCCGTAAAACAGAGTGTGTGTGTGTGTTCGCATGATCACGGCGGAAAAAACGTAATTTGTAAAAAATGAAACTTGAGCGCGCTTAGCGGGATTTTTGAGCACTTTTTCCTCGGAATGTCAGAAAAAAGGTAAGTGGTAATTTTTTTCGATTACGAGGAGCGGTAGGGAAAAAGGAAAAAAAAAAAAATTTTCATGGACGTTTTTCCGTGCGGTTTTCCTATTTGTGGTATTAAAAAGGGTGGAAAAAGTAAATAGTTTTCGTTTTTGCGATCAGAGGAGAGGGAAAATGTGAAATAAAAATTAAAAACAAAAAATTATTTTTCCCTTTCAGGGAGCTTTTTCACTAATTTTTGTCAGAAATTTGCCGGAAAAGATAATTAGGAAGTTTTTCGGGGGTAAGGAGAAGAATTAGAGAGCAAAAAAAAAAGTAATTTAGAGAAAAAGGTGTTAAGCGCGATTTTTACGCATTATGGGTCCGTAAAACAGAGTGTGTGTGTGTGTTCGCGTGATGACGGCGGAAAAAACGTAATTTGTAAAAAATGAAACTTGAGCGCGCTTAGCGGGATTTTTGAGCACTTTTTCCTCGGAATTTCGGAAAAAAAGGTAAGTGGTAATTTTTTTCGATTACGAGGAGCGGTAGGGAGAAAAAGTAAAAAAAAAAAAAATTTTCATGGACGTTTTTCCGTGCGGTTTTCCTATTTGTGGTATTAAAAAGGGTGGAAAAAGTAAATAGTTTTCGTTTTTGCGATCAGAGGAGAGGGAAAATGTGAAATAAAAATTTTTTTTAAAAAAAAGTATTTTTCCCCTTCAGGGAGCTTTTTCACTAATTTTTGTCGGAAATTTGCCGGAAAAGATAATTAGGAAGTTTTTCGGGGGTAAGGAGAAGAATTAGAGAGTAAAAAAAAGTAATTTAGAGAAAAAGGTGTTAAGCGCGATTTTTACGCATTATGGGTCCGTAAAACAGAGTGTGTGTGTGTGTTCGCGTGATGACGGCGGAAAAAACGTAATTTGTAAAAAATGAAACTTGAGCGCGCTTAGCGGGATTTTTGAGCACTTTTTCCTCGGAATTTCGGAAAAAAAGGTAAGTGGTAATTTTTTTCGATTACGAGGAGCGGTAGGGAGAAAAAAGTAAAAAAAAAAAAAAAAATTTTCATGGACGTTTTTCCGTGCGGTTTTCCTATTTGTGGTATTAAAAAGGGTGGAAAAAGTAAATAGTTTTTGCTTTTTTCGATCAGAGGAGAGGGAAAATGTGAAATAAAAATTTAAAAAAAAAATTATTTTTCCCCTTCAGGGAGCTTTTTCACTAATTTTTGTCGGAAATTTGCCGGAAAAGATAATTAGGAAGTTTTTCGGGGGTAAGGAGAAGAATTAGAGAGTAAAAAAAAAAGTAATTTAGAGAAAAAGGTGTTAAGCGCGATTTTTACGCATTATGGGTCCGTAAAACAGAGTGTGTGTGTGTGTTCGCGTGATGACGGCGGAAAAAACGTAATTTGTAAAAAATGAAACTTGAGCGCGCTTAGCGGGATTTTTGAGCACTTTTTTTTTCGGAATTTCGGAAAAAAAGGTAAGTGGTAATTTTTTTCCATTACGAGGAGCGGTAGGGAGAAAAAAAAAAAAAAAAAATTTTCATGGACGTTTTTCCGTGCGGTTTTCCTATTTGTGGTATTAAAAAGGGTGGAAAAAGTTAATAGTTTTAGTTTTTGCGATGAGAGGAGAGGGAAAATGTGAAATAAAAATGTTTTTAAAAAAAAATTATTTTTCCCCTTCAGGGAGCTTTTTCACTAATTTTTGTCGGAAATTTGCCGGAAAAGATAATTAGGAAGTTTTTCGGGGGTAAGGAGAAGAATTAGAGAGTAAAAAAAAAGTAATTTAGAGAAAAAGGTGTTAAGCGCGATTTTTACGCATTATGGGTCCGTAAAACAGAGTGTGTGTGTGTGTTCGCGTGATCACGGCGGAAAAAACGTAATTTGTAAAAAATGAAACTTGAGCGCGCTTAGCGGGATTTTTTAAACTTTTTCTCGGAATTTCGGAAAAAAAGGTAAGTGGTAATTTTTTTCGATTACGAGGAGCGGTAGGGAGAAAAAAGTAAAAAAAAAAAAAAAAATTTTCATGGACGTTTTTCCGTGCGGTTTTCCTATTTGTGGTATTAAAAAGGGTGGAAAAAGTAAATAGTTTTCGTTTTTGCGATCAGAGGAGAGGGAAAATGTGAAATAAAAATTTAAAAAAAAAAAATTATTTTTCCCCTTCAGGGAGCTTTTTCACTAATTTTTGTCGGAAATTTGCCGGAAAAGATAATTAGGAAGTTTTTCGGGGGTAAGGAGAAGAATTAGAGAGTAAAAAAAAGTAATTTAGAGAAAAAGGTGTTAAGCGCGATTTTTACGCATTATGGGTCCGTAAAACAGAGTGTGTGTGTGTGTTCGCGTGATGACGGCGGAAAAAACGTAATTTGTAAAAAATGAAACTTGAGCGCGCTTAGCGGGATTTTTGAGCACTTTTTCTCGGAATTTCGGAAAAAAAGGTAAGTGGTAATTTTTTTTCCATTACGAGGTGCGGTAGGTAGAAAAAATAATAAAAAAAAATTTTCATTGACGTATTTCCGTGCGATTTTCCTATTTGTGGTATTAAAAAGGGTGGAAAAAGTAAAAAGTTTTCGCTTTTGCGATCAGAGGAGAGGGAAAATGTCAAATAAAAATTTTTTAAAAAAAAAATTATTTTTCCTTCAGGAAGCTTTTTCACTAATTTTTGTCGGAAATTTGCCGGAAAAGATAATTAGGAAGTTTTTCGGGGGTAAGGAGAAGAATTAGAGAGTAAAAAAAAGTAATTTAGAGAAAAAGGTGTTAAGCGCGATTTTTACGCATTATGGGTCCGTAAAACAGAGTGTGTGTGTGTGTTCGCGTGATGACGGCGGAAAAAACGTAATTTGTAAAAAATGAAACTTGAGCGCGCTTAGCGGGATTTTTGAGCACTTTTTCTCGGAATTTCGGAAAAAAAGGTAAGTGGTAATTTTTTTCGATTACGAGGAGCGGTAGGTATAAAAAAAAAAAAAAAAAAAAATTTTCATGGACGTTTTTCCGTGCGGTTTTCCTATTTGTGGTATTAAAAAGGGTGGAAAAAGTAAATAGTTTTCGTTTTTGCGATCAGAGGAGAGGGAAAATGTGAAATAAAAATTTAAAAAAAAAAATTATTTTTCCCCTTCAGGGAGCTTTTTCACTAATTTTTGTCGGAAATTTGCCGGAAAAGATAATTAGGAAGTTTTTCGGGGGTAAGGAGAAGAATTAGAGAGTAAGAAAAAAGTAATTTAGAGAAAAAGGTGTTAAGCGCGATTTTTACGCATTATGGGTCCGTAAAACAGAGTGTGTGTGTGTGTTCGCGTGATGACGGCGGAAAAAACGTAATTTGTAAAAAATGAAACTTGAGCGCGCTTAGCGGGATTTTTGAGCACTTTTTCTCGGAATTTCGGAAAAAAAGGTAAGTGGTAATTTTTTTCGATTACGAGGAGCGGTAGGGAGAAAAAGTAAAAAAAAAAAATTTTCATGGACGTTTTTCCGTGCGGTTTTCCTATTTGTGGTATTAAAAAGGGTGGAAAAAGTAAATAGTTTTCGTTTTTGCGATCAGAGGAGAGGAAAAATGTGAAATAAAAATTTTTTTGAAAAAAAATTATTTTTTCCCTTCAGGGAGCTTTTTCACTAATTTTTGTCGGAAATTTGCCGGAAAAGATAATTAGGAAGTTTTTCGGGGATAAGGAGAAGAATTAGAGAGTAAAAAAAAAGTAATTTAGAGAAAAAGGTGTTAAGCGCGATTTTTACGCATTATGGGTCCGTAAAACAGAGTGTGTGTGTGTGTTCGCGTGATGACGGCGGAAAAAACGTAATTTGTAAAAAATGAAACTTGAGCGCGCTTAGCGGGATTTTTGAGCACTTTTTCCTCGGAATTTCGGAAAAAAAGGTAAGTGGTAATTTTTTTCGATTACGAGGAGCGGTAGGGAGAAAAAAGTAAAAAAAAAAAAAAATTTTCATGGACGTTTTTCCGTGCGGTTTTCCTATTTGTGGTATTAAAAAGGGTGGAAAAAGTAAATAGTTTTCGTTTTTGCGATCAGAGGAGAGGGAAAATGTGAAATAAAAATTTTTTAAAAAAAAAATTATTTTTCCCCTTCAGGGAGCTTTTTCACTAATTTTTGTCGGAAATTTGCCGGAAAAGATAATTAGGAAGTTTTTCGGGGGTAAGGAGAAGAATTAGAGAGTAAAAAAAAAGTAATTTAGAGAAAAAGGTGTTAAGCGCGATTTTTACGCATTATGGGTCCGTAAAACAGAGTGTGTGTGTGTGTGTTCGCGTGATCACGGCGGAAAAAACGTAATTTGTAAAAAATGAAACTTGAGCGCGCTTAGCGGGATTTTTGAGCACTTTTTCCTCGGAATTTCGGAAAAAAAGGTAAGTGGTAATTTTTTTCGATTACGAGGAGCGGTAGGGAGAAAAAAGTTAAAAAAAAAAAAAATTTTCATGGACGTTTTTCCGTGCGGTTTTCCTATTTGTGGTATTAAAAAGGGTGGAAAAAGTAAATAGTTTTCGTTTTTTCGATCAGAGGAGAGGGAAAATGTGAAATAAAAATTTAAAAAAAAAAAAATTATTTTTACCCTTCAGGGAGCTTTTTCACTAATTTCTGTCGAAAATTTGCCGGAAAAAATAATTAGGAAGTTTTTTCGGGGGTAAGGAGAAGAATTAGAGAGTAAAAAAAAAGTAATTTAGAGAAAAAGGTGTTAAGCGCGATTTTTACGCATTATGGGTCCGTAAAACAGAGTGTGTGTGTGTGTTCGCGTGATCACGGCGGAAAAAACGTAATTTGTAAAAAATGAAACTTGAGCGCGCTTAGCGGGATTTTTGAGCACTTTTTCCTCGGAATTTCGGAAAAAAAGGTAAGTGGTAATTTTTTTCGATTACGAGGAGCGGTAGGGATAAAAAATTAAAAAAAAAAAAAAAAAATTTTCATGGACGTTTTTCCGTGCGGTTTTCCTATTTGTGGTATTAAAAAGGGTGAAAAAAAGTAAATAGTTTTCGTTTTTGCGATCAGAGGAGAGGGAAAATGTGAAATAAAAATTTAAAAAAAAAAAAATTATTTTTCCCCTTCAGGGAGCTTTTTCACTAATTTTTGTCGGAAATTTGCCGGAAAAGATAATTAGGAAGTTTTTCGGGGGTAAGGAGAAGAATTAGAGAGTAAAAAAAAAGTAATTTAGAGAAAAAGGTGTTAAGCGCGATTTTTACGCATTATGGGTCCGTAAAACAGAGTGTGTGTGTGTGTTCGCGTGATCACGGCGGAAAAAACGTAATTTGTAAAAAATGAAACTTGAGCGCGCTTAGCGGGATTTTTTAAGCACTTTTTCTCGGAATTTCGGAAAAAAAGGTATGTGGTAATTTTTTTCGATTACGAGGAGCGGTAGGGAGAAAAAAGTTAAAAAAAAAAAAAAATTTTCATGGACGTTTTTCCGTGCGGTTTTCCTATTTGTGGTATTAAAAAGGGTGGAAAAAGTAAATAGTTTTCGTTTTTGCGATCAGAGGAGAGGGAAAATGTGAAATAAAAATTTTTTAAAAAAAAATTATTTTTCCCCTTCAGGGAGCTTTTTCACTAATTTTTGTCGGAAATTTGCCGGAAAAGATAATTAGGAAGTTTTTCGGGGGTAAGGAGAAGAATTAGAGAGTAAAAAAAAAGTAATTTAGAGAAAAAGGTGTTAAGCGCGATTTTTACGCATTATGGGTCCGTAAAACAGAGTGTGTGTGTGTGTTCGCGTGATGACGGCGGAAAAAACGTAATTTGTAAAAAATGAAACTTGAGCGCGCTTAGCGGGATTTTTGAGCACTTTTTCTCGGAATTTCGGAAAAAAAGGTAAGTGGTAATTTTTTTCGATTACGAGGAGCGGTAGGGAGAAAAAGTAAAAAAAAAAAAAAAATTTTCATGGACGTTTTTCCGTGCGGTTTTCCTATTTGTGGTATTAAAAAGGGTGGAAAAAGTAAATAGTTTTCGTTTTTGCGATCAGAGGAGAGGGAAAATGTGAAATAAAAATTTAAAAAAAAAAAATTTTTTTTCCCCTTCAGGGAGCTTTTTCACTAATTTTTGTCGGAAATTTGCCGGAAAAGATAATTAGGAAGTTTTTCGGGGGTAAGGAGAAGAATTAGAGAGTAAAAAAAAGTAATTTAGAGAAAAAGGTGTTAAGCGCGATTTTTACGCATTATGGGTCCGTAAAACAGAGTGTGTGTGTGTGTTCGCGTGATGACGGCGGAAAAAACGTAATTTGTAAAAAATGAAACTTGAGCGCGCTTAGCGGGATTTTTGAGCACTTTTTCCTCGGAATTTCGGAAAAAAAGGTAAGTGGTAATTTTTTTCGATTACGAGGAGCGGTAGGGAGAAAAAGTAAAAAAAAAAAAAATTTTCATGGACGTTTTTCCGTGCGGTTTTCCTATTTGTGGTATTAAAAAGGGTGGAAAAAGTAAATAGTTTTCGTTTTTGCGATCAGAGGAGAGGGAAAATGTGAAATAAAAGTTTTCTTTAAAAAAAGTATTTTTTCCCCTTCAGGGAGCTTTTTCACTAATTTTTGTCGGAAATTTGCCGGAAAAGATAATTAGGAAGTTTTTCGGGGGTAAGGAGAAGAATTAGAGAGTAAAAAAAAAGTAATTTAGAGAAAAAGGTGTTAAGCGCGATTTTTACGCATTATGGGTCCGTAAAACAGAGTGTGTGTGTGTGTTCGCGTGATGACGGCGGAAAAAACGTAATTTGTAAAAAATGAAACTTGAGCGCGCTTAGCGGGATTTTTGAGCACTTTTTCTCGGAATTTCGGAAAAAAAGGTAAGTGGTAATTTTTTTCGATTACGAGGAGCGGTAGGGAGAAAAAAGTTTAAAAAAAAAAAAAAAATTTTCATGGACGTTTTTCCGTGCGGTTTTCCTATTTGTGGTATTAAAAAGGGTGGAAAAAGTAAATAGTTTTCGTTTTTTGCGATCAGAGGAGAGGGAAAATGTGAAATAAAAATTTTTTTTTAAAAAAAGTATTTTTCCCCTTCAGGGAGCTTTTTCACTAATTTTTGTCAGAAATTTGCCGGAAAAGATAATTAGGAAGTTTTTCGGGGGTAAGGAGAAGAATTAGAGAGTAAAAAAAAGTAATTTAGAGAAAAAGGTGTTAAGCGCGATTTTTACGCATTATGGGTCCGTAAAACAGAGTGTGTGTGTGTGTTCGCGTGATGACGGCGGAAAAAACGTAATTTGTAAAAAATGAAACTTGAGCGCGCTTAGCGGGATTTTTGAGCACTTTTTCCTCGGAATTTCGGAAAAAAAGGTAAGTGGTAATTTTTTTCGATTACGAGGAGCGGTAGGGAGAAAAAGTAAAAAAAAAAAAAATTTTCATGGACGTTTTTCCGTGCGGTTTTCCTATTTGTGGTATTAAAAAGGGTGGAAAAAGTAAATAGTTTTCGCTTTTGCGATCAGAGGAGAGGGAAAATGTGAAATAAAATTTATAAAAAAAAAAATTTTTTTCCCCTTCAGGGAGCTTTTTCACTAATTTTTGTCGGAAATTTGCCGGAAAAGATAATTAGGAAGTTTTTCGGGGGTAAGGAGAAGAATTAGAGAGTAAAAAAAAAGTAATTTAGAGAAAAAGGTGTTAAGCGCGATTTTTACGCATTATGGGTCCGTAAAACAGAGTGTGTGTGTGTGTTCGCGTGATGACGGCGGAAAAAACGTAATTTGTAAAAAATGAAACTTGAGCGCGCTTAGCGGGATTTTTGAGCACTTTTTCCTCGGAATTTCGGAAAAAAAGGTAAGTGGTAATTTTTTTCGATTACGAGGAGCGGTAGGGAGAAAAAAGTTAAAAAAAAAAAAAAATTTTCATGGACGTTTTTCCGTGCGGTTTTCCTATTTGTGGTATTAAAAAGGGTGGAAAAAGTAAATAGTTTTCGCTTTTGCGATCAGAGGAGAGGGAAAATGTGAAATAAAAATTTAAAAAAAAAAAAAATTATTTTTCCCCTTCAGGGAGCTTTTTCACTAATTTTTGTCGGAAATTTGCCGGAAAAGATAATTAGGAAGTTTTTCGGGGGTAAGGAGAAGAATTAGAGAGTAAAAAAAAGTAATTTAGAGAAAAAGGTGTTAAGCGCGATTTTTACGCATTATGGGTCCGTAAAACAGAGTGTGTGTGTGTGTTCGCGTGATGACGGCGGAAAAAACGTAATTTGTAAAAAATGAAACTTGAGCGCGCTTAGCGGGATTTTTGAGCACTTTTTCCTCGGAATTTCGGAAAAAAAGGTAAGTGGTAATTTTTTTCGATTACGAGGAGCGGTAGGGAGAAAAAAGTAAAAAAAAAAAAATTTTCATGGACGTTTTTCCGTGCGGTTTTCCTATTTGTGGTATTAAAAAGGGTGGAAAAAGTAAATAGTTTTCGCTTTTGCGATCAGAGGAGAGGGAAAATGTGAAATAAAAATTAAAAAAAAAAAAATTATTTTTCCCCTTCAGGGAGCTTTTTCACTAATTTTTGTCGGAAATTTGCCGGAAAAGATAATTAGGAAGTTTTTCGGGGGTAAGGAGAAGAATTAGAGAGTAAAAAAAAGTAATTTAGAGAAAAAGGTGTTAAGCGCGATTTTTACGCATTATGGGTCCGTAAAACAGAGTGTGTGTGTGTGTTCGCGTGATGACGGCGGAAAAAACGTAATTTGTAAAAAATGAAACTTGAGCGCGCTTAGCGGGATTTTTGAGCACTTTTTCCTCGGAATTTCGGAAAAAAAGGTAAGTGGTAATTTTTTTCGATTACGAGGAGCGGTAGGGAGAAAAAGTAAAAAAAAAAAAATTTTTATGGACGTTTTTCCGTGCGGTTTTCCTATTTGTGGTATTAAAAAGGGTGGAAAAAGTAAATAGTTTTCGTTTTTGCGATCAGAGGAGAGGGAAAATGTGAAATAAAAATTTAAAAAAAAAAAATTATTTTTCCCCTTCAGGGAGCTTTTTCACTATTTTTTGTCGGAAATTTGCCGGAAAAGATAATTAGGAAGTTTTTCGGGGGTAAGGAGAAGAATTAGAGAGTAAAAAAAAGTAATTTAGAGAAAAAGGTGTTAAGCGCGATTTTTACGCATTATGGGTCCGTAAAACAGAGTGTGTGTGTGTGTTCGCGTGATGACGGCGGAAAAAACGTAATTTGTAAAAAATGAAACTTGAGCGCGCTTAGCGGGATTTTTGAGCACTTTTTCCTCGGAATTTCGGAAAAAAAGGTAAGTGGTAATTTTTTTTCGATTACGAGGAGCGGTAGGGAGAAAAAGTAAAAAAAAAAAAAAAAAATTTCATGGACGTTTTTCCGTGCGGTTTTCCTATTTGTGGTATTAAAAAGGGTGGAAAAAGTAAATAGTTTTCGTTTTTGCGATCAGAGGAGAGGGAAAATGTGAAATAAAATTTTTAAAAAAAAAGTATTTTTCCCCTTCAGGGAGCTTTTTCACTAATTTTTGTCGGAAATTTGCCGGAAAAGATAATTAGGAAGTTTTTCGGGGGTAAGGAGAAGAATTAGAGAGTAAAAAAAAAGTAATTTAGAGAAAAAGGTGTTAAGCGCGATTTTTACGCATTATGGGTCCGTAAAACAGAGTGTGTGTGTGTGTTCGCGTGATGACGGCGGAAAAAACGTAATTTGTAAAAAATGAAACTTGAGCGCGCTTAGCGGGATTTTTGAGCACTTTTTCCTCGGAATTTCGGAAAAAAAGGTAAGTGGTAATTTTTTTCGATTACGAGGAGCGGTAGGGAGAAAAAAGTAAAAAAAAAAAAAAAATTTTCATGGACGTTTTTCCGTGCGGTTTTCCTATTTGTGGTATTAAAAAGGGTGAAAAAAAGTAAATAGTTTTCGTTTTTGCGATCAGAGGAGAGGGAAAATGTGAAATAAAAATTAAAAAAAAAAAAATTATTTTTCCCCTTCAGGGAGCTTTTTCACTAATTTTTGTCGGAAATTTGCCGGAAAAGATAATTAGGAAGTTTTTCGGGGGTAAGGAGAAGAATTAGAGAGCAAAAAAAAAGTAATTTAGAGAAAAAGGTGTTAAGCGCGATTTTTACGCATTATGGGTCCGTAAAACAGAGTGTGTGTGTGTGTTCGCGTGATGACGGCGGAAAAAACGTAATTTGTAAAAAATGAAACTTGAGCGCGCTTAGCGGGATTTTTGAGCACTTTTTCCTCGGAATTTCGGAAAAAAAGGTAAGTGGTAATTTTTTTCGATTACGAGGAGCGGTAGGGAGAAAAAAGTTAAAAAAAAAAAAAATTTTCATGGACGTTTTTCCGTGCGGTTTTCCTATTTGTGGTATTAAAAAGGGTGGAAAAAGTAAATAGTTTTCGTTTTTGCGATCAGAGGAGAGGGAAAATGTGAAATAAAATTTTTAAAAAAAAAAAAGTATTTTTCCCCTTCAGGGAGCTTTTTCACTAATTTTTGTCGGAAATTTGCCGGAAAAGATAATTAGGAAGTTTTTCGGGGGTAAGGAGAAGAATTAGAGAGTAAAAAAAAGTAATTTAGAGAAAAAGGTGTTAAGCGCGATTTTTACGCATTATGGGTCCGTAAAACAGAGTGTGTGTGTGTGTTCGCGTGATGACGGCGGAAAAAACGTAATTTGTAAAAAATGAAACTTGAGCGCGCTTAGCGGGATTTTTGAGCACTTTTTCTCGGAATTTCGGAAAAAAAGGTAAGTGGTAATTTTTTTCGATTACGAGGAGCGGTAGGGAGAAAAAAGTAAAAAAAAAAAAATTTTCATGGACGTTTTTCCGTGCGGTTTTCCTATTTGTGGTATTAAAAAGGGTGGAAAAAGTAAATAGTTTTCGTTTTTGCGATCAGAGGAGAGGGAAAATGTGAAATAAAAATTAAAAAAAAAAATTATTTGTCCCCTTCAGGGAGCTTTTTCACTAATTTCTGTCGGAAATTTGCCGGAAAAGATAATTAAGAAGTTTTTCGGGGGTAAGGAGAAGAATTAGAGAGTAAAAAAAAGCAATTTAGAGAAAAAGGTGTTAAGCGCGATTTTTACGCATTATGGGTCCGTAAAACAGAGTGTGTGTGTGTGTTCGCGTGATGACGGCGGAAAAAACGTAATTTGTAAAAAATGAAACTTGAGCGCGCTTAGCGGGATTTTTGAGCACTTTTTCCTCGGAATTTCGGAAAAAAAGGTAAGTGGTAATTTTTTTCGATTACGAGGAGCGGTAGGGAGAAAAAAGGTAAAAAAAAAAAATTTTCATGGACGTTTTTCCGTGCGGTTTTCCTATTTGTGGTATTAAAAAGGGTGGAAAAAGTAAATAGTTTTCGTTTTTGCGATCAGAGGAGAGGGAAAATGTGAAATAAAAATTTTTTTAAAAAAAAAAGTATTTTTCCCCTTCAGGGAGCTTTTTCACTAATTTTTGTCGGAAATTTGCCGGAAAAGATAATTAGGAAGTTTTTCGGGGGTAAGGAGAAGAATTAGAGAGTAAAAAAAAGTAATTTAGAGAAAAAGGTGTTAAGCGCGATTTTTACGCATTATGGGTCCGTAAAACAGAGTGTGTGTGTGTGTTCGCGTGATGACGGCGGAAAAAACGTAATTTGTAAAAAATGAAACTTGAGCGCGCTTAGCGGGATTTTTGAGCACTTTTTCCTCGGAATTTCGGAAAAAAAGGTAAGTGGTAATTTTTTTCGATTACGAGGAGCGGTAGGGAGAAAAAGTAAAAAAAAAAAAAAATTTTCATGGACGTTTTTCCGTGCGGTTTTCCTATTTGTGGTATTAAAAAGGGTGGAAAAAGTAAATAGTTTTCGTTTTTGCGATCAGAAAAGAGGGAAAATGTGAAATCAATATTTTTTTTTAAAAAAATTATTTTTCCCCTTCAGGGAGCTTTTTCACTAATTTTGGTCGGAAATTTGCCGGAAAAGATAATTAGGAAGTTTTTCGGGGGTAAGGAGAAGAATTAGAGAGTAAAAAAAAGTAATTTAGAGAAAAAGGTGTTAAGCGCGATTTTTACGCATTATGGGTCCGGAAAACAGAGTGTGTGTGTGTGTTCGCGTGATGACGGCGGAAAAAACGTAATTTGTAAAAAATGAAACTTGAGCGCGCTTAGCGGGATTTTTGAGCACTTTTTCCTCGGAATTTCGGAAAAAAAGGTAAGTGGTAATTTTTTTCGATTACGAGGAGCGGTAGGGAGAAAAAGTAAAAAAAAAAAAATTTTCATGGACGTTTTTCCGTGCGGTTTTCCTATTTGTGGTATTAAAAAGGGTGGAAAAAGTAAATAGTTTTCGTTTTTGCGATCAGAGGAGAGGGAAAATGTGAAATAAAAATTAAAAAAAAAAAAAAATTATTTTTCCCCTTCAGGGAGCTTTTTCACTAATTTTTGTCGGAAATTTGCCCGAAAAGATAATTAGGAAGTTTTTCGGGGGTAAGGAGAAGAGTTAGAGAGTAAAATAAAAGTAATTTAGAGAAAAAGGTGTTAAGCGCGATTTTTACGCATTATGGGTCCGTAAAACAGAGTGTGTGTGTGTGTTCGCGTGATGACGGCGGAAAAAACGTAATTTGTAAAAAATGAAACTTGAGCGCACTTAGCGGGATTTTTGAGCACTTTTTTTCTCGGAATTTCGGAAAAAAAGGTAAGTGGTAATTTTTTTCGATTACGAGGAGCGGTAGGGAGAAAAAAGTTAAAAAAAAAAAAATTTTCATGGACGTTTTTCCGTGCGGTTTTCCTATTTGTGGTATTAAAAAGGGTGGAAAAAGTAAATAGTTTTCGTTTTTGCGATCAGAGGAGAGGGAAAATGTGAAATAAAAATTTTTTTTAAAAAAATTATTTTTCCCCTTCAGGGAGCTTTTTCACTAATTTTTGTCGGAAATTTGCCGGAAAAGATAATTAGGAAGTTTTTCGGGGGTAAGGAGAAGAATTAGAGAGTAAAAAAAAAGTAATTTAGAGAAAAAGGTGTTAAGCGCGATTTTTACGCATTATGGGTCCGTAAAACAGAGTGTGTGTGTGTGTTCGCGTGATGACGGCGGAAAAAACGTAATTTGTAAAAAATGAAACTTGAGCGCGCTTAGCGGGATTTTTGAGCACTTTTTCCTCGGAATTTCGGAAAAAAAGGTAAGTGGTAATTTTTTTCGATTACGAGGAGCGGTAGGGAGAAAAAAGTAAAAAAAAAAAAAAAAAATTTTCATGGACGTTTTTCCGTGCGGTTTTCCTATTTGTGGTATTAAAAAGGGTGGAAAAAGTAAATAGTTTTCGTTTTTGCGATCAGAGGAGAGGGAAAATGTGAAATAAAAATTAAAAAAAAAAAATTATTTTTCCCCTTCAGGGAGCTTTTTCACTAATTTTTGTCGGAAATTTGCCGGAAAAGATAATTAGGAAGTTTTTCGGGGGTAAGGAGAAGAATTAGAGAGCAAAAAAAAAAGTAATTTAGAGAAAAAGGTGTTAAGCGCGATTTTTACGCATTATGGGTCCGTAAAACAGAGTGTGTGTGTGTGTTCGCGTGATGACGGCGGAAAAAACGTAATTTGTAAAAAATGAAACTTGAGCGCGCTTAGCGGGATTTTTGAGCACTTTTTCCTCGGAATTTCGGAAAAAAAGGTAAGTGGTAATTTTTTTCGATTACGAGGAGCGGTAGGGAGAAAAAAGTAAAAAAAAAAAAAATTTTCATGGACGTTTTTCCGTGCGGTTTTCCTATTTGTGGTATTAAAAAGGGTGGAAAAAGTAAATAGTTTTCGTTTTTGCGATCAGAGGAGAGGGAAAATGTGAAATAAAATTTTTTAAAAAAAAAAAAGTATTTTTCCCCTTCAGGGAGCTTTTTCACTAATTTTTGTCGGAAATTTGCCGGAAAAGATAATTAGGAAGTTTTTCGGGGGTAAGGAGAAGAATTAGAGAGTAAAAAAAAAGTAATTTAGAGAAAAAGGTGTTAAGCGCGATTTTTACGCATTATGGGTCCGTAAAACAGAGTGTGTGTGTGTGTTCGCGTGATGACGGCGGAAAAAACGTAATTTGTAAAAAATGAAACTTGAGCGCGCTTAGCGGGATTTTTGAGCACTTTTTCCTCGGAATTTCGGAAAAAAAGGTAAGTGGTAATTTTTTTCGATTACGAGGAGCGGTAGGGAGAAAAAAGTAAAAAAAAAAAAAAATTTTCATGGACGTTTTTCCGTGCGGTTTTCCTATTTGTGGTATTAAAAAGGGTGGAAAAAGTAAATAGTTTTCGTTTTTGCGATCAGAGGAGAGGGAAAATGTGAAATAAAAATTTTTTTAAAAAAAATTATTTTTCCCCTTCAGGGAGCTTTTTCACTAATTTTTGTCGGAAATTTGCCGGAAAAGATAATTAGGAAGTTTTTCGGGGGTAAGGAGAAGAATTAGAGAGCAAAAAAAAAGTAATTTAGAGAAAAAGGTGTTAAGCGCGATTTTTACGCATTATGGGTCCGTAAAACAGAGTGTGTGTGTGTGTTCGCGTGATGACGGCGGAAAAAACGTAATTTGTAAAAAATGAAACTTGAGCGCGCTTAGCGGGATTTTTGAGCACTTTTTCTCGGAATTTCGGAAAAAAAGGTAAGTGGTAATTTTTTTCGATTACGAGGAGCGGTAGGGAGAAAAAAGTAAAAAAAAAAAAAATTTTCATGGACGTTTTTCCGTGCGGTTTTCCTATTTGTGGTATTAAAAAGGGTGGAAAAAGTAAATAGTTTTCGCTTTTGCGATCAGAGGAGAGGGAAAATGTGAAATAAAAATTTTTTTTGTAAAAAATTATTTTTCCCCTTCAGGGAGCTTTTTCACTAATTTTTGTCGGAAATTTGCCGGAAAAGATAATTAGGAAGTTTTTCGGGGGTAAGGAGAAGAATTAGAGAGTAAAAAAAAAGTTTTAGAGAAAAAGGTGTTAAGCGCGATTTTTACGCATTATGGGTCCGTAAAACAGAGTGTGTGTGTGTGTTCGCGTGATGACGGCGGAAAAAACGTAATTTGTAAAAAATGAAACTTGAGCGCGCTTAGCGGGATTTTTGAGCACTTTTTCTCGGAATTTCGGAAAAAAAGGTAAGTGGTAATTTTTTTCGATTACGAGGAGCGGTAGGGAGAAAAAGTAAAAAAAAAAAAAAATTTTCATGGACGTTTTTCCGTGCGGTTTTCCTATTTGTGGTATTAAAAAGGGTGGAAAAAGTAAATAGTTTTCGTTTTTGCGATCAGAGGAGAGGGAAAATGTGAAATAAAAATTTTTTAAAAAAAAAATTATTTTTCCCCTTCAGGGAGCTTTTTCACTAATTTTTGTCGGAAATTTGCCGGAAAAGATAATTAGGAAGTTTTTCGGGGGTAAGGAGAAGAATTAGAGAGTAAAAAAAGTAATTTAGAGAAAAAGGTGTTAAGCGCGATTTTTACGCATTATGGGTCCGTAAAACAGAGTGTGTGTGTGTGTTCGCGTGATGACGGCGGAAAAAACGTAATTTGTAAAAAATGAAACTTGAGCGCGCTTAGCGGGATTTTTGAGCACTTTTTCCTCGGAATTTCGGAAAAAAAGGTAAGTGGTAATTTTTTTCGATTACGAGGAGCGGTAGGGAGAAAAAAGTAAAAAAAAAAAATTTTCATGGTCGTTTTTCCGTGCGGTTTTCCTATTTGTGGTATTAAAAAGGGTGGAAAAAGTAAATAGTTTTCGTTTTTGCGATCAGAGGAGAGGGAAAATGTGAAATAAAAATTTTTTGAAAAAAAAATTATTTTTCCCCTTGAGGGAGCTTTTTCACTAATTTTTGTCGGAAATTTGCCGGAAAAGATAATTAGGAAGTTTTTCGGGGGTAAGGAGAAGAATTAGAGAGTAAAAAAAAATAATTTCAAGAAAAAGGTGTTAAGCGCGATTTTTACGCATTATGGGTCCGTAAAACAGAGTGTGTGTGTGTGTTCGCGTGATGACGGCGGAAAAAACGTAATTTGTAAAAAATGAAACTTGAGCGCGCTTAGCGGGATTTTTGAGCACTTTTTCCTCGGAATTTCGGAAAAAAAGGTAAGTGGTAATTTTTTTCGATTACGAGGAGCGGTAGGGAGAAAAAAGTAAAAAAAAAAAAAATTTTCATGGACGTTTTTCCGTGCGGTTTTCCTATTTGTGGTATTAAAAAGGGTGGAAAAAGTAAATAGTTTTCGTTTTTGCGATCAGAGGAGAGGGAAAATGTGAAATAAAAATTTTTTAAAAAAAAAAATTATTTTTCCCCTTCAGGGAGCTTTTTCACTAATTTTTGTCGGAAATTTGCCGGAAAAGATAATTAGGAAGTTTTTCGGGGGTAAGGAGAAGAATTAGAGAGTAAAAAAAGTAATTTAGAAAAAAAGGTGTTAAGCGCGATTTTTACGCATTATGGGTCCGTAAAACAGAGTGTGTGTGTGTGTTCGCGTGATCACGGCGGAAAAAACGTAATTTGTAAAAAATGAAACTTTAGCGCGCTTCAAGGGATTTTTGAGCACTTTTTCCTCGGATATTCGGAAAAAAGGTAAGTGGTAATTTTTTTCGATTACGAGGAGCGGTAGGTAGAAAAAAATTAAAAAAAAAAAATTTTCATTGATGTATTTCCGTGCGATTGTCCTATTTGTGGTATTAAAAAGGGTGGAAAAAGTAAATAGTTTTCGTTTTTGCGATCAGAGGAGAGGGAAAATGTGAAATAAAAATTTTTTAAAAAAAAAGTATTCTTCCCCTTCACGGAGCTTTTTCACTAATTTTTGTCGGAAATTTGCCGGAAAAGATAATTAGGAAGTTTTTCGGGGGTAAGGAGAAGAACTAGAGAGTAAAAAAAAGTAATTTAGAGAAAAAGGTGTTAAGCGCGATTTTTACGCATTATGGGTCCGTAAAACAGAGTGTGTGTGTGTGTTCGCGTGATCACGGCGGAAAAAACGTAATTTGTAAAAAATGAAACTTGAGCGCGCTTAGCGGGATTTTTGAGCACTTTTTCCTCGGAATTTCGGAAAAAAAGGTAAGTGGTAATTTTTTTCGATTACGAGGAGCGGTAGGTAGAAAAAAATAAAAAAAAAAAATTTTCATTGACGTTTTTCCGTGCGATTTTCCTATTTGTGGTATTAAAAAGGGTGGAAAAAGTAAATAGTTTTCGCTTTTGCGATCAGAGGAGAGGGAAAATGTGAAATAAAAATTTAAAAAAAAAAAATTATTTTTCCCCTTCAGGGAGCTTTTTCACTAATTTTTGTCGGAAATTTGCCGGAAAAGATAATTAGGAAGTTTTTCGGGGGTAAGGAGAAGAATTAGAGAGTAAAAAAAAGTAATTTAGAGAAAAAGGTGTTAAGCGCGATTTTTACGCATTATGGGTCCGTAAAACAGAGTGTGTGTGTGTGTTCGCGTGATCACGGCGGAAAAAACGTAATTTGTAAAAAATGAAACTTGAGCGCGCTTAGCGGGATTTTTGAGCACTTTTTCCTCGGAATTTCGGAAAAAAAGGTAAGTGGTAATTTTTTTCGATTACGAGGAGCGGTAGGGAGAAAAAGTAAAAAAAAAAAAAAATTTTCATGGACGTTTTTCCGTGCGGTTTTCCTATTTGTGGTATTAAAAAGGGTGGAAAAAGTAAATAGTTTTCGTTTTTGCGATCAGAGGAGAGGGAAAATGTGAAATAAAAATTTTTTTTTAAAAAAATTATTTTTCCCCTTCAGGGAGCTTTTTCACTAATTTTTGTCGGAAATTTGCCGGAAAAGATAATTAGGAAGTTTTTCGGGGGTAAGGAGAAGAATTAGAGAGTAAAAAAAAAGTAATTTAGAGAAAAAGGTGTTAAGCGCGATTTTTACGCATTATGGGTCCGTAAAACAGAGTGTGTGTGTGTGTTCGCGTGATGACGGCGGAAAAAACGTAATTTGTAAAAAATGAAACTTGAGCGCGCTTAGCGGGATTTTTGAGCACTTTTTCCTCGGAATTTCGGAAAAAAAAGGTAAGTGGTAATTTTTTTCGATTACGAGGAGCGGTAGGGAGAAAAAAGTTAAAAAAAAAAAAAATTTTCATGGACGTTTTTCCGTGCGGTTTTCCTATTTGTGGTATTAAAAAGGGTGGAAAAAGTAAATAGTTTTCGTTTTTGCGATCAGAGGAGAGGGAAAATGTGAAATAAAAATTTAAAAAAAAAAAAATTATTTTTTTCCCTTCAGGGAGCTTTTTCACTAATTTTTGTCGGAAATTTGCCGGAAAAGATAATTAGGAAGTTTTTCGGGGGTAAGGAGAAGAATTAGAGATTAAAAAAAAGTAATTTAGAGAAAAAGGTGTTAAGCGCGATTTTTACGCATTATGGGTCCGTAAAACAGAGTGTGTGTGTGTGTTCGCGTGATGACGGCGGAAAAAACGTAATTTGTAAAAAATGAAACTTGAGCGCGCTTAGCGGGATTTTTGAGCACTTTTTCTCGGAATTTCGGAAAAAAAGGTAAGTGGTAATTTTTTTTCCATTACGAGGAGCGGTAGGGAGAAAAAAATAAAAAAAAAAAAGTTTTTCATGGACGTTTTTCCGTGCGGTTTTCCTATTTGTGGTATTAAAAAGGGTGGAAAAAGTAAATAGTTTTCGTTTTTGCGATCAGAGGAGAGGGAAAATGTGAAATAAAAATTTTTTTTTAAAAAATAATTTTTCCCCTTCAGGAAGCTTTTTCACTAATTTTTGTCGGAAATTTGCCGGAAAAGATAATTAGGAAGTTTTTCGGGGGTAAGGAGAAGAATAAGAGAGTAAAAAAAAGTAATTTAGAGAAAAAGGTGTTAAGCGCGATTTTTACGCATTATGGGTCCGTAAAACAGAGTGTGTGTGTGTGTTCGCGTGATGACGGCGGAAAAAACGTAATTTGTAAAAAATGAAACTTGAGCGCGCTTAGCGGGATTTTTGAGCACTTTTTCCTCGGAATTTCGGAAAAAAAGGTAAGTGGTAATTTTTTTCGATTACGAGGAGCGGTAGGGAGAAAAAAGTAAAAAAAAAAAAATTTTCATGGACGTTTTTCCGTGCGGTTTTCCTATTTGTGGTATTAAAAAGGGTGGAAAAAGTAAATAGTTTTCGTTTTTGCGATCAGAGGAGAGGGAAAATGTGAAATAAAAATTTAAAAAAAAAAAATTATTTTTCCCCTTCAGGGAGCTTTTTCACTAATTTCTGTCGGAAATTTGCCGGAAAAGATAATTAGGAAGTTTTTTCGGGGGTAAGGAGAAGAATTAGAGAGTAAAAAAAAAGTAATTTAGAGAAAAAGGTGTTAAGCGCGATTTTTACGCATTATGGGTCCGTAAAACAGAGTGTGTGTGTGTGTTCGCGTGATGACGGCGGAAAAAACGTAATTTGTAAAAAATGAAACTTGAGCGCGCTTAGCGGGATTTTTGAGCACTTTTTCTCGGAATTTCGGAAAAAAAGGTAATTGGTAATTTTTTTCGATTACGAGGAGCGGTAGGGAGAAAATTTTCACTAATTTTTGTCGGAAATTTGCCGGAAAAGATAATTAGGAAGTTTTTCGGGGTAAGGAGAAGAATTAGAGAGCAAAAA
>JAWDGP010003471.1:0-30000 GCA_033675545.1 Elysia crispata
TGATAAACTCAATGGGAATCTGGTGCTCATTCTCTTCGACAGAATCGCTGCTTTGGTACAATTTTTCTACTCTGGGAAAAAAAACCCCGCTTAATTACGTCATTTATTCTATCTACTTCTGCGTTGCTTGGTCATAATTATGATGCAGCGAGACGCAAGCCATTCAGGATGTGTACCAAGTCTTGAATTGTTGAAGACAAAATTAAGCAAGTTCTGTTCATTGCTCACTGTAATTTCTCCTGGGAGTAGCATTTCAAAGTTTCCGATCTTTTTGCACACATTCTGTGTCCATTTCCTACACATAGAAGATAGTCTGAGAATGCAGTAGATTCGCTAGTACGTACGATCCTCATGTTCCTTGACAAGCTAAATAATCTGACATGGTCCTACAAATATGATGACTTGAGAGTTGCATTGACTATTTGCGGTCGTGAGCCGTGGCGGACAACAGGAAGAATTTTGCGCCAGTCGCCAGCTATCAACACAGTCATTCCTCCAAAGACAGAGTTGTTGCCACGCATGTCTTGAAGAGTTCTGTTGATGACCTAAAAATATATATTTATAACCCATAGACACATCAATGAGCAAAATAAAGTAATGAGCTGGTGGTGTCTCGGGAAGTTATGCTGCACATTGACTGCTCATTTACATCGATAGGTACTTTGCATCTGTTATGCAATGTCCTGCCATTGGAAAGAAGAGAAGCTGCAATGCCGGATGAAGCTGTAACTAGGGCAATTGTTTTACAGTCGGACAGCTTCTAGAATTAGATTGATAGTGTGGGTTTTTCCTGTCCATTCACTTGCATCAAGAGCAAAGATCTGCCCATGTTTTTGTATTACAGACTCAAGTGCAGCATCATACACTTCTTTCTGTTGTTCATTTAGGTGTCGGTATTCCTGATTGAGCTTTTCTTTTGACTTTCTGAGTCAAAGTTCAATTCCTCGCTGACAATCCTTGGTTGTCCTCCTTGACAGTCATCATAGTTTGCAGGTGGCATTTGAAAGTCTTTTTTTCAAATCCAATCCATTATTATCCAGAATGTGCTGGATTTCCATCAATACCTGGTTTCTATTTGAGGCCCTGTGACTTTGTCCCTTACCATATGTCTCGACACAGTTCCAATTTATGCCTGTGCCAAAATCGGAGAAGATCTGCTGGATGGCAATAGATGAGGATAGTTGTAAAGGCTAGTCGTAATTGTGGACCGAATCCGATAGCCGATGCATTGCTGCATCCTTCTCTGTATCATTATTAAGCAGTCCAAGTGTACTGCAAGCGTCTTGAAAGGATGAACAAATGGTTCCATTGATTGGTTTAAGATCTTCAAAGCTAGTTGCACCTGGCTTGTGGTAAAGTCTTAAATAGTAGAGCTCTGCCTGGTGAGGATTAAGGGATATAATTAGAATACGCCCGATGCATTCAGTTCTACATTCATCTGGGTTCTCCGGATTTATTAATCCTCATTTTCGTCTCTGCCACCTGTGCTCTTTCTTATTCCAAGTAAAAAATATCTGGACAGAGGATTGCTCTCGCTGTTAGATCTTCTGCATTTTTCTTAAAGAAAGCTGTTAGTTCTGTGTCTGGGGGTCCGTGGGCTAAAAACTGTGAAATCTCTTTAGGTTGAAACAGTATGATTTGTTGATCTTGTAAATGGCACGGCCATTTTTCAACAGGTGGCTGTTTGCTGTGGATTTCAAAGCCATACAGTCTCCAGAGGGCCTCAATGGCTGAGATGTAGCGAGCATTGACGTATCTCGAAATTTCATTTTCGTTTTCTGCTCCAACTTCGATAAGAACACGATCTTGACCTTTGGTTAGATATTTGTAAAGGTACTTTACAGCTTGAACCGAATGCACATCTTCCACATTTATGTGTGCATGAGATAGCATTGGGTTGTATGGGGCGATAAAAGAGTTGTCTACAGAAATTTCCGATCCACGCACCCTTATTGTGTGTCTCCTACCCCCATTCGCAGGACTTCTCCGCATATAAAGTGGATATGATGATTCAGTGATTCTTGTTTCACCCTGCCATTGCTTGGGGAAGTTTATTGTACGCTGACCCCTATCCATACATGGACTATTTCTGTTGATTTTGCTACATAAACCATGAATATTTTGAGATGTTACTATTTGTTGGAGCAGAGGATTCTTATTTCTATCTGGAATTTCTGCACTGACGATCTCATCAATGATAGCTGGAGTGATGAGTTCATGCTCCCTGTCCATGATAAGCAGGATGTGTACATGTGGCAAGCCTCTCTTCTTAAATTCAATAGTCGTTGTATGTGCCTTCACAGTTCCTAAGATTTCCTTCTTCAAAACGTTATCCATCAAAGCAGTGAATTTCAGTTTAAAGACTCTGCAGGACAAATGAGGGCGGTCACATGCTTGCTCTCCTGGATTCGAAACTGTTTAATTTCAGGCCATTCGGATTACACGTGAAAGTAATAATTGGGTCTGGCTTGCCAAGTTGTCTACCAATATACATTGCGTCTTAAAATGCTTCAGAATAGAAAAGTGGTGAGCCATAGACTGTTGCTGGCAAGATAATTTTCATGCCGACGTTCAAAGGATCATGAGAAGAAGTAGCATCCATCAAAACTTGATACTTCTCAGCGCGTATAGATTTCTGATTTCTCCTTACGCACCCTAAATGACCGGCTTCTATCTTTGCCCATTGGTCAACAACATATTGTTGTGTCAACTTGCGCATCTTGAATACTACGTTAAAATCATTTATTTTTACTTGAAAGCTAAATGCATAGAGATCCGCAGTAGTAAGAGTTTTGTTGTTTGATTTTGTTAGGCCTAGATGCCAGCCATCACATCCAGTGAGGAACATCAATACATATTGAAGCGGATCATAGGAGCGATGGCATGTGTTTATCCTCCTTAATTCTTGACCATCTCCAGATCTACATCTTAAAATTATGTCTAAATTTCCAGACTGATCGCCTGGTAAGAGCGCTGCTATTTCACTACTTGTTGACAGATAGTAGGTTCTGGTATGTCAATCTTTTGGTGGAACCTTCTTGGCATGCAAAACTATTTGTAAGTCTTCTTCCTCTGCATAAGTTTCAAATGGTGACTTGAAAGATTGAATGTAGGAATTTGAATTATAAAGAAAATCTTGAAAGTCCCCAAGAATCTCTGCATCTAAAGTATCAGATAATCTCATTTTATCTCTGAGTTCTGTGGCTGAATCATGTTAAAAAAAATCTGAGCAAACTTTGGATCATTTCCAACAGGAGGAAGATTAACTAGTCTGTGGTACAACTTGACTTGAATTCTAAATGTTGGGTTCATGTCTTGTTGCACTTGCTCATTGCATCCTATAGAATTAGAAGCCAAGGCAAGGGCATTGTTTTACTGTCTGCTAAATGACAAAAACAAATTTTCACTTTGTGTTACATCATAGTGCTTTTTAATTTCAAGGGGGAGTGCAGGGGGAAGTTGTTAAGTCCTTTTACCATTCTGACAGCAGAAACAAGTTCTCTCCTCTCTCCATCGTAAAGCATTGCAATGTTCACATACAACATTAAATCTCCACACCAATGAGTTTTCACTCTAGCATCAACTTTGTTTTCATCAAATTCATGAACATTACATGCTGATCTAGTTGTTGGTTCTTTTCCTCTTTCTCTTGGTAGTGCTTCTGGTATATTAAGATCTAAGTGTCTTCCAAGTCGATGAGCTTTAACACTGTTACTGGTTTGCTGCCTCCGATCTCTCTTCAGTTTCTGGGTGTTAGACATGTACGCTTTTTGGGAGGGGCCATTTTAAAACTGCCATTGACACCAGCCTGCCTCTGTTAGCTCAAAGATTCTTAAAATGAAATTCAGGTGTCAGCGAGAGAGATTAAATAAACATAGTTCTAGATCTAGATCTAGCTAGCCTAGATACCTGGATCTACATTTAGATCTTAACGAGAATAATTCAAATTAACAGTCTAACTTTTACATCGATAAGCAGCAATTGAGAAAAGGCCAACCGCCTAGATCTAGTTTCGCCACCGGATTTAGAAATCAAAACAAACGTGGTGTCGTTTCGCATAAAAAATAAATAAAGATTTTTACGGCTAATTAATTAATATCTAACTAGCTCAATGCTTAATAGGATGTAAATAGGGTTTTAAAATGCCGTCTAGTAAATCCGTCAAACAACTTTAGGATTTAAAGATATGCCCACGTAAAATCGAGTTGCTGTTCCATTTTTTTTTTATTTTATTGGCGGCCTAAAAAAAGTTGATGACCCGTTACACGTTAGAGGTTACGATATTTATAATATGATGTTTGCGAAAGATCCAGTAATCTAGAGTAGCTTTTCAATATTTTTTTTTTTTTTTTGATCTTATTGGCGGCCCACAAAAATCTAATGAATCATTACATGCTTCAGGTTACGAAGATAAAACATTTAATTTTGCAAAGACACATATTATTGTCAAAGTAAATTTTGATTGTCTTTTCTTGGATTGTACAAATATTTCCCGGTCACTGGCGTCAAAATTGAATTACTCCGACCTATAACTCCCAAAGTCCTAAGTGACACAATAAGTGGGATTAAGTCATTACTTGAATTTCGACCTCTGTTTCTATTTCTGCCTTTTCTTTCTGTTCCCATCCTGAGCTGTGTGGAAAAGTTGTACGAAAAACGCAGATGCTCTACGAAAGGCCAAACGATTTTGTAGATAGACATAGAGCACAAAAATGTAGCTTGATACTTGGTGACTCAAACCATATTGAAATACATAGTTTTGATAATAGACCTACGAGATATTTACATATTTAAAGAAAATCCTTTACAAAAATTTGTAGACCGCTTTTCAAAATCTATTTTTAAAGATGAATTTACAATGGTCTTTTGCTTATTTGGTTAGGAAGATTGGACCAAGCTATGAATACTCGGTAAAACCCTAAGAATTCACAAAACGGAAATAATGCTTTACGGAAAATAGTCACTGAGACAACTAATCAATACAAACCGTTCCATAGCCCAGGAGCTATCTAGGATTGGGGCACGTATGGGTTCGCCTGCTCGAAATGTTGCTTCACTAGAAACAAAAATTTGGTTTAAACAGTCCATAAAAAGCTTAGAAACCCAGCAGAAATACATATTCTCTTGACAAAAATTGTTTTAAAGGTAAATTTTTGAACGGAAAGATAGCTGTTATGTAGAGATTTTAACTCTAATTTAGTACCGGTATTGAAACAACCCACAAAAACACGAAAAGAAATAGATCTGTATTGCAGCCATGAAGAGTACAAGATAAATTAAAGAAGTTGATAGATTTAATCTTTGCCCATATTTTTGTTCTCATTGTACATTGCAAACATATCACGTCGAGCTGTATTGCGTCCTTTACCTTTAGCATAATTTACTTCAGTCTAAGTAGGCGTAACTTACATTCTATTAGATCAGCTCTTCTCATTTTTTAAATTCAAGGTAAGATCGTCTACGATGGGCTTGCCATAACAGCCATAATTACCAAGAAAAGTTAAAAAAAAAATAAGCAAAATATAAAAAGAAAATGGCTTAAATATCAAATTTGGCGCAAATTAGAAAAGAGCACTCTTCTAAGACGTAACCTCGACCTCTGAACTGGATTACACAAAACATATAAAAAACCAACAACAAATGAAAAAATAAACAACATAAACAGAGACAGCAACCACCAACCCTCCATTACTGAAACAGTAAAAAAGGATAGGATACCACTTTCCAATTTTAAGTGTGAGTTAAGAGGAGACGGTCTCAAGCAGAAATAACACGAAAATATATAAAAAAAGAGAATTTATAAAAATAAATACATAGATTCAGATTTGCAAGAAGAGCAAGAAAACATGATACAGGAGTTGAAAAGACGAAGAGAAAAAACAGAAAAAAGAAATATTACTTGTTCAACCCTCCAATTTGTAATATCGTCGCATCCTAAATCAGAATAGGTTCTTTTTTTCACTCTTAAGAGAGTCTTTCCCAGTTCACAACAAACTCCACCATATCATATCTAAAACAGTAAAATTAAGTTACAGTTGTATGGGAAACATCCATCAGGTTAATAGCAGCCACAAAAAAGTCCTCTCATGCAATAACTAATAAAAACATTAGTTACAAACTATGCCACTGCAGAGATTAAAAAAAAAAAAAGAATCATACCCGTTAAAAGGAAACTGCCTGCAAAAGGGAGTTGGGTACCAAGCGACTGGAGCAAAAGGGCACAACGATACGAGACGCATATGTTGGTATCACCGGAAATCAATTCAGAACTAACACATGTCTAGCTTCGGACTTAAGCAAATAAATAGCAACAACCCTCGAAACTAAAGGATCCTAACATCGACTACAATCTATCGTTGAAAATCATAAAAAAGCCCTAACACACTCCCCTGTAACAAACAAATGCAGCCCAGTCTCGAAGAAAAAAAAAACGCATCCCAACAAGAAAAGGAAAAAAAATTTTCCCATCGTGCACGCACCGAAACAAAAGTCTGAAAAATCAAGAAAACTTTGCGGAAAAAAAACGTGGAGGAAGGATCAGAAATTGTTTTTGACTGTCACAAACCAGTTCTAGATCTTTACGACTGTCCTGTTTTCAAAACATATGAATGTTGACATTTTTAGCCACTGATATAAATCTCTCTCTCTCTCTCTCTCTCTCTCTCTCTCTCTCTCTCTCTCTCTCTCTCTCTCTCTCTCTCTCTCTCTCTCTCTCTCTCTCTCTCTCTCTCTCTCTCGCCTGCTCAGTGAAAGCGAGGGCGCAAACTTCGGACCGGAGATAGCTCGAAGTGATTCGCTCTGAAACCAATAGATCTAGTACTGCCAGTGATATGTACCAGGCTACCTTGAATTAGGTGGTAACTGTTACCAACAAAGCAAGGGAGATGGCAGCATTAAATCGACATGGATTTTTTGCAGCCTTTTCTTCTCCTGATCTGTTATTTAGTTATGAAATGAAAAATTCAGTCAGCTATTCGCCCGCAGAATAAAAGTAATGAGAAGTAACAATTTTATAATTGCATAATATTAACATTACATGTATTGGTATTTAGGTATCTGACATTGTACACATATTGATACAAACGGTGTTCGTAATGGCGAACCGAATGGGACATACTGTTTCATGTAAGTTGAAAGATGCACTTCAATAATTTCAAAATTCTTGTTTTTGATGATTCTTCTCACAAAACAAAAATGCTTTCACAGCTGGTAAGTACTACTACCTCAATTCTAATTGTTAAAAAAAAAAACGATGACATTCGTTTAGATTTGTAATGCTTTGTGTTAAGGCATGGCGTTGCAAAATTATAAGAATATTTAACTCTGAAGACTAATTAAGGATTAACTTAACTGATAAATGAGAAGCTTTTCTAAACAAATTTTATTTTCATAGAATGACAAAAAAAAAAAAAAAAGATTCTCTGCTTTCACAATTGCGAATAGATTTTCTTTTCTTTTTTTTCAAATATTACATTTACCTACATCTCATGCATGCAGGCTCCTTAAAAAGTGAATGAATTATACCAAGTGCACATAAATTCGTCAATTCACGTAGTCATTGAGTAAAGGTTAATTGCTATCAAAGCTATTAATAACAAGTATGTGCCTAAGAATCATGGAACACAATGTACTATATTGTTATTTTTCAAACTTTTCGAACGACATTATACCAGCTTTTCCCCATACATTTTCTTGCAACCTTAATCTCTCCCTATTTCTCACAGCAGTGTAAACAAAACGAGAAAAAAATCCACAAAAGAGCCACCACAAGACAAAAACACCTAACCAACAAAACAAAAAACAAAAACAAGCCAACAAAAGAAAGAAGCGACATTACAGTCCTACTGGTAAAAATTAAGACTAGTCTTTAAAGAATTTATCCACCCGAATAAGACAACAATCGAAAGTCTTTATTTATATGAGTCAAGATGATGGTGTTCAGTCCTACGTTGTTACATAGTCCAGCAAAGGTGTTCATATGGGCCTATATAAATTATATCAATCCGGTGCCCTGCTCCTTAGCGCAGGAAATCTTAACTTTCCACGCATCTCCATCCCTCAACGCGTTTAGTGTATCTGTCACTTGCCCTACTTATAGCCCCTTTGTTTGTCCACCCATTATCTTCTCTCGCCTTTTTGCCCTGCTGCGTTTCCCTTCGAACATTCCAGTTGTCACAAGATGTTCTACAATCTAGTTTCTCTCTTCTCACAACATGGCCGAAAAAGGTTGCCTGGCGTGTACGTATTCTTTTTAGAAGTGAACTTGTTATATCAGCTTCTTTTAACACTGTTTCGTTTGACTTCTTTGCAGTCCATGAGATTCGTAGTATTCTCCATATGAACCACATTTCTGTTACCTCTAATTTCTTTTGTAGCTCTTTGAAAATTGTCCAGGCCTCGCATCCATACCTCAGAATGGGGTCAACATAGCACTCCTGAGTTTCTCTGTTTGTGTGGATGGAGATATACATGTATTTATTATTTTGTAAGTACCGATTTCATGCTGTAAAAACTCATATCTGCTTTCGCTATTCTTGATACGATCTCCGTGTTTTTGCATCCGTCGCTTGATAGTAAAATGAATTGATATCTTTAAATATTCATTATCACGTAACGTTAGATCTAGGTTTAAATGACTGCGCTGCTAACAATTCCCGCAAGGCAGTGCACTATAAAGTTATGCCTTTAACGCGAAAATCAACAGCTTTCCAATAAGTGTTTAAAAGGATATAAAAACAGATGGGAAAGTATAGAACGAGTCGATTTCCTTTAGTCGAAAAAAATTACGCTCTATATCTAAATTTTGAGTTTAGAACAATTATCAAGGTATCTAGATTCTAGGTAGTGATTAATAAGTAGAGGCTAAGATCTGGATCACTTAAGTGAAGTGAAAGGACAGTCTGATATCAAGACCATATATAATAGTAATATTATAATCACAAGATTTTCACAAGGGTCCCGTTTGTAAGACGGGGTTCTTAGCTTGTCTAAAAAAAAAAAAAATAGCAACAACGTGTAATTAGTTGAAAAATGTGGGAGAGAGTTGTGTCACAACAATGCTGACACAATAATAGCTGTATATCTATTTCAGTCAGCAATCGTATGTGCTTTTATTGCGACATCGTTTTAGTCCGAGAGGACTCTGGTACGCGATTCAATCCTTGCGTTTTTATTCGAGTACCGGTATAGTCGCGCAATAGGCAATTCACTGATAAATTTTATTGGGGGGATGACGGGGAGGAGATTGCAAGCTTCTACATCATACCTAAAATCAGAAGAAAATGAAGTGTAGCGTCAAAGGTGAACAGCTACACGCGGCTTTGAGAGGAAGTAAGGTCATTCATTAGTGAGTCAGATATAGTCGCAGTTACCGAATCAGGAGAAAAAGTCATAGCAGTTCTTTACCATATTAGCTGCAGAGATAAGATACGGTTAGCTTTACTATCCAACACTTGATCATAAACACGTACAGCCTCAAAGTTCTACAGTTACTCATGCAATTCGCAATTGGGAGAATCTGAACAACTGGATTTTGAAAAAAGGTTACAAAGAAAATTCATCTCTATCCCCAGCAACATATTTTCATTGCGCTGCATTTCCACAATTTGGAGATAAAAACACAAATACACATATCACAAAATGTACAATACCATATTCACGAAATGAGCGAAACTTTATATACAATTTACATCACAAAAAAGGAAAGAATCTGAGAGGCATAGGTAACTTGCTCTAACACTTCGCAATCATCCAAAATTTCATGCGATCTGTGAGTAGGTTATCAACTTTGATTCTTTGCATAGATCTTTTGATAGATCTGTGGATAGATCTCCAAAACAAAATGCCACGAATCTGAAGAAATTGCGTTTTGGAAAATGCGCTTTATGATTATTGATATCGATAAGCCGATAAACTGTTATTCCGACACAGCCTGAGACACTGTTTAATTTAAATCGAATTATTAAATCTGAAAATACTTGGAATGTCGTCAGATTTAATAGATGTTCTGAAAAACATGCTATTTTCAAATGAAAAGCAGAAGCAGAAACACTTAGATATAAAGAAAACGAAATGTTCCATTATTTTGTAGTGAGCAAAGATATAAATGCTGTCTGTCACCTTAACTCTGACTTATCATTTCTCAAACTGCATCTATGTTGTATGCAATAACAGATAAAGCTTTTTAGAAAAACATGTTGCGGCATGTACATGAGGGTAAATCCTAGGTATTATCTTACTATAAACATTATTAAATATGAACATTTAAAAAAAAATCAATGAAAATATACAACTCAAGAAACCAGCAATGTCCGCAACTAGAGTAACTATCCCCAAAAATAGAAACCCAGAAAAATGGGTTAAAAGGTAATACATCGCTTTAAAACTACTAGCTGAAAACTCCATTCTACAAAACAGGACCCTGGTGTCAATTTGCAAGGTTGGGATGCGTGTATGTATCTAAAGAAGCTTATAAATGGTCTTGGTATCTCTCCTTTTACTTACATGATCCAGATAAGATTATATGCCTCCAACTATCCATCTTTACCTAGAATCTATATATCTCGATAATTCTAATTTTAAATGCAAAATTTAGATATGGAGCTTAATTCCTTTTGGATTTAAAAGAAAAACAAACATTGTGTTAATTTCGCATTAAAAACAAACACGGATTTGTACGGAGTAGATCTAACTTAGGTCTAGATCTAAATCACTCTTGAGATCTAAATCTAGATCAAATATTTTAATTGGGAATAAGGCTAACCTTCTAGATCTAGTTTCGACATTTTAACTAATTCCAACCGCCTCGGGATTTAAAAATCAAAACAAACGTTGTGTTCGTTCCGCACCAAAAACAGATTTGTGCAGCTAATTTAAATGTCTACCTAACACAATAGTTTGTCTCGCATTCTTAATAGGGTTTAAATAGGGTTTTAAAATTACGTTTTGTAAATCCGTAAAACAACTTTGGGATTTAAAAATATGCCCACGTAAAATCTAGAACTGCTTTCAAGATTTTTTTTTTACTTTATTGGCGGCCCCAAAAAATCTGATGACCCGTTACATGTTTCAGGTTACGATCTTTATATTATGATGCACTTATCGAACTTTTTGCTTCACCTATGACTTAAAGTTTGTCTCCGATGTCTTCTAAAATTTGTGAAACGATGCTCTGCCTGACTAAAAATAAATAAATAATTTTATTTAACAGAGCAATGAGCAAGTTTCAAAAATGGACGGTGTGACCTTTGATTAAATAAACAAAACAAAAACAAGACAAACCAAATAAAAAAAAACAACAACAGCAACCAAGCAACCCAATATTTATTACCAGGAACTTAGCTCTGAACTTTAGTATGATGTGCTTAAAATGAAAATTCTCAAACAAGCATTTGAAAATTATGAAAAAGGTGCAGATCAGAAATTGCCCTGTCACATGAATGATCTCCATCAGCACATGGGAGTTCTTCCCAACTGACACATTTCAGGATATCGATGACACCGTGCAAGACGAGTGCGAGGCCACTGACACGATGTCATTAATGGCGCTTCGCTCTATTTGAACGGGCACACAACTATCGTATTAACCATGGAGCAATGGCTGGGCGGTCTTCTTCTGTATGAGTAAAGCTCCTGAAGCAAAACAGTGCAATGTTTTACAGGTATTTATTCTAACTAAAAATCATGGACCATTCGAAATCCATCTAAAGGAGGAAGAAGGCAGCGAGAAAAAGCTTCGACACGCTCAGTAGCGGGATAAATATGAGGGACAGGTGATACCAGAACGTTATAAGCGACTGTCAGCATATAAGAATATTACACCAAAAGAGACTGAAATTATTAGCATGGAATGTAAGGTCTATGTATCAGGAGGGAAAGTCAGAAAACATCAGACACTTAATGAAGAGAATGAAGGTCAGAATATAAGGGCTCTCTGTATTTCGATGAAAGGGGCCTTGAACAATGAAACTACATGAATATCTAATGGTGCACGGGAGGCGATAACCAACAAGGCGTTGTCTTATTACTAGACACTCGAAGTTGAGATGCTCTAAAACGATTCTGGACTGCCAACAAGAGAACTGTGATAGCCAAACTTAATGGTGAATCCTTGAACATTGGAATTATATGAGCATAGACCAAAAACAGAATGAAATGAAGAAGTGGAAATATTCTACGAAGACCTGGAAAAGGCAATGAAACAGCTGAAAGCCAAAGACATTTAAATCGTTATGGAGAAATTCAAGTCCGAGTTTCGAAATGAAAGGTGGAACACCTATTTGGTCCATTTGGGATTAATTAATTTAATGAACATGCTACAAGATTTGTATACTGGTGCAGAGAAAACCATTTTACCATTATGAACACCTGGTACCAGAATCATACGAGAAAAATCTCTTGAGATCGTGATGGAAGCAAATTGGACTTTTTAATAATCCAGAAACGTGCCAGAATCAGAAACACAATAACATCGTCAAAATCAGTGTCCGGGGCTAATTGTAGTAGTGACCATGTTTCGGTCGTTGCATAGGAAAGTTAAGTTTAAAAAAATCCTAAGAGAGCATAAAGAACTCCAAAGCTAAATTGTATTTATCTGAGACAAGATGAGGACCTGAAAAGTGAAGACAAAGTTACAGTTAAGAACAAGTTTGTAATACTTGACAGCTTATCAGCAGCTTAACAGTAACAAAAAAATGTCTGAAAATGAAGCAATGCATCCAAAAAATAACATCATAACTGAATCCCGAATTCAGAAGAAAAGATCACAAAAATAGATGACTGATGACATCTTTAACTTCATAGAAGAGCAAAGGAAAAAAATGATAATGACGAATACACTGAGTAAACAAAAATAGCAAGAGCGAATACAATTAAGTTAATAAGGTTTGGATTACTTCATAGGAATCTAAGTGCACGCGTGAAAAGATCAGGTTGGTAACTGCAAAAATCAACACCAGTTCAGAGTAAAACACAGGGATATTCTCATGGAGAAAGACAATATTCTTTCATTGGGTTCGAAATATGATGAAAACCGGGAAATCACACCAAGGGCCACCACCCACAGCGGAGAATATCAGGTAGAAACTGTAAGTCTTAACTAAAAAATGTGCAATTTTTGGAAAATCTTTAAGACTGACTATGCTTTTAAAAATATTTCACCCCTAAAATGAAGATACGATAAAACCGAGTTAAAGAAAATAAATTGCTCTATACCTTTGTATTATCTCAACTTACATATTACAACAACTTGATATTTTTTTACTGCAATCAAATAACTTGGTTACATCATTTCCTACCTGAGAAAATAACTTTTCATAAACCTTTTAGGAAATAGGGCTTTTTTGGCTTGCACTTAATGAGCTTTAATTCTGAAAAAAAATATTTTCGATTAAACTTTTCAGAGTAAAATTTTGTATAGTATTATCTTTGAATATTGAAAATTTAAAATACATCTGGAAATACACAAATCTATTGAAGCAGATCACGTTTCTTAAAAAGAAAACAAATATTTTCATTAAAAAAAAAAACAACAAAAACAAAAAACAACAAAAACGAAATGGAGACCTAGAGTTTAAAGAAAATAAAATGGTCCTATTTAATCAGAGGGGATAAACTGGTTCCAAACACGTACCGCCGTTCCGACTTGCTGACTCACCCGAGCGTGGCCAAGTTGCCAGAGGTTAGACGAGTGTATACTTTCATAATAAACAATGATACCTGTCAGAAATAAGTGTCAATGGTGCTCCGATTTAAACTGTTTCGATTCAGGAAAAAAAGACATGACTTGAGTTTCTTCAGATTTCTCAAAGACCACAGCTACCACCACCACTACTTCTTGTTCTTGTTCTTCTTTTTAATTTTTATGTCTTTTCATTCATCACTTTTCCTCTCCCCCCCCCCCCCCCCCAATATTAACAACCACAGCTTGCATTTGTGTGTGTGGCCCTAATTGCTAATTAAAAGGTCCATTATTTGTCCAAACTAGTCATTGAGCCTGAAAATTGCAGGCCACCTCACATACACCTTAGCTGCTGCGACTTGGACCCCTCGGCTGCCTCTCGGATGTTCGCTGATAGTCTCCTCCACTGTGTTCTATCTTCCACTATTGACCTCAGATTGTCAAGGTCGTTCTTGATTTTGAGTTTGAGCTCGCCTGCTGGTATGTGACCGAGGTCTTTGTTGATGACTGTTAGCAGTATTGTTATGGGCTTTCCTTGTTTTATCACCTCTAGGAACAAAATATGCTTCCATACCTTTGTTTGCTGGAATGTCTATAATTATCTCGCCTCAGAACATGTCCAAACAGGCGCCACCGGCTTTCAAGGATGGTTATTGAGATCGATTTTTCATAATTTTTTTTTTACATAGACTTGCTTATCTTTACTTGATATTTGATATTAAGAATTTGTTTGATCTGTTTTCGGTGGAATGCATCTAATTTAGCTTCTTCTGTTGTGTGAGAGCCCATGTGCCACAATTGAATGTAAGGATTGATTTTACTAGTGCCTAGTAGAGTTTTAATTTGTGTCTCTCTTTACTTTGTCACCTCCTATCCATATGCTTTTAAGCTTTGTCAATGTAGTTGTGGATAGTTGTTTCCTTCTTTCTACGTGTTCTTGGTCATCAATGTTTTATCCGACTTTCTTCGATTTTCTTCAGTTCTTTTGGTCCCGTGCTAACGTGATGAAATCAGCTTTTTCAACGTTTACCAATACACCTCCTTTGCGTCAGATCAATATATATTTTAAGCAAAATGTTTTAACAATTCTCTCCCACATTCTAAGACACTTTCCACTTTACAATTATTTACTTTTATGAATCTCGCTACCCAGTGTCGTCTGACCACCACATGGCTTTGTGTAACGGTTTTGCACTTTGTTCCAAAGGGTGCGGCAGTATTTCAGCCACACCCTTCACTTTCTCATGCTTGCAAGCATCAATTGCTTGGAGCATCGTAGTCTTTGTACCGTTTCGGTTCTGGTTTGCACTTTTAAATCCTAGGCATTGTAACACTGATGAGGGAAAGAAAAAAAAAAACACAAAAAAAGAAAAAAAAATCAACATAGCATTATAAAATAGTGGTGGTTGGGTTCAAAACTTGTTTTACAAAAGAAGTTGATCTAAACCATAATTTCGTCACTTCTGTGCTCTCAATTGGTACTGATCTTGATCAAGAACAATGTTCCTACACGTAGATCTAAATTTCCATACAGGTAGATCTATCGCATTCTCTAGTTTGACAAAAAAAAGTTAAAATATTTTTTATTTGAAAAATAATTTAATTTTCTAGTGTCTAGCAACTTAGAAAACACACCCCCCTCCCCCACTATTTTGTCTCATTTATAGCTTTTTAGCATACAATAATTGCAGCCACTAGATCTATTTGTTTCATGGGATAACTTTGCATTACCCATCTCCAAACACTGGAGTGACTATGCACCAAGTCATGGTAAACAACGTGGATAATAAATCTCCACCGAAGGTACAGCTATCTCCTAGTGAAGCATTTAACTCCTTTCATAAGACCCGTTCTTGTACAAAATAATTTGCAGTAAACTTGGTGGCACTCAATTTTGTGAGTGTCCTAATACCATGGTCAACTTTTTTAAAGTACCGATAGTTAACTTTGAATGTGATATAATTCTTGTCTATGTAGTTGATATTCAGTTACAAACTCTTCCTATCACCTAGAGCATTTGAACAACCTGAATTGGAGATATTGGGATATTGAAAAAGTATAGTACATACATGTATGTGAGAACTTAAATTACTTTTAATCAGTTGTTGGTCTTAAAAAGTTCTTCATGTTCCCATTTTTCAAATACTGAATAATTTTTTTAGCTCATGATACTGTGTACTGGTAATTAGTATCTTAATTCAGATTGTTATTGTTTATATACTTTCCATAATTTTTTTATGAAATCAAATTTGAGCCCACGCTTAATCTGTATTTGACAATATTGCTACTTTATTGATCAATGACTATTGACTATTTACAATCAACACTAGTGTGTTGATTGTAAATGTGAAATTTATTGCTACTTTGTCAAACGTTTTGTCATTCGTTTTTGAAAAATCATTTCATTTAAATTTAATTTCTAGAGACACTAAGTTTTCAATCTTTCAACATAAATGTACATAACATGCACATGAAAATATTGGTTAATCATTTCGTATTGGTTTTTAATTTCCTTGGGGCCTTCCATTAAATATAATTTCGTGTATGATGCAAAAAAAAAATAAAGAAATGAAGCATTAAAAAAAAAAACTCTTTTGAACACCAGACTAGAAAAAAAACCCCACATTATTATGAATATGTGAACTGTATAAATTTTGCACTCACCTTAATTGGCGGTAATTTAGTACTGGTGATCGAACAATCATCAACTCAGGTCTTTCTACCAATGAGAGGAAGTAGGGGAAGAATTACAAGGCCTGGGATGTCTTCTTCACAAAAGAGTTATATTCGAACCATTCAGAACTCTTCCTCTTCGTACATGGGTACAATCACTTGTATTATGAAAATGTTGCAAAGTGACTACAGTGTGCAAAGTCAGCCCATTCCACGGTATTTTACTAGGTATCACACCAGCAAGTATTTGATACGCCTCTTGGACTAATATTCTGTAACTTTGCATCATATGCCTCTTGGTATAACACTTACATCATTTTGCATTACATGCCTGTCGTCAGGATTAAAGTATAAATTCATGTATGGTTACTACGATCTAGATTAACTTAATACGATACAAATCGAATTAAGTGACTTATACGCTCTCGCTCTCCTAAAAGAAAAAAGAGCATATCTGCTGGGCTCGAGATCAAAACTTAAACAGGATCCCAGTTCGATATAAATCTCCTTGTTGCCCACTTGTCAACAAGATCTTGCCAATCATTGTCTATACCCTGGCGTAAGAATAGATTCCCTCGACTCGCTAGAAATAGCAGCAAGCCTGCTAAGTCAGAGAAGATGAGGACAATTTTGCATCTTTTATTACCACAGGCAATGACCTTGCGTGATATTTTACACCAATGATAAAGCACTCTCTCTTTGGTCTAGCTGACAATGGCCTTCACTTTCTTATTAAAACAAATTCAAGACCGTATACATTTCTCTTTGGTTCTACCTCTTTTTAACCTTAAATGTTTCAATTTCGTTGCGGATATTTCACTTTTATAATAGACATTTTTATAATCTTTACCCTCTAGCGGTAAACTCAATTAACAAACCTAGATATTTGTTGAAAATGCCAGATAAATTCCCGAAAGTTTTCCAAACACATACACTCTGTATTCCACACACATACGCGCGCATATATATATATATATATATATATATATATATACTTTTCTGCACTTTTAACTACAGCATTGGATATTTCTCTGTGGGAAAATGATATTCCTTTCTGTCCTGCTTGTTCTATTAAAAAAATTAATAGGTCTAAAAAGCTTTAAAATTTGTCATACTAATACTATGTAATAAGTCTCTCTCCTCTTTCCCTTCTTTCTGTTTGTCTGTCTGCCTGTCTGCCTCTCTTTTTCGCTTCTTCTTCGGCAAAATACGTTGCCGATTACATTACAATTATGATTGGTGTTGATGATGTATGGAAAACTGCTTAAGATTAATTCTAAATCTTAACGAACCTAATTATTCAGTATAGACAAACGTTGGCTGGGCAATGCTCAATCTTATTATGAAGAAGCTATATCTATTTAAAAAAATTGCCCTGCTGTCTCTCGTCTTTCATATTACAGTACATGTAAATTTTAATTTAAAATTAATTCTCGAAGAAATCAAATAAGAGACCACAGATAATTATGGCCGAAAATTTACCTCATGTGATGTAAATAATTACAAAGCAGCTTACTAGATAAACTAAAGTATGGGCCATTGGTTATCGTGAGAGAATGATTGACAGAGATACAAACAGCTAGGCAGAAAATTTGACAGAATTAGTTCTCTTCCTATCTGTTTGCAGCTCCGTCAAGTTCGGCGAGCAGTGTATTTTTTATCATTCAGTTTTGAGACTGGCCAGAGATTAGGAGCAACACGCAGTGATAAAAGACCTTAACCTAGACGAAGAGTTGCCATTTTTCCGCCCATGAACATTGGCGAACTAATAACAGCGCATAAAACTTTAACGACTGTCCATTCGAGATAAAAGAAGAAAGGAGCGGAAGGAAATAAGCTATGAGATGAACCCTTAAGTTAAAGTTCATTTATTTTATTTTCAATTATTTTGTCTGTCAGTTTCATTTCAATTTTTAATCAACTTCATTTTTTAATGACAGGTTTAACCATCATCAGCAACTCAGATCTGTAGCCCATTTGTTCCTTATTTTCATGTTTGGATTAGTAGATTACCCAATAGGGTTGCTAAATCTAGCAACCCTTCAATACGATAAAAGGTACTACAAGTCTACACGTTGAAATGTGAGATTTCGCGCTATGCTCTTGCTAAGTTATAGGTCGAATTTTTGTTCTATGGTTACTTCTCTCATTCTAACGATCATGTGAATAAGAAAAAGATTTTTTTAAAGTCAGCTAGTCCCTTGAGCTCAAACTTTTTATGTTCTCACAAATACAATAAAGTTTGTAACTTGACTTTGCCCATGCCTTGGAGAATGCTAGGAGGTGTTTCAGTATATTTTTACGCGGCGTTCAGGCTTAAGCCCTTAACTAAAATGTTCTTGCCTATTGGCTTGGCACAGCAACCAACAAGTTCCATTTTAAGGATCATCTCTGTAATACACTTTTTTGTATCGTTGATAGAATGATCTAGATGTTTTATGCCTTTTTGGACTATTAATTGATTAATAAAGCATTAATAAATTGTGGTCATAAATTAGATCAATATTGAACAAAATATATACGATGGCAACACAATGAATACGGCTGACTTCACAGTCGTTCCAACACTCTGCTTCATGACGATAAGCTCACTATGAAAAACTGAACTGCACCAGCCATTGGAATATTTTCAACTGTGTTAGATGAGAGGCAGAAAAGATGTTTCAATCCAGATTGGTTCAAGAGATTAAATGGTAATCTGTGAGCACAGTAATCAGAGTTTTGTTTTTAGCTGTCTCATAGGAACAGAGGTTGTGTAAAAATGCATTTAAAAATATGAAACACTTTACAGCTAGAGTAGATAAGCACGGCAAGTCTGCTGGCGGGCTGCACACCTAAATCACACCGTTCGTTGCAATTTATATGATCAATACAGCCGCACAAATCTAATCCGTTCAGGATACTGCTTGTCTGTTAAAAAAACACTAAACACTAATTTTTACTAAAATTTACACTAAATTTTAAAAACACTAATTTTTACTTATGATAGAAATATATTATTAAGCAAAGTAATTGAAGCCATCAAATTCCGTAGAGTTCTTAAGTTTGCTTTACGGGGCCATGACAAAAGCGAAGAATCAAACAATCATTTAATAGAGCTAAAATTATTTTTTGACCTCATTATACTGTTACCAACGTTTTATAGTCAACTTCTTAAACGCTTAACATCTCAAACGTCACAAAGTACACATGAGGGATGATTCAAAATGAGCTTCTTGACTGCTTGTATAAAGTTAACGCTTACATTTTAAAAGCTTAACCACGAAGTAATAAATTTGTTGCCATTGAGGCTGATGAAACAACTATTGTTTGTCGTAGACCTTTATTTGTAATACTTTTAAGATAATATGGGAGATTGAGCTCTGTCCAAAGATTTCTCAATTTCATGATAGGAGATGGTGTGGACTTACATAGGCTGTTGTGGATGATTTTGCTTAATATGTAGTACAAAACAAATTGATTGCATAAGCTTTTGACGGTTTACCAGTCATGAGTGGCACCACTCGAAGTGTTCAGACAATAATTAGTGATACATACCTGAATCCACTTTAAATTTATCAAACAAAGTTTGTCCTATAAAAATTTACAAGTACCCCTCAAGAAAATCTATTTTTTGCGAAATTGTCCGCCTTTACAACATTGTTCTCTTCATTTCAAAAGACAACGGGTGTACTCCAAGAAGCAACCGATAAAAGCCATCCTGTCACAAGACTTAGTGGAATTTTCAGTTCCGTGTACTTTAAGTGTTGCGAACTACTAGATCAGAAGCAAATTTTCGACTGTCTGACCAAAAGTGAAAGTTCAAACAAAACACGAAGCTTTCGGACTATCAAAGACATCACAGGACTCAAAAATTAACAATCTTTTTATTTTTTTTTTGCGTCCACTGACATACTCTTTCAAACAAGTAGACAACTGGTGATGACCTAAAAGAAATATCAGCCATATCAAATATTATAAAGAGTTACCACAATACAATGTGCAATATGCTGAGAAAAAATGACAGCGCATTATTTCACCATTTTCAGAATAGGTGTGGACATTTTCACGACGTACAATCCAGACGGTCTACAAAGACACGAGTTTCCGATGACTTTTGAATTGTAGATCCAAAATATTTTAAAGACAAAACAAGACCTCCATCTAAGCAGGTAGAAACCATGTTACACAACTATCCTATATTTGAAAGACACCCTCTGGGCTGTAGGCACTGAGCTAGGTGTTCCATATTAAAAAAAAAAAAAAACTTTCTTTCTGAGCAGACATCGACCGTCCGCAAACTTTGCTCACATCTAAAGCCAACTATACACACAGAGGTGATGCTAGGCGTTGCACAAGATGTGCGTGCAAGGCATTCTGCGCTATGATTTTACATACCACACACGCAGTGGGAAAACAAGGGGTGGTGCGTTGTTTCAGAAATTTTGAGCTCACGGGGTCACGGGGTCATTACCGTCAATACACTGAGCGACATGTCGCAACACATTGCATCAGCCACTTGACTCAGTCGCGCTTATTCGTGCAAAAAGACGTATAGGGTGAAAACAAGACAATAGGAGGAAAAGGGGAAAACACAATGACAGCAACATGCCCGCATGAGCCAATGGCCCAGATAGAATATAGGGCTTTTTAATTGTGTTTTTTAAATCTCCTGTTCTATGTAATATTTATGTATTATTTGGTATCAATCTGCACTAAAACTCGACGAGGAATACGATTCTGAAACTTTTTGTTGGTCATAATCCGAAATTTTTATGTCATTTTTTTATAGCCTGGCTGCGCCTGTCACCGTCAGGCACCGACCAGAAAACATCAGGCACAGCCTGATATTCTTCCTACTCGCTCGACCGTACGCGGCACGTCCTCTATACCCAGATTTTCTTCCCTTTTTGCTACACACGCAGTGGGCTCAGCGCTGGACTCGTAAAATCTGACCATGCGTCTCGCACAACCACGGTGTGTATGATGGACTAAAGATTCTGCCTGGTAACAAAAAGTACCCGGAACACACTGAAATCATACTGACAACGTCGCTCCACTGAGGCTTCCTCAAATACATGCAGGTCAAGTCATCGAAGTGGACAAACTTTTGCAGTAAGTGTAAGAGTAAGCTATATCATTTAACTATTTGACAGAGTTAGGACAGGTAGATATTTTTGTTGGTGTAGGCTGTAGGCTGAATTATAAGTGAGTTTTGAGGAAAATTTTGTCCTAACTATGCCCAAAAGTTAAAAGAAATAGTGTTTTCACTCCTGTGACTTAGCTTGGATATTAAGAAGCCTCGCTCTCCACACAGCAGAAACAGAAAGGGCGTTGATTACGCTTTAACACACTAAATCGTTGGAGAGAAATACAACTAATGCCTTGGCTATTTTGCCTGTTCGTGAGGATACTGGTATATTGAGATATTTTGAATCTATCGACAAAGTTCAACAATTACATTACTCATGTTGTCTAGAAATCGTCTAAAATTTAAAATCGGATCTATAGATTCAGTCTTGAACTCAGCATTGTAGACCCCCATACACGACGCCACTGATTGATAAAACAATATTATGCACGCTTATGCTTTTTCTCTTTTTGCACAGTAATAGATTTACTAATACGCCTTCCACAAATGAGTACTTTTCTTTTGAGGAAGGCAAATCCATATTGAAATCAAAGGATATGATTATGGCTGGTACTTATAAAAACTTAGTATTTTCCGAAAGTATAAGCTTACGATTGTCGAAAAAATTAATTTTTCTTTGTTTATACAGTGTTAAATCTAGATCTAAATCAGACGAAATGAACTAAACATTGCGAGATAAAATAATAAGCCATGCACTAACTATTTGAATATTGATGTTATAATTAAGATCGATAGAGCGGTCTCTTTTCTTCATTTGTTTTTGGAAAAAAAAAAAACGCTTAAAGAAAAGACATTGAAAGAGAGAGAGAGAGAGAGAGAGAGAGAGAGAGAGAGAGAGAGAGAGAGAGAGAGAGAGAGAGAGAGAGAGAGAGAGAGAGAGAGAGAGAGAGAGAGAGAGAGAGAGTGGGAAGGAAAGAATAGAAAATGAATACATTAATAAAACAAAACTCAAGTCATCTGCGATCTTCATTTTCTTGCTTAACTTCCTTCCATACCTCATCTACAATGGCGCGCTCCTTAGTTTCTATGATTACGCTGCATTGATGGACACAAGAAAACATGAAAGCTAGATTATATCCCGTTTTACAAAATTTAAAATGTGAACTGGGACGTCTTTGCTCTGAATGGCCTAGTATTTACTGGCCATTCATTTCGGACGAACTGTCGCAAGGCGGCAAAAATTACATTTTAATCTTTGAAACTCAAGTGAGTTTTATGCCTTTCTCATTTTCTCTTCTTTTAGAACACGCTCAAACATGCTATTTTTCGCCTTTTGTCTTGTCTCTTGACAGTCTATGGATCCGCACTCACATCGGATAGCTCAGCATTCGTCAGATATTCTCGACTTAATGGAGATGTTTACAAGGCTGTAGCCCAGTAATTGTTTCTGAGCCATCCAAAGCTTTCGGGAGCTTTTTGTTTGCAATGGTACGTATTCCTGTAAGCTCCTTTTTGTCAAATTGACTGCAAACACTGCACTTTCAGTTTTCTTTGGAAGCTTAGTTAGCACATAAAGTAAGAAATGTGTGTGTGACAATTTGAGCCTGTAAAATGTGTTGGGAGAAAAAACAACTTTTTGGTTGATGATGAATTATTCCTTAGCGTCGTATTTGATCGATCGAGCTACAGTTTCATTCGCGGAAGTTTCCAATAGCGGTCAAGCAATATTAATTTAAGAAATGACTTAGGTGACTTATTTACCTTGTGCGCGCATCCATGTCGTCAGCGGAAGATCTTGAGATCATCATCGTTCACGGCTCTTAAGTCATTAAAATTAACTCGGGTAAGGTGTGGGGCATTTCTTCGTTGAGTAATATTAACAGTGTATTTTCAGCCTCCTATTAACTTTTTAAAACCAAAGTTAATGAAATCCATTTTCATTGGCATAATGGTCAGCGATTTTCTAGGATGTATGAGAACAGCAGTTTCTCTTTACATTTCTTGCAATATTGGCGAGCGAGATATAGTTATAGGAAAGTATATTTCTAAGAAGTTTCATAATTGCTCCCGATGGAAAGTATTTCAAACTGTTTTATGTCCATGTATCACAATAGTAGATTTTACAAGTGCTTTATGGAAATTTCTATTTTGTTTCTCATTAATTTTTCTTGTCCTATTAAGATGTTCTTTTGTTTTTAAGCGCACCATTGGGATGTTGCTTTCCTCTAACACTGTCATTTGTGTCACTTATTAGCTTAACTTTTTTCCCCGTGTTTTTCCATATTGTTTCGTCTTTGCCAAGTTTCTGTTCATTGTGGTTTATCAACTTTGACTTTGAAATTGAATTCTCTTGTAGTTCTTGAACTGGTTATGCACATGTTCTATTATTATGACACTATAAAATAAAGTTTATACCATCAGTGATCACCTCTGACTGATCGTATTTCTCTAAGGGAATGCTCAAGGTGGATAGTGAATAGCAAAGAAAAGTTCACCACCATAGGTGAACTGATGTTGCCTTTATTTGTATTTTGGCTCTGTGGTACAAGCAGCGATGCGAGTGTTTTCCTGAAGGAGCCGTATTAGTCAGATTTAAAGTTCCTCAATAATATCTTCCAGAATCTGTGGAAGAAATCATAGTTTTTAATAGTATTACAAGCTGCAGGCTTATCAATGGGAGAAAAAAGCTCGACGCAAATTCACACCAACAAGTCTGGGAAATCTAATTGTTCCTCAGCAGAGTATGAAATCGAGCCATGCCATACAACTTTTTTAATTGAGAAAAACACAACAATATCATTATTTTTGGCTCTCTTCGGCACGTCACAAGTTTCATTGTCATTTATTTTTACTCAAATGAAAAGAAAAAAAATGGCATGCATGAGGTTTTAAATTTTTATTATCACGTGTGCCATTTTCAAAGTTTAAAACACGACCTGAAAGGTATAAAAAGTTGATATCATATTCAAAGAAAATCAAGGGTGATAAATATATTTACGAAGTTAGGATTTTTAATTTCTGGCTGCTACGTCATGTTGATCAGTGTGCATACTCTTTACCAAAATAATCCAGACCTAATTGTTAACTGTAGGCTAGAAAGTGGCCAAAATATATTGATGTGCTTCTTTTTGTGCTTCAGCTTAATACATAGCTAGAAATGCTAAAAGGTACAGTTTTATTCAAGAGAGACAAAAGTCATTGCGTGCGATAAAGGACTTAAATAGCTTGTTGCAGAAAACTCTATCTCATTTTTTCTAAGAGAGAGAGAGAGAGAGAGAGAGAGAGAGAGAGAGAGAGAGAGAGAGAGAGAGAGAGAGAGAGAGAGAGAGAGAGAGAGAGAGAGAGAGAGAGAGAGAGAGAGAGAGAGAGAGAGAGAACGAATATATTTAAAAAAAAATAGCGCAATGACAGGAAAAAGAAACGTTCGTAAGATCGATGAGATACAAGGATCTATTGATATAAATTTCTGACTCCCAGACGAGCACTAAGATAGAAAAATAGTTATATAGATAGGGATAGACAGAGAGAGAGAAAGGGAGAGAGAGAGAGAGAGAGAGAGAGAGAGAGAGAGAGAGAGAGAGAGAGAGAGAGAGGAGAGAGAGATGGAGAGAGAGACCTAAGGAGAGGAGAAAAAGAGTGATAGGTAGAGACATGAAAGGAAGTCAGACAGATACAGAAAGAACGAAGATAAAGAAAGAGATTTAGAGAAAAAATATAGACAGTTAAAGAAAGAATTTCACAGTTTCAGAAAAAAAGAGATATCAGCAGAGTCTGACAGAGACAGAGACAAAAGCAGAGGAAAAGGTCGATACTCAATAAAAGATAAAAGGAACAGAGATATATAGAGAGAGTCAATCAGAGACAGAAATGTAAGAGAGTTAAAAAGACATCGAACAACAGAGATATAGACATAGAGAGTCTATTCAATCAATCAATATCCCGTGTTCGGGCGACCGTAGTGGAATCACTGCATCTGACAACCAGCTCACGCCATTTCTCGCTGTCCTCCGCCCTCGTAAGATTGTTACTCGACACCTTGCCTGCTCACTCTGTTTTTTGTTCCCCCGTCACTTTCCCTGTCTTCCTTTCTTTGTCTTTCCTTTCACAGTTCCTTATAGGATTGCTTTGGTAATTCCTGTGGATCTTGTTACATGCCCATTCCATTTTAACTTCCATCTCTTTACTGTGGTCAGAGGATCATGAGACCTTACTGCATTTAATTGACTCTGTTCCGTACCTCATCATTTATGGCGGAGTCTTTGCATGAGATTCCAAGGAATCTGCCATCGCATCTCATCTCAGATACTAAAATCCTTCCCTCCAATTCAGCTGTCAGTGTCCACGAGTCTCAGGCATACAAAAATATGAATATAACCAGTGAGCGTATCAGTCTGATCTTCGAGCTAAGTGTGATGTGTCTGTCATTCCAAACAGGCCTCAGTTTTGTCATCGCACCTGAGACTGGGAGCCTTTCTGGTCTTGATCTTTCGTTTCAGACATCTGATCCAACTCATTTGAAGCTCAAGTTTCTAGCCACTGATTTTGATGTCTACCATCGGTAATGTTGGTACCAACATGGTATTCTTGGCACTGATCTCCATACTATGAGCCGCTGAGGTCATGTCTAGCCGTTCCTATTCTTCTCCTGCATTCCATCAATGTCATAGATAAAACGCAAGTTGATGATTGTCCTGCAAACATAAGATCTTCAACCTCAGGTTACCATGCGACAGGTACGGTACCTCCAACATGAGGAAAATCACTACATCTTCGTAGCTTTTAAAGAGGCCCTAGAGAAAGGCTGTTTGCTCTCTCCCGCTCTCTTCAACTTCTTCTTACAAAGAATTACGTGTATAACTAAAGCACTGGAAAACAACATCGGAACAGTCAGTATCCTAGACAGAAGTATAGGAGAGTTAAAAAGTCATCGGAAAAACAGAAATATAGATAGAGGATGAGACATAGAAAGTCAGATTAGAAATTTAAAAAAGAGACAGAAAGATAGGGAGACATAAATAGAAGGACAAGCAGACACAGAAAGAACAGGGATATAGACAGGGTGAGAGATAAAACTATGAAGAGATAGACAGAGACCATGACAGAAAAGTAGAGCTCTAAAAAGAGATTTACAACGAAAGCAGATTTAAAGCGGAAGAAATAACCTTATCAGATGAGTTTGCAGGATTATAGTTCTCCAAAAAAATTCAAAGACAAAAATGAAAAAAACCAATTGAGTCTGGTTCCGCTCAGAGCTTGAGAGATCTTTTATCAAATTGATTTTTTTTATTAAATCGTAGGAAGATAAAACAAAATCCGGCGTGCGATTTTCCCGATTCGAAAATTGGTTTACGTAGGTTGGTAGTTTGGGTGAAAGGGTTGAGAAAAAGGATGAAAGCCATTTTTTCCAAGTTGGCAATCTCTTTTAACGACGCTACAGCAGGCAAAACTCGGCAAACATACTTCCGGGCTTCAACCATTCCCTTAAGTTTATTAAAGGGCTTATTGATTCTTAATGTCCCTAACTCATTATTAGCCATCAAATAGCAAATTTTTTTTTCTCCTACTAATACTACACAGGGAGATAAACATTTTATGATGAACTGTAGCATGATTTTCTCACTGATTAAAAAAAAGACTATCCTCACGCAAACCTTTATGCCGATGTGAAGGTGGCCTAAAAATGAATCCTCCGAGCCAGTTGCGACAGAAAAAAAAATTGAATCTAAACCATTAAGGTGTGCACTGCGAACTTCTACAGCCAGAAGCGGGCCAAACAAGCGTCTGCTTATGCCTTGTGGTCTACAAAGTGTCTTAGTTTGGAAAATGAGATAATGTCTTTTCCAGTTTTTTTTTTTTTATATATAACAGTTTCACTAGCGAATAGGTTCAATAATCATAATGACATCCAACAGTCTTGAAAATTAGGCAGGGAAATTTATGAGTTTCAAATCGTTGGACTAGTTTCTAAGAACCTAGCTCAAAGCAAAGTTTCGCGATAAATTTTTAACAAGCCTGTTCAAGACAGCGGAAATAGTATTCCTCCATTTCGAGCTTTAGGAAATGAAAAATACAAGGTGCTATTGAAATCGGTTTTGCGAAAGACAAAATAATATTCATGGTTAATTCCCGTCCTCCCTATTATGTAAACGTGGAACAGAAACTTCTTAATTCGACTGGATTTGCTCAAGAGGGATAACATTAACATCTGACTACTGCATGACTGTGAATTATGTAGATTCTTGGGTTTTTTTTATTTTTCCACATAGCACCATTGTTTACTTTGCCTCGTCGTAATTAATGTAGCCAAAAGCTTCTTGGAGTGTCTGCTTTCATTGTCTTTAATATCAGTTGTCAAAGATGAATAGATGTTTGTTTTGACTCATTATATCAACTAAACATGTTTGTGACTATCTTTGTTTCTGATCTTCTGACCATCTGTCTTTTCTCTCGGTTTGCTTGTCTCAATATCATAATTTTACTTTACCTTCTTGACTTACTACATAGCTGTTGAATATTATGCCCTTCTAGAGTATTCAGTGAACTTGCTTAGTTTTATTCTCAGTGTAAATTTTTATTACAAACATGCAATAATTATCTTATCATCGAAATAAGTCATATTTTCGTGACCTACACCGGCCTCTATCTGGAAAAGGATTTCTTCGTAAATAAGCGTGTAGCTAGCTTTTTAACAACTATTTTCCTAGATCTGGTTTATTCTTTTTTATTTAATTTAACGAGGACTTTCAAATTAAGGAAAGCCTGTCCACTTGCTCACACTCCTAAAACTATTAGTGTCAGAGCACAAATTACCGTATAATGCAAGATAACCTTATAATAAGATATCGAAAAAGTTGAATTTTCTTCAAAGATGCGACGTAATCTCTGGGCTTCAGCCTACTCGCCTGCTGGGCTGACTCTCGTTGCGTGAGAATGTGAATGTGATTAGCCTTCAACCTAGCTCGCCCACAGGATCGTGTGACCTTTCGTAGGTCTAAATAACAAGTACATTTATCGACTGGTCTGTTTCTGATTATACTGCTCAGTCGGTGAGGTAAGTGGTTGAAGAAAACTTCATTAAAACATTAAGGTGATTCGACCTAGCAGGATTATACGCCACTTGATGCGGAAAAAAATCCGAAACTTTAGAATAAATTGTGCAGCAAGATTTGCATTTATACAGTAATGCCCTGCCCTTCATAAAGGGAGGTATTCCGTCTCAAGGAGAAAAAAGAGATGATGCACGAGCTCGACAGTATGCGATCTCCTCATGGAATAAGCGGGCCTTGTTTTCTGATATTGGGGCCTTTCCTTTTCTCGGTTTTTCACTAGATCTTAAAATGTATCATTGTGAGCTGTCTGTGTTCTGTCGCAATATTTAGATCCTTTTCCGTCTTATCTTGTGTAATAGAAGTAAACAAAAAAGGTGTTTTCTGAATTAAGCTAACCTTTTTAGAGTTCCAGCTATGTCGCACAACTAAGAGCTTCACTCTACTAATTCTCTTGGCCGGATCAGGGTGGAATCAGATTGCTCCAAAGATCTAGTAGTAGAATACAAGAAAAAAATGAGCAAAGGTACGATCGCAAAACGACAAAAACCGCCAAAATAGTTTTCTTTTAACTAAAAACTAAGCTGTTAACAGAGGGAAAGCAATGCGCTAGGACAGCTGATGAAACGATAACTCACCCGACTGATCAACCGGGGTGAGCTCAGAGACGAGGACAGCTTAGTCTCCCGCGGTTTTATGAAATGAGATAATGTTGACATCATTTTCTTTCACTCAAACTATGCTTAAAATGTAACAGAATTCCCAGTGGACCAAGATGTGCTCCTTCTTGAGTGTTAATTGCGACCACCGACAACGGATCAGCCGAGGCCTATAATGGAAGATAAAACGGGGTGACCTCCAAAAATTACCCCCCTCAAAATAACCTTTTTGACAACTCTGAGGACATAATCTTATCGAGGATTAAAACTGATGAAAAACAGGATGACGAGCTATTAGCTCCCGTACAAGAACTGTGCGACAATGAGACGGTAGGCGAGTAGCTGTTGTATTAAGCAGAGCTCAATGCTCCCGCCAAAAATGTAACAGTACGATATCTCCACCAAAAGGACCCAAAGAGTAGTCATATGCTCCCAAAAGTGAAACAGGCTACTTTGGTTTACTTCGGCAGCAGTGATTCAATGGCGTTAAAAACTGAATAGCTATCAAACTTAGGTCAAAAGAATTTTTTTTTAAAACTTCTATTAAGGAAATAAGTTTTTCCAATACGTAATTGAATATCCAACATGGCGTAAAAGTCCATCAAAAACTGTCCAACTATATATGAATAGCTTAAAAATTGTGGAAAGGATATGATCTCAATTTTATATGCAATTTGACAAACTGCCATTTTAATGACCTCTGATTTTTCAAAGGGTGAAACTTTATACCTTTCTTTGTGCAATCACAAAAGCACAATCAACAACTGCTTGGTCGAATTTCACATCTACAAATGAAAAAAGTCAGTAATGACGATAGCCGATAGTCTGTAGATTCTATTGCTTAGCAAATTTGTTAGGAAACAGAACTGTCTG
>JAWDGP010003471.1:35000-57500 GCA_033675545.1 Elysia crispata
TCCCCCTCCCTCAGCCCTCTGGAATACTGGAATACAAAGCCGGCCCATAACGATAATGACGTCCCAGCGGTGGGCCGTGAATTATGCTACCTGGCTTCAATAACAGTCTTGAATAGGCAAGAGGCGTTTTCAAGAGTAGGAATTGTGTCATATCTTTTTGAAAAAAAAAAACAACTAACAACAACAAAACAAAACAATATATATATATATATATATATATATATATATATATATAGAGAGAGAGAGAGAGAGAGAGAGAGAGAGAAAGAGAGATAGAAAGACATGTAGTAAAACAAAAGTAATGAATTAGAAAAGAGAAGGAAAAGTAGAGATACACCAAACAAAAACTACTAGGGAGAAGTATGGAGAGATGGAAAAGGAATCTAGGAATAAAAGTTTGAGACTGAGAGAAAGAGAGAGAGATAATGAGAGGAAGAAGAAAAGGAGAGGTAAAGAGAAACACTGAGTGATACAGCATCACAACCTCAGAAAAAGTAGATGGAGAAGAAGAGACAGGTAACACACATGTTTAGAGAAGGAGGGGGTACAAATTAAAGATAATACTGATTTTCCAAAGAGAAAGGTGAACAAACGGAGAAAGCGAGGATAATACAGGAAAGAAATTGAAAAGGAGGAGAGAAGGAGGATGAGGAGAAAAGTAGATGAAGAAAAAGTAGAAGAGGAGGAGGAGGAGGAAAAGAAGAAGAAGAAGAAGAAGAAGAAGAAGAAGAAGAAGAAGAAGAAGAAGAAGAAGAAGAAGAAGAAGAAGAAGAAGAAGAAGAAGAAGAAAAGAAGAGGAGAAGTAGAAGAAGGAAGAAGAGGAGAAGATGCAAAGTAGTAAATTGAAAGTGGTAGGTAAATATTTAGGCCTACCCACAAATTAAGGAATAACGGACAGATACACAGACAGGCCCTTCGGGATGTCCCGGGTATTTTCGTAATTTTCCGGATCCGCCATAACTGTTTTGGTCAATGAGGGTTGAAACTTTACTTATCCTGTGTTATAAACAATAGTGTTCTGTTGGAGCATTGTGTTGAAAAGTGTCGTAAAATATTATTTACATCTTTGAAAACTTAGCATACATCTTTAAAAAAAGTATTACTCTTTGCAAGGTTAATCTACATTAGAAATAAGATCTAATCCAAAAGGTACAGTATATATATATATATATATATATATATATATATATATATATATATATATATATATATCGTAGATGCACGATGTGATGCAAACTTTTTCGGTTTTTCTTCTGTTGCGAAAATTGTTCGAGGTACTGAAAAGATTTTCTTCTCCCTTTTCTTACGGTAAATGTTGTATACTTTGTCTGTTTATTCTTTAAAACTTAGAAAAGGTTTGGAGTAAAAAAATGAATATATATATGATTCAATTGGCAGAATATAGTGTGCTTGAAAAAAACGTGCGGGTTTGTCTTCCCTTTAGTTAATCCTACTTTACTACCAATTACTTCAAAATTTCAATATATGTAGATCTATATAAAAAAATTAGGTGATAGATCTGACAAAGGCTATATGTAGATCTATGATATCGTGCCTCTAATGGATCGGATAGACTAGGCCTTGACTACACTGGCTTCACTAAATAATTAAATATATTGTATTAAGAATACACTTTGTAAAACTCTAAATCTAGCTTTAGCACTAGTAGTCATAAGTAAACGGAACAATAATAACTGTCTCGGGCGTTTTAATCAGACGTACTCGAACTAGATTTATATCTAAATGTCGCTTGATCTAAGTCTTAATATGTATGGTGCACCTTTATATTTGGAGTTATGTATTTAAATACGTTTAAGAGTAAGTTTATGGATGTCTCATATTATTTTAGTGATTTATTTTTAAATTGTGATAATGAAAGATGGCAGTTTGAGTAATCTCTTGCGACCTTAGTCCATAGCGGGGAGGCGTCGATTGCAGGCCGGAATTTAGTTAAAACTGTCTTAGTTTCACCATTTTCATGTTTTGAGAAACTTGAAAAATTTATTGGCTTAAATCTCAGTAGAAAATTAACCAAGTAAGTAATACATTTTTATATATAGGCCAGGAAAAATACTGGTACGGTGCCCTTTTTATACTTGTTGTCATGGAAAGAAAGTTTGTTGTGACCAAAACTAATATGTCGGACGATCCTAGCAACCACTGCAACGAAAAGACAAAAAAATTGAAGTTTTTGTTCAGTCTGGACATCTGCGTGTCCTCATTAACCTGTGGGCCTACCTTTGTTGTAACATCCGTTTCTTATAATTTATGACGGTCAGGGTCTTCAATTTTCTTTTATTGCAGACACTTTTGTTATAAACAGTTTACATGATACTCCATCTTGTCCTCGTCAATAACATATATTGTATAATGATCACGGATAATGTATGAGGCACGATGTATGTCGAAGTGCTGTCACTGTTTGGATCAATTGTAACCACCACCACCACCACCACCACTACTACTACTACTACTTCTACTACTACTACTACTACTACTACTACTACTACTACTACTACTACTACTACTACTACTACTACCACCACCACCACCACAACCACTACTACTACTACTACTACTACTACTACTACTACTACTACTACTACTACTACTACTACTACTACTACTACTACTACTACTGCTGCTGCTGCTGCTGCTGCTGCTACTACTGTTCCTACAGCTTCTACTACGACTACTACAACTACCACTACCACTTCTTCTACTACGACTACTACTACTACTACTACTACTACTACTACTACTACTACTACTACTACTACTACTACTACTACTACTAACACTACTACTACTACTACTATTACTACCGCGGCTGCTGTTACTTCTACCACTACTACTACTACTACTACTACTACTACTACTACTACTACTACTACTACTACTACTACTACTACTACTACTACTACTACTACTACTACTACCACTACTACTACTACTACTACTAGCTCTAGATTTTCTACTATTACTTCTACTAACTTCTACTACTGCAATCCCTTTTTCTATTAGATCTACTATTGCTGCTGTTATTAGACTGCTAATTATAATGCATTATTGCTATTCCTACCGTTTCGGAATAATAGTGAAAAAACCTAACGTGATATTTGTATTTATTTGCATCTACAGCTTGGGTTCTTTATGAGAATACACTATGATCTCGCCGCTATTAAAACATACCGAGTTATCAGTAAGATCCATGTCGGAAGGCTGGTTAGATATAGTGAATCTAGATCTAGATCTGGAGTTGGAATAATAACACGTTGAATTTTAAAGATTCATCAATTTGTTCTAATAGTAGTTTGAATAATACTTCAAATAACACAGCGCTGCTCTTGAAACAAATAAATCCAATGGAAAGTTTCTCAGCTACAACGAGTAACCACAGACCTTTGGAATACTTCCTGAGAATGAAAAACACAAGACTGGAACATCGGAGTGATGAGTTTATTGTAAGCAACATGGAGAACAAAGTGAACTTCAAATCTAGCGCCACGCATCATTACACTGTGCTAGCCAGCCAGCCGATTCTTAACACCACGAGTATCACGTGAATTGGGAGTAATTGGGAGTAATCGGATGTACTCTCAGGCCATGTTATTCCAGAGGGCTTTGCCCCCTCCCCCCTGCAAAATATGCCGGTTTCAAGATCAATAGTCATGAACAAATTCAACCTGCGTATGTTTTTATCTACCATTGAATTTATTGTCAAATGGCTGAGGGGGGAAAATTTCGTAGTAAATTTATCTTTACCTCTAAAAAAGACGTAGACAACTGCTTGGATAAGTGGTAATAATTCTTATTATGATTTGAAAAAAAAAAACAGACCTGTTTTGCCACTTCTCGGTATCGAACTTGTTTACCTGTGGAATGCAGTGTGTTTTTTCAGTCGTTATCGCGCCCAATACATTTTAGCAGCCCAATGAAATCATCATTAAATCTTTGTTTCTTCTTCCTTGTCAGCCCCACCATTATTTTCTGCTGTCATTGGATCTTTTAGTTCACTTTTTGTTTTGTGGAAGTAGTTGGTTCTGGTCTCTATGTTCATTTTTTTTTCATCCGCCTTTGCAGGTATAACAAGTTTTGTTTCTTTTTTTTCTTAATGCCACTGAAACATATGAAGGGGCGGCCATTTGTACCATCCCTTCTTCTCTCCTTTTCTTCTCCTGCCGTACCCTTCCGGCTTTTTTCTCCTCAAGCTTTCGATTCTTTTCTCTTTCTTCGATTAGACTAATATCCTTCTTTTACAGGCACTTCCTTGGCCAGTGCGTCTTTTTTTTTTTTTTTTTTTAATTTTTCACTGGTAATGGCACCACTGCTTCTTGCTCAAACCAGACACAAACTAAAATTAATATCTTTCAAGAATTTTTCTCTATATTTTGTGGTGCATGTAATTGTAAAACTTTATTCTGGCTTTAACATTAACCTCTGCTTTTCTGTAGACCAGGGCATCATGCCCTAGCTACCTTTACTTTGAACTTATAAGGCACTCGTAATAGTCTCAACAGTTCAATTTGGCACAATAATATGCCGAAACGCGTTTAAATGTTCGTACCAAAAATAATATTATTCACGCAGGTATCACATGCTTACAGGATTTAAATTATAAAATCAACACTTCCCAATGGACACAAAACATCTAAGACGAATGATAACAATATGTATGCCTCAAATATATAGTAACTTCAAATTTAGATCTAGAGGAGACAGACCACGGGTTGATTATAAGAAAGAATTATAGGAGCTAGAGTTGTAGGTAAAGCTCAACTGTGGAAGGACGAGTTTTTAAATGAAAATGACAAAAAAAAAAAAAGGCTTGCTATTGCGGCATTAGAACCATCGATTTAAAGATGCTTCGGCACCCATCGCTTTGCCTCTAGTGAAAGAAAAAAAAACTTATACCAATACCTTATTACGCTCCCTAAATTGAGAGTTTCCTGGCGAAGGTAATGACTAAGCCTCCCTGAGTGACTGACTTGCAATTTGATAGGGAAGATCCAAATCGCACGAAAAAGCACTACCTAAAATAGTAGTAGTAGTAGTAGTAGTAGTAGTAGTAGTAGTAGTAGTAGTAGTAGTAGTAGTAGTAGTAGTAGTAGTAGTAGTAGTAGTAATAGTAGCAGTAGTAGTAGTAGCAGTAGTAGTAGTAGTAGTAGTAGTAGTAGTAGTAGTAGTAGTAGTAGTAGCAGCAGCACCAGCAGCAGCAGCATGCAGCAGCAGTAGCAACAGCAGCAGCAGCAGCAGCAGTAGTAGTAGTAGTAGTAGTAGTAGTAGTAGTAGTAGTAGTAGTAGTAGTAGTAGTAGTAGTAGTAGTAGTAGTAATAGTAGTAGTTGTAGTAGTGGTGGTAATAGTAGTAGTGCTGAAAAGGGCAGTCTTCTATTACGCCCTCGATACACTAGCTACGACATTTGTATGGTAAGCAAACCAAAAAAATTAAACAAATTTTCTTTATCCCTTACATTTTTGAAAAACCAATGTCACCATACATGGTTATTTCAGAATCGTTTTTTTTTTTTTCAAAAAAAAGGAAAAGAAAAACAGTCAGTAGAAAAGTAAAAATAGCGAAGATAATTTGTGGAATAAACAATTGTAGGTGCATTTAATATGAAAAACACAAGTGGCAGACATAGATTCGCATAGATTGCCCACAGTTATTGCTGTTGCAGTAGACTGTTGCTCCGTTTTCACTCAGAGAGACACTGAAAAGACAATTAAACAATTTAGAATAAGGTTACACCCTAAAAACAAACTAAAACAATGTACTCCAGTTTTCTCGTCCCTCCCCTCAAAACATATCATGTTTCTTCCAGTACAACATCAGATTATCTTTTTTGATCCCTTAAATTTAGGGCTCTAGATTTAGTAAAAAAAAGAAAAAAAAAAAAAAAGAGGCAAGACTTATAATAATGAAACTTAGCCCATGTTTTTGGGGAAAAATAGGGATAAAAGAAGATAAAGATTTAAACAAGTAACAGTTTAATGTAGCCTTTGAAAGATGTACTACCCACAGGTCCTACAAGGCTTATTCCATCCACTGCGACATCTAAACTACTGCATCCAGGTCTCCATTTCTCTCTTTCATTTTGCATCTCTACCCCACATCATGCCCGTCGGTTGAATAATATCATCTCTCCACGTTCTTGTTTGTCCTCCTCTCGATCTTATCCCATTCCGTAGCTGCAGTTCGATGGTTCTTTTTGCCCATCTATTGTAGTTCATTATGGCAACATGGCCAGTCCAATATTATTACATTTCTTTTTTTTGCTACAGAAGAAACTGCTATATCTTTTAAAGCCGTCTGTTATCTGATGTTTGGACATGGGATTTATCTTAATATTTTATCTTAAACATCTTTATTTCCATTGCTTTTTGCGCTTTTCTTGAGGGCAAGTGTCCTAGTGAGGGTCCACGTTCGACATCGATATGTTATTGTTCGAAGTACGCATTGATCGCACACCTGCCTTTTCAGAGATATTGGCATTTTTTTTCCCTCCTTCAAGATTTTTCTGTTGTACCGAAGCAGCTCCAAGATGGTCGTATTCTATGTGTTATCTTTTCCGTGCTTGCATCTGGTGGGAATGTTGTTTGTCTTTGATATTTTGCAGCTATCTTCTTCTTTTTCTTCTTTATGTGTACATTTTGTTTTGTTGTTTTCAAAGTTTGTCATGTGCAATATTTTTCCTTTGAGTATTTAAAGTCCAGCTTCTTTACTTACATCATAGAGTTTATGAAGCTGTAATTCCATCTGAATTGTTTTTTCTGTCAAGAGAGCTAAGTCGTGGGCAAACAAGATTGATGCTAACAATCGAATAAATATTTTTGTATTATGTTTGGCGCAAATAACATTCTTTAGTTAATTTAGTGGGTATGTGCAACACCGTAGGCATCCCGGCGCTACAAACCTGTTTAAAATTACATTGCAAAGTTGTATGGCAAACATCTTCATAGGATTCAAAATATAACAACAGATAAGAATCATCTTTAAAGTATAAAAAGTCTATGCAATTCTATGTAAACAAATTTGCAAGATTTTTTTTCTTTTAACTTACACTGATATTCCAAGCATTTTTCAAACATTTAATAAATAATGAAAAGAGAAATGCATTCTGTTTAAAACCGAATTTTATCCATCGAAGATAATTTCTCTAGGTTCTGTCTTCAATTTGCATGAAAATTATATGAGGTACCGAATTCTTGCAATAGGTGTATTTAATGACTTTTAAAAATTGATTTCTATTAACATTGCTGAAATTTACAATATCCTATTGGTAGGCAGTAAATAATATTGTTACTTTCATGTGTCCTCCAACCTCTATTTCGATAGCTGAGTATCATTTACAGAAGGAGCGTGTGGACAACTACATTAAGACTGCGAAAATTGGTTCATTGGAGGGACTATCCAAGCAGTGTCTGATTACTGATAGTGGTAATGCAAGAAACGTGTTTTCTCTGATGTACAAATTGACTTGTCTTACTTTTAGACAGTACTTTTGTAATCTTTCATTTAATTTAGGTCTCGAAGCTTGTCTACACGCATTAATTCTCTCTCTCTCTCTCTCTCTCTCTCTCTCTCTCTCTCTCTCTCTCTCTCTCTCTCTCTCTCTCTCTCTCTCTCTCTCTCTCTCTCTCTCTCTCTCTCTCTCTCTCTCTGTCCCTCCTCCTCTCTCCCTACCTTTGTACAAAGGAGGAGTCCCGATTACAAATTGGCCCACGAGCAAAATTTGTCTGGCCTTTTTCATGTCAGGCGAAGCTATGCATGGTTATCCTTTCGGTCTATTTATTTTTCTATCGATCAGTTACTATCTTTCTTTTTTTTCTGACCATGTTTCCTTCTATCGATTTTTAGTTTGTCCGGAACGAAATTAATTGTCTTTTTCTTTTTCTTTTTTAAACCACAAGCTTGAATCGAATGTAATAAATGACCTCAATAAGAAACTTAACAAAATAACTTTGGGCCTTTGAAGATTATTAAAGATCACAAAAAACAAAACACCCCAAAAAAAAACCAAAAACCAAAACTGCACTATTCTATGTGATATCAAAAGCCTTAGTAAAATCAGAGAGGAGCAGGCTTGAAAATAGGTGGAAATCAAATACAACGTTCACTAGCAATATTATTTTTTTCCGAACAACTATCGCTCAAACTATGAAAGCACAAGTTAAGTGTATTTTGTAGCACGGAAAACTTAAATCCTTTTTTGGCTTCCTCTTGTTTAAATTTTACAGCTCTGTAAAAGATTATTTGTTTCAATCAATCAATAGATTCATCTTAATGAGTGCTAAACAAGTTTTTCATTATGTATATTTCGAATTCTTAGCTTTAGTAAAGAGTAGTAATATTTGAGATCCCTTTATGATAGAAACTGAACAGTGAACGAAGATTACAAAACGGTAAACTAGTATTTGTGGAATGATAAAAAATGTCGGAATCGATGATAAAACTATTAATTTTGAGGTACCTTCTTATAATCTTTCTCGGGAGAGAAAAAAGACTTACCGTTTTATTAGGGAACATAACAGAATTAGAGAAGTTCTGCCATTATCCATGAACGCTGTTATCGTGTTCGAATGTATCTCGATTTAGGAAAATCACAACATTTTCATAAAAGAAATAAATTATAGCAAGAATAAGTCAATCAACGTTGCTCACTGTTCTTCACCTATAGAATCTACGAAACATTTCAATTCCGTATGGAATTCCTCATAGGTAATGCAAGAGCCGTTAAAGTTATAAAAGATATCCCAATATCATTTTGCTGAACTGCCAAGATTGGTGGATTTTAGAGATTTTAGTTTGATTCCCAGCTTTGACATAAGTTACACAGAAAATTAGAATTCTAAGGCTGATTAACGACGCCATATATTACGAGAATCGAGTCTCAATGTGGTGCACATGTTTAAAACTAAACTGATAGCATATAAATTTGACTCTTGTTCAATAGTACAAACTCTTTTCTAAAGGCACTGAATGAGAAACAAAATATCTTCTCACAAACGGCAGCAAAGCAAAATGATCGCACACTTGGTCCTTTCAGTTGATAATCGTTAAAGAGTGAAGCAAATCTTTAGTGATTGTAATTCTGTGACGCGTCTTAATAGAAAAGGACAAAATTTTGAGAAGTGAGAGAGAGAGAGAGAGAGAGAGAGAGAGAGAGAGAGAGAGAGAGAGAGAGAGAGAGAGAGAGAGAGAGAGAGAGAGAGAGAGAGAGAGAGAGAGAGAGAGAGAGAGAGAGAGAGAGAGAGAGAGAGAGAGAGAGAGAGAGAGAGAGTCAAATTCCCTCAAATTTTCTCATACGTGTAACTGTGAACAGCTAAGGAAAGTAAATGTATTCAGACCATGGACCTCATTCATTTACACTTCTTATATACCAAATCTTATAAAATAATCGATTGTGTAATATGAAGTTTTCTCGAACCTGTGCCGAACTATTAAAGCTCAGCTGATATGAGAAATTGATAATCAAAAAGGTTGTTTTATCCTTAAAGCCATGAACACCATCATTTGTATCAGAGAGAAATTTTGTTAAACAAAACTAAATGAAAGAAAAAAGTTATCGGAAACGCATGACTACAAGTATGTAGTCTGAAATTCGATGGAGATAGGTTCGTACTGTGTGTCGATGGCGACCACTATTTTTAGCAATATTTATAGATTCAGCTCAAGGCTTGTTTATTATTTCATTTGAAATCTCTGTTTTCTTTATTTTCTCAATTTTAAGTATAGGATTTAGTCTGAAAGGGCCAAGCAGCACACATTAATTGCGCAGGTGTCTTTACCGGTTGAAATCAAATTCTGCTATCGGTCAAGATGCTCCTCTCATGATGGCAGAAGCAAAGATCATCTCAATTCGCTCTTATGAATTTTACTTCTTGCAGTCTCCTCAGTCACTTGAGATCTTGAGTTAGATTTATAATCTCTTCTAATGTGGATACTTTTGATAAAAGAATACACATTTCTTGGACACATTAACAAAGAAAAATTTTGATATCGATAACAGTGAAAAGTGCTGACACATGGTTCAAGGCACAAAATTCGGCTTAGAGTCCTGTCACTTGGGCCTGCTTCCATCTGGTTAGCAGTAAGGTTAATAAAAAAAAAAGCCCTGATTCAGGAAATTCTCATACTCCCGCAAAGAGATCTCCCCAAATTTAAGAACGTTTTTACATTACATGTTGATTTTTTTTTGTGTCTTTTCAATTTCACATCTTATTTGCGCGGAAACTTTTTGAAAAATTAAAGTCTTAACGTCACAATGCATCTTTTTGACTTTGCGTCAGCTGCACTTTTTAGACAATTTTCAGCATTATCCTGTTTGTTCTTGATTATCAACAAATCATTTAGACTGAATGTCAAGAAAGGGAATTCATAACACTACCATTTCTCAAAAACATATATTTTGCAAGAGCTTAAGGATAAAAAGATATACATTCAGGGGATTTGTGGTTTAAGCACTGTACAAACAAGACAAAACATAACGTTTCTTTACATTCTTAGGTGAGCAGAATGAGCACAAAACTTCTATTCGACATTTCAGACGGTATAAACCTCTTAAGCATACCAGTCCTGCTTTGGGGATATACTTTCCACGAGACAGTGTATCTCCCCTTCTTCTTGTTGCGAATAATATAATGACTCTGGCCACATTGAGTAACAGTAAGTGGGAAAACAAAGAAAAAGAAAAACATTCTTCACAAACAATGGAAATTGCAATTAAAAGAAATTCAAAACTGTGCATGAGTTACTTGGATAACAAATTGGTAAAATATCCGGAATTTCAAAACTAAAAATTTAGGAAAGCGTTATGAAAATATTAAATATGTTGATACATATAAATGATAAAGACATATTTAAATCACATATCGCAAGAAGCAATGGACTCAGTAATAAGAAATAATAAAATGTTGCCTTCCTCATGGCATGAAATTACATCAAAATGGAGAAACTGTGGCTGGTACAATGAAAAGAGGGACGTTATCAAAAATATTAGTTTAATTTAACTCATAATAAATATTTTATTGCAAATGTTTTCAACATCTTTTTTCATTGTTTCAATTATAGTTCATGCCTTTTAAGTCATCTAATAACTTACTCCATAGCGCTTGAAATCTCTACGTCTAAAATTCTTAAACTTGTTTTTGCTTTTGCAAAGTTTGAAGTGAAATATCTTAGGTTTCTTTTTGGTTTATATTTTTTCTAATAAAACTGACGTAGATCGAGCAATCTTGTGAACAAGCATGATTGCCTGTTTAGATGAACAAGTAGGGAAAACAATTACATCGAGGAAATGCAAACTTACAGACTTCTTTCCTCCAGAGCCATACAACTACCCTAAAAAAAGACTTTTTAGAACAGGTAGGGAAGACTACTACTACAAAAAAAAGTAAATTTTACAATAACATCTATGTATTTTCTCCACCGCCACTAACAGTAAAGTTTAAAAATATATAGAACCTTGAGACATTGGAATTATTCTCACGTTATAATGAAGACATTCTTTAAATGAAAAAGAGATCTCCAGCAAAAAAATAAACTAAATTTGGGTGCAATCTTTTAAGCAGCCCTCTTCATTTTATCTCTCAACCGAGACAATAATGTGGTGCTGATGACCCATTGCAGACCTGGTGTGGTGAAAAAGTAATCTTTAATTCAAAGTAAATACGTGCAACTAGTCAGATAATAATATAGAGAAAAGCACTTTTTTTAGGGTGCGGATTTTAAAATATTTATTTGGTTACCCTGGATAGCTAAAGCTTATAATTATTCTAGATCTAGTCACAATCTGCATAACTCTTGCAAGACAAATTGACGGTGGAAAGTTAAATACATGACATAACTCGAATTTTTATACGGTTCCTTGTTGACAATAAGTGGATCTGGCCGATGGCTTAGAAATAAAACAGTATAGAAGTACGAAACCCGTACAAAAGAAGAAGAAAACGTGGTGTTTACATTCACAACCGTCGCTCCGGCAAAAAAGGCGACGATGACAGTTGTTTTTAAAAAAAAACTGACCAATCAAATGACTACCACTTTGCTGGGCAGAACGGCACGTTTTCCATGACGCTTTGGTTTTACGCTGGAGTAGGTCAAATTTTATTTGATTCTTAAAATTTTTCAGGTTTTCACTCCATTAAAGTATAAGGCCGTGTTTGATTTATTTAATTATATTTGCAAATAACAATAAATTGTTTTAAAAGCGTCATCAGCTTTGAAAATTGTAAACCGTTGAGAACAGTCTTTTAAATGTTACTTGGTTCATCATAACATTTTTGGCAAAATTGTTCGATGATTTGATTACAATAAAAATATATGAACTTTCAAAAGCATTTTTATCCTACTACCATAACTTTTCTTTAGTTTTTTTGTACCGCGTGAAACACTGATCACAGTAGATCAAATTTCAGTAAACTTCATCACTGTACATTGTGTGGTTTTCAAGAAAATAATGTTGACGGCTACTTTTCATTTGATTTTGGCTGAAATAAGGAGCCAACGCAAATTTTGAAGCATAGGAATGATGTGTCACTTTTTCTTTTGTTCAGCATGAGCTGAGCTACACTAAAGCTTTTGAAGCTTTTCATGAGAAATATTAGTATCATATTGTAGTTATTTGCAGTAATTAAGTCGGGAAAGCATCAGGAAGGTTAGCAAGAGTTTTTATTTAACCATTTCACAGCTATTGCTTAAATGATTTCAATCTCTTGAATTCTTAGTTTAGTTTCTTACACAGATTATCCACGTGTGAATTCGTAAATACAAGCCCGAGATTCCTCGCTTTGATGATTTTCTCCCCTTTTAAAATTTTCTTGTATACATAATCATATTTAGCTTCGAAATGGTGGAAGAAATTATGATTTCTTCTTTATCATCATTTGATTTCATTTCATGTCTGTATGCATTGTTCATCCCTTTCAAAACTATCCATAGTTTTGGAAAATTAATATGCATGTTTAACTGTCAAATCAAAAGCTCTGATAGAAAGCGAACAGCTTAATCCAAAACCATATGTATAATAAAAGGTTTATTGGAATGAAATCCTTCCCTAATTCATCAACCAATCTTTCCGCCATAAAGTGGGTTGGCTTCTAGGTTTGTGTGACTTTTAACTCTAATACTATAAAAATCTAGATTTTTGCCGAATCCATTTGCCTGTAATAAAACTGTTCTTAAGCGCAGCATGTAAGGTGGCCATTAAGCATCCAATGAACTTGTTTTTTTATTGTGTTGGCATAAGGTGGGCTTTGAGAAATAAAATTGATCGGAGCCAATGCCTTCGGTAACAGGTACGATTATTTGACGGACATCATCATCCTCGAATCAAAAATAAAAGAAAAGGAAAAAATTAAAAGAAACAAACAAAAACAAAAACGGAAACAAAAACAAAAACCATATAATTCGTGGGGAAGGCCAGTCCTAGTGTACTCGACCTTTAGAGGGCTCTCGTCAAGTGTACAGCTGTCATATATTTATGCATGTTTTATATATGATAATATACAAGTAGAAAGGATTTTTTTTCTTAAGTAATCCAAAACATAGCTTTTTTCATATTTTGTAAACTTGATTTAAGTGAGTCATTGAACTCTTGTGGTAAAGCTAGGAAACCATAGGTAACTTGCTGGGCTTGAATTCTTAGGTGTTAAATATTTTTTTTTACTTTCATAGGTATATAGTCATATTGAAGATCTAAGCTAAAGAGAGAGCAGGTTTTACTCATTGGTTCAATGCATATATCTTATGTTTAAAAATTGCATTTATTTAAATTCAAAATCAGACGAGACCTTGTAGCTTTATTTACAATTCTGTCACCATAATGTCCACAATTTCTGTCTCTGTCCTATTAAGCAAATCATGGCTGTGTGGACCGAATCTGTAAAGTCGCCGTTGCATTCCTTTATACACCAGGATGACATGGTCCTTTATGGTTTACTGTTACATCTCTTTCCTGCTTTGATAACTTCTTCGGACTTAGCTGCCATTTCCACTTCACGACCTCTGGTTGAGCTGGCCTCTTAACCCCGGGTGAACCCGCCAAGTCAGCCTCCCTGTGAGCCCTCATCATAAAAAAAACCTGAAGAATCGTTACATTGAGAAATCCTGAGCAAGGCTCTCTGCTTTCCCCACAGATCTCGATATTTTTATTGTGTCCCGAGGACATCACATTCTCCACTGGATCCTTGTGGAAAGAAGGCCCACAACTGGTACTCATCATTCTGGGAGGGTCTCTTGAATTCCTCCTGATAGAGTGCTGGAAGGCTTTCCCTTATCTGAAGTTCTCTTGAGGAGCGCAAAAGCGCTCACTAACAAGTCGTGTGTGGAGCTAGTCACGTCCGTGAGCAGTGCTGCCAACGTTCTCGAGAGGGCAAAAAAAGAGGTGCATAAGTATGGTCGGGATACCCTACAAGTCTTTGTCGTGTATTATGCAGGCTGTTTGTGGCTGCCTCTAACCTCAGTAAATTAATTTTATGTGCAATTTAGCACTTATTCAGTCCAGGCTTGACCTCTTCATAATTGCTCTGCCCCAAAATGTTTGTCAGGCACCGTACACCCGCTGGACATGACCTAGTTCAAAACTAACGTGGGGTTTTCCTAAAGCTTTGGGCAAAATTTTATAGTCGATTTCCTTTTAAAAAAAAAGTTCCAGCACTGGCAACGACAGCCTAGACCTATGCTTACTAATTAGCTAATTAGCTTTTAATGCAGAGACTCGACACAAAATATTAGCTTTTATAACTTGAGTTTGACATTTCACATTTCAAGGTTGAATCTAAATATTAGATAGATCTTAACATAAAAATTCAGTGTACGATTTGTCTCGGTAACTTATATCGGAGACACAGAAAGAAGACCTAGGAAACTCGTCTTTGTGCTCCTTGATAACAATGCTAGATGCCTGATGGCTGAGATTTCTTGACTAGCGTCGGTTAACGACGCAATGCCTTCTTTACTGTAACGAGTTGAAAACCCCGTTCTACAAACGGGACCCTGGTGTCTATTTGCCGGAGCTGTGTTGCGAGTGTGTATTTAAAGAGACTTATAAATGGTCTTGATATCTCTCCTTTTACTTATCGATACATGATCCACATATATATGCCTGCACCTATCCATCTTTACCTAAAATCTAGATATCTTGATGACTCTAATTCTAAGCACAAAATTTACATATAGAAATCTGGATCTAATATTCTAATTGAAAATAAGCTAACCTCCTAAATCTAGTTTCGAAAGTCCAATTTATTCCACCCGCCACGGGATTTAAAAATAAAAAAACCCCCAAAGACTGTGTTCGTTTCGAATTAAAAACAAACACAGATTTGTACGACCACTTAAAACGTCTTCCTTGCTCAGTGGTTTGTCTCGCATGCTTAATAGGGTTTAAATAGAGTTTTGAAATATCGTTTTGTAAATCCGTCAAAGAACTTTGGGATCCAGCAAAATCCCCAAGTAAAATCGTGTGATCTAGAGTAGCTTTTCGATATTTTGTTTTGGATTTTACTGGGGGCCCACAAAAATCTGATGACCGATTTCACGTTTCAGGTTTCGATCTTTATGAAGAGAAAATAGAATAGACCTCTCTCTCTCTCTCTCTCTCTCTCTCTCTCTCTCTCTCTCTCTCTCTCTCTCTCTCTCTCTCTCTCTCTCTCTCTCTCCATACTCTTTCATTCTCGGTCTATTTGTCTTCTTGTCGCTCACTACGCTCTATCTCTTAGTCTCTAACTGTTGTTTTCTTTATATATGTATATCGCTCTGTGCCTCTCTTACTAGGTCTCTGTCTACCTTTCATTCCCTGAATTTTATCCATTTGGTCTTCTGTCAATGGTTTTTTGTTTTTGTTTTGTTTTTTTTAATTATTTTTAGACCTCTGTGTTTTCCTGCCATGCCTTTCTACAGTACTCCTCAGTCCTTCCTCTCTCTCCCTTTTTTGTTCCTGTCCCTCCCACTCTCTTCTCTCTTCCTCTCTTCTCCCAATTATCTCCCCCTTTTTCTTTTCCCTCTCTGCCTCACTTCTTTCCTCTCTGTCCGTCTGTCTCTGTCTCCCTCTCTGTTTCTGCCTATTTCTCTTATCATTTCAAACACGCTCTCTCTATTATTATTTTCCTCTCTCTTCCCCTTTTCTTTACCCCTCTTTCTATCTCTTCCTGTCACTTTCACTGTCAAGCCTCGGTCTCACTCTCTGTCGCTATTCTCCTCCTCCTCCTCTCTCTCTCTCTCTCTCTCTCTCTCTCTCTCTCTCTCTCTCTTTCTCTTTCTCTCTCTCACTCTGGTCCTATGAGTTTCCTTTGTCACACGCACTCTCTTCACTATTCTTATTTCCCCCTCTCCTTCATCTCTCCCTCTCTTTTACATCTCTCTCACTCTTTATCTGTCAGTTTCTGTCCCCCTCCTCTCTCTCTCTCTCTCTCTCTCTCTCTCTCTCTCTCTCTGTCTCTCTCTCTCTCTCTGTGCCTGTCTCTGACTGTCTCTTTAAGGTACAAGTACAAAATTAATTAATTTGGACAATTGTGTATGAAGGGCCTTGAATTTGAGGTTCTAGATAATATCGTCCACTTTTACAAATTTTCGTTCTACCTCAGGACATTATACTGAATGATATTACTATATCAGGGCGAGCTAGTGGGGAGAAATAATGTGTGTGTGAGTGTGTGTGTGTGAAAGAGAGAGAGAGAGAGAGAGAGAGAGAGAGAGAGAGAGAGAGAGAGAGAGAGAGAGAGAGAGAGAGAGAGAGAGAGAGAGAGAGAGAGAGAGAGAGAGAGGCGGACAGAGAGAAAACAAGAAATTAATACAGGTACATATTCATTTAAAGAATGTAGTGATTGGATGTAAAGAAAGATGTGGAAAAATAGAAATCGGGACATTGACGATTCAGATTACACGTCTTACAATTCGTAGCATGCACCATTAATTTGCATATTTAGATCAGTGAAACTGATATTGAGACGATCTCATAGAGTGTAATGAAAAGGAACAACAACAGCTCTTTAATTAGATGTAAGCTGCTAATATCTAAAATAAAGAAAGGGTTCGGTCGTAGCTAGACAATGACTAAATTAACTGGTTTACTATCACGAGATTTTCAGTTAAGGCGTTGACAATTTTACAGGATTAACTCCTGTATCTCCTGTTTCCTGTATCTTCTTTCTGTGTCTATGGTATCTTTAAATCAAAATTTAAATTGAACAGGTGAGGAAAAAATGTTCAAACAAATCTCACAACAAATTTATATCCTCCAGAGCCTTTAATCCACATGTGACAGTTTTAAAGTGTACAGAAACCTTTAGACATTCTTTCTGTTATAAATCAAAACAAAAAAAGTTTTTCCTCACGCAGCCCTCATTTGATTTCTTCACCGAAACCAAATTATGTGACGCTGATGTGATCCATTAGAATATAAAACATAGTGCGCAACCTGATGTGGCGAAGCAGTGCTCTACATTGAAAAACAAAAAAAGTATGATGCCTTTAAATGAAAACTTCGTTAGTTCATCTCTCCATGGAAACCCATCACTGGTCCTGATCGCTTCTTTTGTAGATATCATAGTCTCTATAGGCATATTTAATATTAGAAATTCATAAGCGAGCGTGTACATAAACATATATTAAATTCAAAACAAACTTGCGATTATTTGAAGTGAAAAAAATTTAGCTCTTCTGGATAAAACAGTTTCATGTTCACCTAATTTGGGTTTTATAAAGAGGCTGGTCACATAAATAAAATACGAAACGTGATTTTTATATGGAATACACTTGTTGCAAGCATTGTGTGTTTCACTTCGTTCAAAATGTGAGTAAAAGCTTAAAATATTCTGAATTAGTATCGAAGGCTGAAAATTACTAAGCTTCATTTTGGTCATTGAGAAGCCTCTTGGTTTACAGTTACAACATATTTTTGAAACGTAAAAATAAATAAATTAAATTGCTGTTTTCTTATATCATTTTCTAGGTGGGTATATAATATAACTTAAAATAACTATCACCAAGAATACTCTATCCAGTTGTGTTTGTCTCCCAACAGACCAAGTTCTCCCTCCGTTCTCCCATCCTCTCTTTCGCTCATGTGATCCCTGTTTGGCTCAATGTAATTTAGTATCAAACATTTAAAAATCATATAAGTGTATAAATCCAACTATGTTAAAACGATACTAATTTTGCTAATTGCTGTATCTTCCAAGTTCTTTCAAATAACCTGTGATTTTACAGAAATTAACCTCTAGGAAAAAGTCTGTAGAACTCATTTGACCAGAAGAATCTAGTTCTTGTTCTTACTGTTGACCGGTGATGTGCTCTCTTATTTATAGATTGATATAAGGATGTTATGTAGTGTGTGTTTATTATTTATGTAATGTCATAAAAAAATAATGATGATTATAAAGGCACGAGGTTCGCTTTCAGTGTATAATGATGTGCACACGTGGAAACATTGAATAAATTGCTCACGAAGACGAAGAAAACGAGCGCCAAATATCAGTACCCATACTAGTATCAAAACCTGTTAAAGAAGAAAAACAATAATTAAATACCAGGAAATACAATAAACATAATCTAATGCAATCAGTTTTAAATTTTATACATTTCAAAGCAAAGCAAGAAGAAAAAAATAAAAAGGAATACATTGTTGACAGCAGTCAAATATTAATGTCGTAGGTGGATAAAATAAAAAAAAAAGTCTTCGTGCCCTCGTCCGCCTAGATCAAGAAATCTGTATATTCCACCAGAAGTGCAAAGGCTTTCACAGGCATAATAAACGAGTGTTTCCTAATTTGGGCTATTGGGTGTTGACTGAGTGTACTCTGAGAAAAACCTACATTTTGCACTTTTATCTTTACTACTTCATGTTTTTCATTCAAATTAAATCTCTTTTCTGAATCTGTTAGAATTTCAAATAATTTAATTACAATTTTATTTTAGAATCCCAGTTTGATTAATCATTACAATTATATGTGTGTGTATATATATAATGTAGGATAATATGCCTGACAAAACTTCTTGTGCTAGTACATCTGCGCACTCATTACCACAAATACCCACATTTGAGGGAATCATAAAATGACAGTTTGATTTTGGTTAGATATCTTTCGGTAAACTGTTGAAATATTTGGAAATTTTTAGTTTGAAGTTTTTATTGTTTAAACTGTCGAATGCACATAAACTATTTGTGTGAATTCTAAAGTTTTGCTTTCATTTTTTTGGTAAAGAGTTTAAATTTCTTGAGAGCTAGGAAAGTGCCCTTTAATAAGAGGAACTGTTTCTCAGACGGGTTCATTTGTATTTATCTAATTGTTTGAGAAAAGAAAAGTTACAACTGCAACTCTCTGAAACATCAAAAAAGGCTTTAAAGCTTCAACCTTTTGTATTATCTTTTTCTTCGCTCAGCTCCCACGGCCGAAGAATCTGTTCATGAGTGACAATCATTTCATTAGGTATCTGTTTCTGCTTTCAGAGCGTATGGAAGGTGAGGGATATAAAAGATAATTCACGCGTAGATTATTCAAAGAATTCAGATAGCGATTAGTCTGAAATAAAACATAGATTAATAGGAAGGGTTCATTTTTGAGAAGGCAGGACGCAGACCTTGGTGGTGGATTGTGTGAACCTGCTTTAGAACATTATTTTTGCAGATCTGTAGTCAAGCTTGAATCTGACTGGAGTGCATTGGGGCTTGAGGAAAATACTTTTGTCAGCATCCCATCTAATATTGGCCCAAAACACGAAGTAGATTTAAAGCATTTTGACATTTCAATATAAATTTATATATACAACTCTGAAGTAATAGTTTCTTTTAAATAAAAAAAAAATCCTTAAAATTGAGTTCCTTTCTCTCCCGAGATAGTCTTGCCATCTTCGTGATGGGAAGACTTGTGTAACGTGTAAACTTTTTACCTGTGACATTCAAAAAATCAAGGCCGAACGCCCCTTAGAGTCCGATATTTGTCTCTCCATCCTAAATTACATTTATCCGAAAGGAACTAGCCTCTGTCTTTTCTTCATATTTTAGGGAATGCCTTAAATTACCCCAACAAACACACTGACAGTAGAAACTAGATCATCCGAACCTCATTACGCCTCCACGTTATCAAAGAAAAAAAGCGAGATGTCTGTAACAAATCGCAAGTACTTTCAAGGCGTTTATAGTAACAGAAAGGAAATACAGAATCATTTTCCAATTTAGAATCAATGAAAGGAAAAAAAAAAGCATTTGGCAGTTGTGTAGAATCCAAGATCTAGATCTAATTTAACAAAAGGACTAAAACATTTTCTTTTGAACCAAAGTTCTGTTAATGTCATATTAAAGAAAGTTTTCCACCAATGAAACCATTTTGATGGTGTGCTCAGTTTGATTGAAAGATTGTTTGATGGCCTTTTTTAACCGGTAACCAAAGCCCTCAGAGAAAGGCGCAAGCAAAAGCAGGACGCAAACTCTTCAGCATTTGGAGGTGCTTAACCTCTTGCGTAAAACAAAGTAGCATAAGACTTCTGAAATTTCATCGTAGATTTTTGTTTGCAAAATTTATAGTGCATTAATAATGAAAGTTTAAAAAATGTCGTCAAAGACAGGTAAAGTATTGATTCAGCAATGATATAAAGGACAAGAAAACAAAACTGTATAGATCTACATAGCAATCTCTTTTAGAAAGGAACCTGAACAACGCATATTGAGTGATTTGTTTTTATTTTCAAATACTAGCGAAATACTCACTCTACAGCAAAACGATCAGCATTGGCTTGAGATCGCTATGCTAATGGGCAGATAAATGATATAGACTTGCTTAGCTACAACCCTGCAATGTCAGTTTTTTTTTTAAACATACCCACTTTTTTTTTTGTCTGAAACGTAGACTCGTATTTCTCTAGGTCTACATTAATTTCCAGTACGAATTTTTTAAAAGTCCAATGGATTGCGCGCGAAATAAATAAATCCCCAATTCATTTTATCACTGAATTGTGATTGTGATAATGGTCGAGCTGTAACTTTGAAACCATGATGCCAAGAATTTTTATCATAGCTCGGTCATATGCGGTCTTGACTGGTTCGATGTTAGAATGTACGCGCATGTTGCGCTCTCTCTCTCTCTCTCTCTCTCTCTCTCTCTCTCTCTCTCTCTCTCTCTCTCTCTCTCTCTCTCTCTCTCTCTCTCTCCCTCTCTCTCTCTTTTCCCCCTCTTTCTTTCCTGCATCTCTTTCTCTTTTTTTCTCATCTCTCTCCCCTCCCTCTCCCTCTCTCCCGCCTCTCTCTCTATCTATAATTAATAACGTTATAGTGCTGTTGGAGTAGAATTTCACCATTTTAGATCACCTCGAAGCTCTCTTTATATATCGTTCTTTGTTAGAACTGGGAATCATGTTTCTCATTTCTTTCTCACACGGTCTAAGTCAATAATTAATGGTACAAGGGACTAAGATATCCCACAAGTGATTTATGATTCGGAAAGATGGAAATGATAGCGGCCAAGGGTGAGATGAAATAGTTTCGAGACTAGTGATTATTGGATAATGTCAGGCAAACCCTAGATTAATGAGTAGGAAAGACAGACACGTAATGCGGCATTACGGCTAGTCACGGCCAAAGACCAGCGGTAGCTTAGATAAATCACGGGAGATGACGTCGGTGGTTGATCATTCCATAGTGCAGTCAAGTCCCGTAGGGCTCAATGGCCGCACTGATTTTCCCCAAAGATCCGGTAGATTTTGCTTTTATTGGCATTGCGCGTGCCCGGCCTTAGGCAGTCCGTCATCACCCAGATTGTGTTAAATCCGAAATGTTCAATTTATGTCACCTTGATCCGCGCCCATCTCGTGATTCGAGCCCTTTCCCCCTTAAAAGGAAAAAAGTATGGTTTAAGCCGATGCATATCGCCTTCCTCGTTGAAATGATAATATTGGAGAAAACGAAGTTTGTGTCGACTCACCTTTAAATTGAGTGTAGCGGATAAATCTTTAATATTGATGCAATTTTCACTTTTTTTGTTAATTGTACAAAAACAATTGTACATGTCAAATTTATTTATCCACTCAATCTGTACTCCTCACACAAATTATGTTCACAAATGAGAACTGTTAAAGTCGTCCAAAAGAAAGAAAAAGATGTATCAAGGTAAGTTCTTCAAGTCTTCATTTTTATTCATTCATATACATACACACACATCTATATATATATATATATATATATATATATATATATATATATATATATTTATATATATTGATACTGATATGTGATCAGCTTGTGAGTAGTTCAGCAAAACAGCATTTTTGGTGTTTTTTTTTCTTTTTCTTGTTCTTTTTAATTCTCTTTGCAAAGTTGGAGCCCATATTTATTGTTCCGCATTGATAAGGAAAACTTTTTCCGAATCTAAAAAAAAAACAATGAATCAAGAATCGCAAAGCAATCCTCATAAGCAAAATAAGCTTACGTTTTTTTTTTCCTTATTCGGATTTGTTGTTTACCATACCACTAAGGCCTGTGAATGCACGTTCTTTATATTTAGGAGAA
>JAWDGP010003471.1:62500-92500 GCA_033675545.1 Elysia crispata
CTTTGGGTACTGGATTATCTTAATTCTAGGCCACTTCTAGGCCACAGTTTATGTCCCACGTTAACATCTAATACAACCAAAACAAACACAAACCTGAGGCGAGAATTCGTCTTATGTCTATGACTTCTCCACCACATTTAACACCATTCAACCCCATTTATTGTGTGAGAAGATGATGAACATGAATATTTTATCCATCTCTTATTCTTTGGGTACTGGATTATCTTAATTCTAGGCCACTTCTAGACCACAGTTTATGTCCCTCATTAACATCTCATACAACCAAAACAAACACTGGGGCCCCACAAGGAACAGTCCTAACACCTTTTCTTTTCTCTATATATACACCAGGCTGCAGATCTGAACATGATGACTATATTATTGACAAATGTGCGGACGATACTGTACAAACAGGACTTATTACAAATGATCAAGAACTTAACTATGAAGAAGTAAAAATATCATCTAGTCCCAAATATAAGTAAAACTAAAGGAATCGTGATTGATTTTCGTAGACAAGTGAATAACCATGAAGCTATAATAATTAAAGAAAATGAAGTAGAACGAGTGCAAACGTTTAAATACCTTGACGTTGTTCTAGATAATAAACTTACGTCGAAGAATACCACAGACGGAATTCTCAGTTAAATTAAAACAAGAATGTATTGTTCAAGGCCACTCAGATGTTTGAACATCAACCCAAATCTATTTTAAATATTTCATTCTTCAATGATCCACAGTGTTTTAAGCTTTGCCCTCATCTATTGGAGAAGGAACATTCAAAAAGAAGACAAAAACAGACTGGACAAAATAGTAGGAAAGCAGGGGTAACAGTAGGTAAAAAAGCAGGACGACCTACACACATTGTTCTAACGACGAACGACAAACAAAATGTTGGAAATTATAAACGATCCCACGCATCCTCTGTATAAAGAATTATGACTGCAGACAGATAGAGCGTTGCGGAAGCTACAGGACGCTAAAACGAGAACAGCCAGACACTTAAACTTCTTTTGGCCAACGTGAATTTAACTATTCAATGGCAAATATAAAAGGTGAAGACTGGACAAGACGTAAGTAAATACTGCTACTAGGCCTAGAGAAACTTCATATTTCATATTTTATATATAAATATAAACGTTCAGTCAAAATAGACTTTAAAATTTTAAGATGTGATTTTAAATAACAATACCATTATTTTACTCTCTATTCATTTATTCACTAAAATTGTTACAAGGTAACCATTTTTAGATATGTAAACTTACTCTATATAATATGAAACATAAATACCTCTAGCTTTTATATAAAGATTATAATTTTTTTTATTATTTTTTATTTATATATTCACTTGAGTTTTTATTGTACGAATTGATGTTTTTTTATGTTAATGAGCATGTCAATTTTGTCTTTACCCAAGAGGGATGAATAAAGTAAATCTTATCTTATCTTATTCCTCTTCTTCTTGTTCTTGTTGTTGTTGTTGTTGTTGTTGTTCTTCTCCTCCTCCTCCTCCTCCTCCTCCTCCTCCTCCTCCTCCTCCTTCTTCTTCTTCTTCTTCTTCTTCTTCTTCTTCTTCTTCTTCTTCTTCTTCTTCTTCTTCTTCTTCTTCTTCTTCTTCTTCTTCTTCTTCTTCTTCTTCTTCTTCTTCTTCTTCTTCTTCTTCTTCTTCTTCTTCTTCTTCTTCTTCTTCTTCTTCTTCTTCTTCTTCTTCTTCTTCTAATTTGTAAAAAAAAATAATCTGATACTCACAATTGAGCACCAGATCTAGTTATTCTTAAAAAGAAAAACTTTTTATTTCCATTGAAAACTTGTAAGATTATAAAAGCAACTTTAAGTCAAAAGGTTATAGAAAGGGAATCCAATTGATATCATCAGTGCCAAAGGAGAAACAGCCATTGTTTTACATTTTTTTTATTTTTAACCAGAGGCAAAGCCATTGAATCGGTTTGCTCTTGAAGCAATGCAAAGTGGACGCATATTAACACCTGCTTCCATGGGAGTTAATTTGTAGATTGTAATACACCTATGGAGATTCAATTTACAGTTTATTGGAGAGGTAAAAGTGAGAGAGAGAGAGAGAGAGAGAGAGAGAGAGAGAGAGAGAGAGAGAGAGAGAGAGAGAGAGAGAGAGAGAGAGAGAGAGAGAGAGAGAGAGAGAGAGAGAGGGAGGGAGGGGGAAAGGGGGGGGGGGGTGGAAAGAATATTGCCTCTATTGTGCTTCGAAGTAATTAGGATTTAAAATAATTTAGGTTATTCTAAAAAATTTAGAGGCGTTATATAATTTGGCAGGATGGTTTGTGAATTTTTCATAAATCTGACTTTGCATTTCAATTCATTGGCTTTACTTTGCCGAAAATAATGCACTCAGTTCGAGAATGGTTGTAAACTGGTCAATGTTTCTCACACATCTGATTTCCGCTGTACAGATTCAACTTACGGGAAATGGGTTGAAAGTTTAATTTATGGGGAAAGTCTAACATTTCCTTTTTTTTTTTTTTTAAAGGAGGGTTAATTGCACTTACCAACTTTTCAGTGGATTAGGGTTACAAAAGAATCATTACTGAGGCTGGCTTAGGTTTTTGCTGTCAGAGTTCATGGACCACCGTTGTTACTGAGCGTTTTATACTTACTGAACAAAATTCGTAAGAGTCAAGTGGACTAATCGATTTTCTCTCTGCTTTTGAAATCAATTACGCCGTTTTAGTGACCTCTTTTGTAGTTAACGCTTGCCGCCAGATGTACGGTATGTGAACGTTCTCTGCAAAAGCAATTTTTATATATTGTATATGTCTTTGCCACATAAAGAGGAGGCTCAATTTCAGCAAACAGATGCCAGTTTGGCCTGCTGTAAAGTTTTTATTTGTAATGGCTTTATTTGATAAACAAAAATTGGTCATTATTATTTTTTTTTGCTTTCCTCCAAAATGTCCCTCTCCTTAGATTTATAATAAATGTTGCTAAATTTCAATAATTTGAAAATTTTTTAGCATATTTTTAAACTGAAAATAACAAGAGTGTTGTTTGGAAAAAAAAAGTGTTATGAATCTTATGGAAAATGAAGTAGATACATTTTTTTCCCGATGATCTTATTTAGTTTTTCTGTAATAATCCAGTTTCAGTTTTCTATTTAGACAATATTGGATGCGGTCCTTTTTTTTTTATTTATTGATATTTAAATGCAACTTGCTAGTGGTTTCAAATTTCTGATTTTCATTATTTTGGATATAGAGGAACATATTATTTGAATTTTTTTTTAAATTCTATTTTCCCTTTTATATAGACAAGTATCCAGATCAAAAACATAATATCCAATCAATCACCACAATTTCATATTTATTATCTTAACACTCTACTTCCCCCCAAATATAATCATTTAGTTGCAAAAGTCGCCAGAGTCCCTCTATTTAGTCACTCGCTATAATCAGCAATAAAAAGGCGTTGAAAGGAAAAAATGTAGTTTTTCCGTAATGAACTCTAAATGTGATTAAAACTAATCATATAGAAGACATGGAATATATGTGACTGGTTGCGATACTTCCAGAAAATTTAATGGTGAACAATTCTTTTCTATCATAATTATTTTTTAAAGACATAAGATCTATAAATTTTTAGAAAGATGTCTTTTTTAACATTTGAAAATACTGAAATATAAATGCAAAAGAAGAAAGCTTATAATAGTTAATTACGGTTTTATCATAATGTAATGGTGTGTTTGATAGAGAATCGCGATAAAGCATGTATTTATATTGGAAACCACATGAAACATGACGTCGTTTACATTATGGATCACTTCTAATAATTCGTGCGCTCTAATTTGATTTTGAACTGTCTCGACTGGCTGCTCTGCTTTATGTTATTTTTTCTTTAAATATGACAAAGAGCTTAATAACAATGGCCTTAGCAGCAACTTGCCCAATCCTTTTTGCATAGAATGTTTAAGTTTCAATTAAAAAATTTGACTCCGTTTAATTCCATTGTGATTTCTTTCCAAATAAGACCTTAAAGCATTTAGGTCATATTCTTTGTTTGGCATTTTTTATCAATAAACAGATAAGGGACGAGTTAGCCCTTGGAGAGGACGACTTTATTCTTGCCGTAAAAATAAACCACCTAACTCCAAGACTCTTCCTCGTGCTCCCCAGCTGAAACTGAAAAGTGACGACGATGAAATATAAGGACAAAAGGAAAAAGAGCATTACGAAATCTGTTTCACATTTCAATTGTTTCTTTGAACCGACTTGTCTTAAACGGTATCCACTGATTGCTGGCGCTCGTTAATGCTGTTACGGAAACGAGACGTGAATCAAATACTTTTTCACTGTGGAAGGCAATCATTACTTAAGAATGTATATATTGGAAATGTGGCAAGCTGCCATTTCAGTGATCTTTTGTTTTCAATAAATTAAGGCTAAGGATTGTATTCTCTCTTTGTTTCTTTTTTATAATGAGTATGTTATGCATGAAGCTCATGTTTAAAGGAAACAGGAATTCCCTTTTTAGTTCCTTTTAAAAGAAAGTTATGACTTTTTTTCTTCAGCAAGATCAAACTGTCAGCCAATCCATTTTGTTTTTTAAATCACAAATTAATGATAAATCTTTGATTGTTAAACACAATTTTACTTTTACATTGAAAATCGCCAATTTCTTTGCCATTTTTAGTATTAAACCCGCCGTGCTCAAATTCATTAGTTTGTAGAAATTAACAGCTTTCGTTGTCAAAGCATTGGATATGACAATTACGCATATCTAAAGGCTAACTCTGATAGATATTTTGCCCATAACAGATTATGTCTCACCTAAGAACCTTCCTGTTTAAAGACACACTCGTTTGCATTACCATACTGTCGGCTTGACACAAAAAGCGTTTCGAAATTGGCAATGCCACAGTCGATCAGAGAGATTTTCACCCAAACCGCCATGGGCACGGATGGAAATAAAGAAAATAAAGATAGATAGATAGATAGATAGAGAGAGAGAGAGAGAGAGAGAGAGAGAGAGAGAGAGAGAGAGAGAGAGAGAGAGAGAGAGAGAGACAGACAGACAGACAGACAGACAGACAGACAGAGGGAGACACACACACACACACACACAGACAGAGAGAGAGAGAGAGAGAGAGAGAGAGAGAGAGAGAGAGAGAGAGAGAGAGAGAGAGAGAGAGAGAGATAAATGTAACTTTATATAGTAAATATTGATGTATCTCGCCTTATGTATAAGCCCCATGTAAAACTTTTATGTTTTTTTTTTCATTCTTTACATGTTTGTCGACTGCATCTTTGGCTGCAAAGAAACAAAGAGATATAAAATCATTGCCCTCTTCTTTTTCTAAAGATATTTAAAACAAGTAGCGTCATCTCAGTGCTCGACCTCAACTGAATCAAAACTGCTAATGAGTCATAAAATGTCAGCTCCAGTATCGCTGCATAGTTGCAAAGGCAACAAATATCAATGGATCTTCTGATCATGCTTCTTTATTGGACCAAACAGAAATTACCAAGTCCTATCCATTAGATGGGAGCGAATTTGACACAAGAAAAGTTTGCTAATTCAAATGATTAACTTTCCTCTACACAAGTAGGACTCATGAAATCATATTTGCTAAAATAACTCTTATTACTTTTTTCTCATTGTTGGTTTTGTCCTTATCGTCTGACTAAAATTTTAATCGTGATGAAAAAGGACTATTTCGATATTTTCAGCCTTAGCAATTTCTGTTGATGGATGGTAAATTCATCGGGATAATGGAGCATAGTTGGAGAAATAAGCGTGCAAAGACAATCGCACGAAAGATGCATTTTCAAATAACTTTCGATTAAATGGAATGAAATGATTTAATTTTCTTAATGGTAGTATGGTGCGCTGTCATGAAATAGTTTTAAGAGAGCCAATGGAGATCCTAAATATATTCAACGAATCTAAACAGCACAGAAAAAGGTCTGGCCGTTTATATCTTCTGCCTTTGCTGTAACCGCTTCATGAATTAAACATGTGGCAAATGAAGTATATTTCACATTCCGACATTATTACACTGGGAATAAAATTTTGAGATGTCTGTCCGGATATTCCAAATTTCTATTTTAATCACAAAATGGAATGGGACGTAAGAACTGTTTCAGATCTAGTTTTCGTGCTTAACACTTACACATCAGCTCGTACTTGCAGCTTCCAAAACAATTTTTTTTTATTTTCTCTCAAAATGCAAATAAATGCTACGCGTGGAGAATAAATGAGCGCGTTTTGCAATATTATAATGATCAAATCCAAAGGTTGTTACTGTTATTAATTTTGTAGCCCTTTGACCTTTTATTTCCAAAGTAAAATTGTTTTATTTAATTCTTATCATGAGTCTCTATCTTATTTAAAGTCTACATCTACAACCCTTCGTCGAAAGTCTGTTATCTGATTTGAGACTCTGGTATTTAATTAACTGAATTGTCTCGGGTAATTTTACAGTGGTTCGGATCGGTAACTTTCGTTCAACTGTTATTTTTAAATTCACGAGACATTTTTCAATGGTATTTCTTAATTCATGGGTTTGCGCTGTATCCCCTCCACCCCCCAACGCCAAAAAAAAAACAAAAAAAAAAAAAAAACAAAAAAAAAAAAAAAACTGTTTGCAGCAAAAATTTACATAACAATACGATTATCAACACAGTGTACATTTTATGTTCAAATCGATAGAAAATTCGTTAATAAATTCAAGAATTCTGAGGCAGAGGAATACAATTTTGCTCGGGTCAAGAATAGAGCAACAACGACAACTAAATTGCACCTCAATCAGCCATGCTCATCTTTATCTCTGTTATTGTATGGTGTTCTTCTTTACCATATTTTCTGTGCTCTGTTAAGCAATACCTAATCCGTGCTCAGTTCGTTCTCTTTGTCACTCCTGCTATGAAAATATAGGATTCAGGAAAGATAACTTTTGCGATGGCTTGAATAGACTTCAATAGCTCTGTGATAAGTAGTATTAGTTCAGTTGAGGTCGAGCGATGAGATATCGCTAACTCTTTTATTTCAGTCCATATTTTTTGTTCTTAGTAATATTTTGTTTTTACGTCTTTCGGATCCTTAGGTTTAACTCTATACAAGCCGCTGTCGATGTTTGATTGCCTTCTTTGTTTCTGTCATTGACTTTGCCTCACCCTTTTCTCTTGCGATTCGTTCCTGTTTTTCCACCTACTTACCCACCTCTGTCTGCACCTCTCTCTCTCTCTCTCTCTCTCTCTCTCTCTCTCTCTCTCTCTCTCTCTCTCTCTCTCTCTCTCTCTCTCTCTCTCTCTCTCTCTCTCTCTCTCTCTCTCTCTCTCTCTCTCTCTCTCTCTCTCTCTCTCTCTCATCCTTTCTCTTAAATTTCTTCTATATAACTCTATATGTATGTTTGTATAACATCCATCAATTGTATCTATCTACCTCTTTTTCTATCTGTTTGTCTGCCTATCTATAAATCTATCATCTATCTATCTATTTATCAGCCTGTCTATCATACTCTCTATCTATGTATCAGTCTATCTATCTACCTATATAGTTATTAGCAGATAAAGCCTGAAGAAATATTTTCTATTACATTTTTCTCCTGATTTTCAATCTTTTTTTTAAACATCCTATGTCAACTTTTGCAGCATACACCTCATCCGTGAATATCCTTTAAAAAACCCCGTCAAATTTGGAATAAAGTTGCACATTGCTCTAAAGATTGGAGTCGAAATATTATTTTTCACCAAAGTAGTAATTGTCGAAAATTAAAGGCAAAAATGTGATCATTATTTTCCTAAAAGAAAAAGACGAATGTGCGAACTATTTCCTGTAAGAGCAGCTGCTCAGATATGGCAGAGATGAATCTGAAAGTACGCATACAATGTAAGCGGCGCAGCTAAGAATTCCCGCAGGACAGCAAAAATTGAGGACCATCTAACAGAGCATTTCTAGACCACATAAGGACGTCAAATTTGGCATTAAGTTGTAACTCACCCTGAAGATTGGAATAGTAATATTATGTTTCAACAAAATAATGTTTTTTGAAAATAAAAGGCAAAAATTTGATTATTATTTTCTCAAAAGAAAAAGGTGAATGTGCGAACTACTTCCTGTAAGTACAGCTGGGCAGAAATGGCAGGAATGAAACTGAAAATACGCATACAATGTAGGCAGGGGCAGATGTAAAACCGTCTGAAAATTATAGATCTAGATCTACATGTTATACTTGAGATCTAATAATGTCATTAATGAATCGAAAAATTTGCTAGGACATAGAATATAATTCTAGGGTCTAGATATTTACAGCAGCTAGACTCAGATCAATAAGATAAGATATACATCTAGATAGATCTAGTTTTTACGGTATTTTTTTTACCTGTACACCCGTCTCGCATTGGCATTTGTAATGATGTTTTTCTGTTAGGTTTCAATGTGCTGAATACGAATTTGAAGGTTTTATTCGTCGCAAATGAATAGTTTTTAAAATATATGACTTTTTGATATGGACTTTTTCTCTTTTCTTAACCTACTTTGGCGTACTGATTTGCTTTAGGTGGGTGCCTTTTTGCATATTAATTACTTCCGTATTTCGCGCATGCGTATTACTTTCTTTTTAGTTACTCTTTGCGCATGCGCAACGTCTTACAATTACCAATGCGCATGCGCAATTAAAGGCGCGTCTTTTGTTCATCGCGTCTTTTGTCTCATTTCATTGTCATTACTCATTAGGCTCAACAGCTGAAGTGTTTTGATCTGAAGTGTTTTCTTCATGGCTGCTTGTGATAAGTGTTCTTTTGATTATTTTCAAGTTATTGCTGAATTTTATAATAACGACGCTAAGTCATTATCATTTTTACGATCGAAGTAGCAGAGACGCAGTAAAGGTAAGAGCTGTATTTATTATTATTTTCTTTTTTACTGTGTGCTGTTTCTTATCTTTCCGGTTCATCTTGACCTTGATTTGATTGTATTATTAAGTGAAATTCGCTTCATGAAATTTTATGCAACGTTCCATAAAATTGCGCCTTCATAGAGTTACGTAATCGACTCTACATTCACTTATAATACAATCACGGTCAAGGTCGACCGGAAAGACATGAAACAGCACTCTGGTGAGAGCGGGTGTAGAAGTAAAAATTTACCGTTTTTACTTTTAGGCTTAGAATAATAATTATTTTTAATCCAAGTTGCAGATTTTTAAACATTCAAATTCAATATCATGTTTGTTTAAATCACTGCGCGGCTTAGAATTTCCGCAAGGCAGTGCACTTATTTAAGAAGCGTGGCAAGTCGACACCAGAATGGCGCTCATCAGCCGGGATGACAAGGACAACAAAAACAACAACAACAAGAACAATAAGAATTATTGATATATCTGGATTCCAGGTAAAGATGGATAGGTGGAGGCATATATATTTGGATTGTATAAGAAAAAGGATAGATATCAATACCATTTATTTATGAGCCTACTTAATGAATTCACGCACTCTAGGCCTGGCAAATTGACACCAGCTTCCAGTTCAGAGAACGGGGTTTTCAGCTAGTATCATTAATTATTTTTAGATTTCTGCTTGTCTTAAATTTCTAAGTATTGATATAGATCTAGATAAAACTTGCCAGTGGGATCCCTGTACTGATATTATTTTACTAGTCCAAATGAGTCACCTGTCTAGATATTTCACAAGCATGATTCCCGGTTCAAATGTACAGGTGGGGAACAGGGGAAGACATCTACGTTGAAGAAAAGTAAATTTCACTATTCCCAATTTATATTGTGATTGATCCTTTCCAAACAATAACACCATTCAGCGACATGTATACTGGAACACATTACAATGAACTTCCAAGAAGAATTTTTAGTCTAAATCGTATTTTTTCCAGTTTTTATCGACTACATTACCGATTGATAGTGGCAGATCTAAATTCAGTGAATCTGATTTAAACTAAACATTCCCTTAGCTTCTTAGTGGTGGAAATTGCATTAAATTATCCGAGGCGAGATCTTATCTTCAGATCTTTTAAAATATCTTTTTATATGAAAAATTCCTACATCCGCTTAATTAGAACTGTTATTTTTTTAGACATTTTTAGACTTGCTCTGATTGTCATACAATGAACGAAACATTTAACAGCAAGTTGAACATGATAGACCAATAGTATTGTGCCCATCATGTCCAACTATGTTAAATATTGTTTGTGCGTGAGAAGCTAAAATGAGAGGAGGGAAGCAGATTTTACCTTGCCTATCTTGGAATACCTTCGGAATAAGGTCAACTGATCTTGATTGTATGACTTTTGATTAAATCTAAATCTAGATCTACCTATTTTTTACCACATGAAAGTTTCGCACAAATGTGATCTGTTTCAATCTAGACTTTTTTCAAACAGGTTCAAATTATTATCACTAATCATAAAAACGGTAAGCGCGCACATCATTGCATGTACGTGAAGTAGGTAATATTTCTTTTTAAAAAGTTTGCAATGTTTCAATGAAGTACACAATAGAGCGTCTTAAAAGATACGTGTGGTGTTTTTTTTAAATAGTAAATGCATTCTACCCTAATCTTTTAAAAGTAATAACAACAACCTAAAAACCAAGTAATTTCTGACATTATTGTTAATATATACCTGCATTCTCGTTGATAGCTGCTTTTCCCCCCACAGTGCATCAGAGGGCTGATTCAATGAAACCGTTGTAAATAAATAAAAAAAAAATAATAATAATAATAACGGGCGCTATAAGTATAACGTTGCAAGGCTGTTTGAATAAGCTTTTTCTGGAATTAAGAAGCCACTTACTTTTCGTTTTTTTGTTATTTTCATAAGTTACTCTATTAAAAGAAATTTATTAAAAAAGAAATAAACAAACAAATAAAGAATTAAAACCCAAAAAAGAAAAAAAACCCAGTCAGATTTAAAGCCAAATCATTAGAAAACTGAACTGAAAACTTCATGACTCAAAGTTTATGGTTATCTAAGGACACGAAACGTCCAGTCACATTTTACAATAATAAACTATAGATATAGTAGAAGAGTTATCCTGCTGTGCATGGGTTTTTATGAAAACCACTCAATAGATCTTCTGTATTATTGCATATATACTTATATTTTTGCAGGTTTCGCTTCTATACAATATTATTTTCTCGTAATCTTAATTTGTTTTTTCTTTTGAGAATTTTGAATTTCTTCAATAACAGTTTACAAAAGCTTTTGGTTAGATGTCTAGGCTAGGTTTTTCTCCCCTTTATTGTTCCCTTTATTGTTCTCTTGTAACAAGGGTGTCTTGTGGTTCATGATTGCTTTATGCAGTTGAACTTAGAATTATAAGTTAAACTTTTTTTTTTGGTTAATGGTTTTAGGAAGCTTGCTAAGTCTTGAGAATCTTTTGGGTCGATTAGATTGGTGAAAGGTTTCCCAATGTTGGTTGTTACATTGCTGAATGGTAGGTTGAATGACGCTACGTATTAAACTACTATTTTCCCATTTGTCTTGTTATTCTTCTCCTTCGTAACTATATTTGGGTTCGCAGTTTCGTGTTGAAAACGCTTTTCTGTAGTGCTTTCGTGTCAGGGGGGCATGCTTGTCGAAATGTTCCTTCGTTCTTGGAGTTAATGCTCATAATGCGCATATTAATGCCTTTTGACAGGTTTTGAATAATAGACTAGGGGTGGAGATTTGCTGGGTTTGTTGATGTGGCTTAGAGCTGCAAGGTTGTCAATCCTCAACAGTCCTCCTTTTAGATCGAGCTAAAGTAGGGGAAAAAACTGAGGCTTGCAAAGGAACAAAAACCACAGTGGCAGCAATTCAACATAGGGTGCAAAAAAAAAAAAAATTGGACTTCAAGGTAATAATTGGAGGCATCAATCCAGCAGTAATCTGCCAGGTATCATACTATTTTCTGAAATTTTTTTTTCATGACATGTGTGAATATCAATCTTTTTTGTCTTCATCAATGATCTTTATCAATTTTTCTAAAGTTTCTACCTTGGTTATCTCCACTGTTTGATGTACTCTTCTTTACTCTCTCGTATACTCTTTCTTCCCGTTTTTAACGATGTTTCTGTTTCTATATATCTATCTCCCTCTCCTGTCTGCCTGTCTGTCTCTGTCTCTGTCTCTATCTCTGTCTGTCTATCTGTCTGTCTGTCTGTCTGTCTGTATCTCTCTCTCTCTCTCTCTCTCTCTCTCTCTCTCTCTCTAGGTTTAAAAAGAGACAGGCACACCACTTTATAACTACGGGACTAAAAAAAGAAACAACACAAGTATAGATTAAACATAAAAACGTTTCGCCTTTATTGTGCCATCAGAGAGAAACACTCTGATGAAGCCACAATAAAGGCGAAACGTTTTTATGTTTAATCTATACTTGTGTTGTTTCTTTTTTTAGTCACTCTGATGAAGCCACAATAAAGGCGAAACGTTTTTATGTTTAATCTATACTTGTGTTGTTTCTTTTTTTAGTCACTCTGATGAAGCCACAATAAAGGCGAAACGTTTTTATGTTTAATCTATACTTGTGTTGTTTCTTTTTTTAGTCACTCTGATGAAGCCACAATAAAGGCGAAACGTTTTTATGTTTAATCTATACTTGTGTTGTTTCTTTTTTTAGTCCCGTAGTTATAAAGTGGTGTGCCTGTCTCTTTTTAAACCTTGTTTCACACTATTTACAGACACACACGCGTCCTTTTTGGATCCTTTATAATTACCAAGTTGTCCTCCAAGTGTGGTGTTTTTGCTTTTCTATTTGGATTTCTCTCTCTCTCTCTCTCTCTCTCTCTCTCTCTCTCTCTCTCTCTCTCTCTCTCTCTCTCTCTCTCTCTCTCTCTCTTTTGCACTATGAATGTTTCTCTACATTTTCTCTACTGTGTCTTCCTTTGTACTTTTTTTAAAATCCACCCATCCTTACTTTTGTCTTTCTTTCTTCTCTAAATGGATCTATGCATTTATTTTTTTAATCAACTCAACAATTATGTCTAGGCCTATCTAAGTACCTGATTGTCTGTCATCTAGCCATCTGTCTAGCTATTTTTTTCTACCTACCCACTTACCTTTTCTTTCAATGTGTCTATCATTGGCTGTAGGCCCTACTTTTTGTCTCTATCGATCTATGATTTCATTAATATAATTTTCTATTTTCATCTCTAATGATCGACCTGTACGCTTTTGTTTTCTTACTCGTGCTCTCTTTTTTTGTCCTTTCTATCTTCCTCTTTTTACGTTATTTGTGTTTATCCATCTGTCTATTTATCGATCCATCCATCCACATATATATCTATTTATCTATTAATGTATCTTTTTCTCAATCAATTTTTATACCTTTGCATTATGTTTATCTGTTTACCTACTTGTAAATAATAATCGATATTCTCTTTTGTTTTGCTATCTTTCTGCATAAGCACCTACCTCATTCTCATTCTTTCTTTTTCGTTCCCTCCTTTTCACTCTATCTGTTCAACTTTTTATGATTGACTGTTCGGATCTGTCTATTTGATTCCTTTTTTAAAGATATAATATGCCATTCTTTTACTTAGGCCACAAAAGGTTTTTAAGATCCTTTTCGTGGTACAAAGTAGTAGTGTTAACAATGTTATTACATCTGTATCGTCGAGAAAACTTGGACTAAGTTAATGTGTACAAAGGTTGATACAAAGGTTTAGCCAAACTATGTATGACCAATCTTACATTTTAACTTTAGTTCGAATAAAGCTTTAAGATAACAATAGCTTATCTGCGCGCTAGATCAAGATTAAGATCGGCATGAATAAACGTAAAATGTTTTTTCGACGATCATACGTCAATTCTTTTGGTATAAGATACGATGCATTGTTAAAATCCTATGCTTCTATAATTACCGCCATAAATGGCGATCAAAGCATGAGACCTATATAATGCATTATCAAAAAATAATTTTTGTCCCAAAAGTGGAATTTTACTAAAAATGTTGCGAGAAGAGAGAGCTTCCTTTAAATATTTAAGGCGATATGTTTGCTGCAGCTAAAATTGATTAAGAGGATTATGTGCTATTGGCTGCGAAAAGAAATTTAAGAGTGTAATCAATATCATGGTTTGCTTTCATTATTTATCTTTCAAAATGGCTTATGTTTTTTTTTACATTTTGTGGGTTCAGTTCCACGTAATTATAATCAAGAATTTCCATTTGGACTTCAATTTCTTGGAGATAAAAAGGACAAATTTGTTTAGAATGCCAATTTAGCTTCTCTGCAGTGGGTATTTTCAATATCACTGATTCTGAAATTATTTTGTCCTTTTACGTGTTTGCTTGCATCTGATCTTCAGGGGAAAGAAACAAACACTTAGTAATTTGCAAAATCTAGATCATTTTATTGAATTCAAGAGATCCATTGTGTGCTCTCGATCTCCTTTCATCTTTTTTTTCACTCAACAGCAATTATAAGCAGGAATGGAGAAAGAAAACAGTCCTGATTCATACCAGTCTTTATATATATTTAAAGTGTTCAATCTGGTTCCATCAAAGAGCCATGTTCTTAATAAGATGAACAAGCGCCACTGTAATTCCATGATTGTTTAAGATCCACCACAACACTTTCTGCATATGTTGTGGAGCGGCTTTTCACAGTACCAGAAATCGATTATCAACACAGATTTCCACTTCAGTGGCTATTCCAAAATAGTTGTCAAGTTGGGTGTCTTCGTGGTTGATCGATGTCTATTGCAAGTTCAGCTTGCATTTTTGCATCTATTGCATTCTGAACTATTCGGTTGAATATCTTTCGCAGAATCGTTAATAAATTAATCACTTTATGCCAAGGTAGTTCCCCAAACTATTTAGATATTCCTTCTTTGGTACCTTTTTAAAAAAAAAAAAAACAATCTCTTCCTTTTAGTCCGTAGGAAATTCCTCTCTGTTCAAATTATTGTGAGCAATGAGTAAGATCATGATCAATTCCAAAAGCATGTAACTATAGAGCTCGAGGTGGCATATTGTGTAGACTTCTATCGGATCCTGCATAAGTCATAGGATCACAGCAGATGAGCACACAATTTTATGCAAGCAAATTACATGACCGCCTGATTGGTGGAGGTATGTTTTAAAAACTGTAGAAAAGTTCCGTCTAACTCTTGGCCTGAACTTCCTTTCAAAAATGCTCTTTCCATCTTGATCTACACCGGTATCTCGACTTCCCAAAGCATTTTCTTGGCAAATTCTTTGTTATCTGATAGGCAATTTTTATATCTGTAATCGCTTTCTCTGCCTTCTTTGTAGTCCTCTTTGAAAACTTCTTTATGTTATTTATAGATTTTTTTTACACCTGTTCCTTGTGCTGTGTACTTTTCCTCTTTTGCTGTTTATGTGCATCTCGTTAGACCTGAAATAAGTTATTCTTTACATGTCTTTCTTTGCATGTCAGATCCAAATAACACTGCCTTATTTTATTGTTTTGTTTAACCTTCTGTGTACACAGGACACCCTATCATGTGGTGTTGAAGATCTCTTTGACCTTTCCCCTTGAATAGTAAGTAGTTAGAATCGACTTTTGAAGAGCAATTGAAATTCTTAGCTTTTAGTTTTATAAATAAAATTTACTTCAGACCTTTTATGATTTATGCCCATTATTGTTTTTCTTGCTTTCAAAATCGAAGTGTTACTGACTCTGGCAGCATATGATGGTCTAATATATATGCTTCTCTTTAAACTCTGAAATTTTCTTATGACACTGTAAATCGCTGAAAGATGCATGAATCGTCCATTTAGTTTCCTGCTTTGCCAATTAGTGACACCCACGTGATTTTATGTTCATTTGTACCCTTCATTTAGAATGCAAAAAGGTCAACCAGAGACCCGCAGCCCTGCACTTAATGCGAAAATTCACAGCTGTCTAATAAGTGTTTAAATAGATCTAAAAAGGTACAGAATTAGTGGATTTCCTTTATTCTCATTCGTTTGACTAAGTAGCTACGTCAAGACTTGTTTGTATTTGCTGTAATATTTTGGCATAGTTGGAGAAGAAAATGCAAAGGTGTGCACAAAAAAAGAAAAAGAAAACAAATGAAAAATCTCGTTAAATCAATTATTTACAAATTTTGCAAAAACTTCTATCAAGAACGAATTACATCTTTGACTGGGTTGAAATCATGTATGATCATTGATAGCCGTTTACACAGTATTTGGTATCAGCAATTTTTATAGTTTCATTCTTTGCGGATTTTTTTTCGCATTTTCTGTTCTAATCGATGTAGGTTTTTGTATCAATATAAAGTTGAGAAGGACCATGATTATCTATACTACATCTGTATCAGAATCAGTTCGCTTATTTATCCTGTGAAACACAATTTTCTATATGAGATCAATTTTGCCAAACGAACTTTTAAAAGAATTTATTGCTCCACGAAAGTTGCAATGGAATACCTATACCAAGAATGGCGAAGTTTGTCAGTTGCACTGAGAACTGCTGCTTTACCCTCTCTCACTGAAATCCTTATCAGGAATAAGACAAATTTTCTGGTTTAGCAAAAATCCCATTCTATTTATTTCAAATATTAGTTATCATAATTATGAGTACAAGCAAATGGGCAGCTGTTAATCCCGCATGACAGTGCTCTTCTAAGCATTTTTTCTCTATATCAAATTAGCCGTAAACTAAAAAAAAATATTTTTACTAAACCTTTACCACTCCCACACTTACCGCAAGAGGACATGTAGAGGCTTCTACTCCCTCTGGCCTTACCACACAGTATTGCCAGCAATAAACTGTTATCTGCACAATATGCATGAAAAAGGGTAGGAAAAGCGACTTCTCTGTTTGCACCCTAATATTCTTTCCTTTGGAGTGATAGCCGTATTACTGAAACAGGGATCTTATGCCATATTGATTTGTTTGTGCCCGATTTAAGTCTTTCAAGTGGCAGCTGGATTGACAGTGTTGGCACTCTCGAAACCCAAAGTTCCTGTCCACAAAGATGAATGGGTTTATACTCAGCTGTAAAGTGGATTGCAGCGGGTTTTTCCACCATCGACAAAAGCCAAAGAAGGGCCATGATCACGACAAAGCCCATAGAATAAAGAAAGAGTAAAAGCCAGGCATGACTGGCAGAAATACACTAAGATCAACACGACAGCTCATTCAAAGGAAGAGGATGTGCCACTGTATATGAACACTTAGTAGAAAATAAGCTGAGTGCCAGAAGATAAAGATTTTTAAATCTCAAGAACAGTTCTATCATGTTGGCCTCCAAATGTCAGATGCAAAGGAGAAAAGGAAAATAAAACAACAACAAAGAAAGTAATAGAAAACGAGCTTACCAATATCAACATAATTTGGTAGAATAAAGGCCTGTAACGTTTATTATCAGTACAGCATCGCGCTTTAATTTTTTTTATTTGTACTGATTCAGACTTAACTGTGGTTCATTGTTTTATATTATAAACTGCTTCTCTTAAAATGAGAGGCAGATCATCAGAATTTGGGCAGCGTGTCACAATAGTTATCGCGTCCGACTGATGATCCGTCAGGTGGGGTTCGATTGAAAACCACAGTATAATAATGTTGTAATTCTCCTGGAAAAGCAGTTTATTTCCATATTGTCCCGTCCACCTGTCTCTGGAATGATTATCTAGCCATAGGCAGCGCGTGATACTCGTGGAATGCTAGTAATCAGCGCCTAACATGCATAAAAAGTTTTAGATGCAGCGTACAGTGCGTGGCTATTAAGAGAGATCGACTTAAATAGTCAAAACTATGAAACAATTGACAAATATTTCTATTCAATTTAAGTAATTGCTATGAAATCTATTGAGAATTTATCGATATGAAACAGATAAAAAGTTACGTAAAAAGCAAATGTGCGATCATGATCACACAGTCATGCATAATTACTCAACTACACTATTACAAAATATGGACATATGGATCCTCCTACATTGTTATAGTGTAAATGAAAAACTTCTTGCCCGTGAAGACATAATGCATAAATTCAAAGGATGTGGCCTCGCTTTTAGTATTTCTTTGATAACTGCTACTACTGATGGATAGAAGAGAACGAAAAAAGGCAAAGTCATGAAACACAGAAAATGACGTCGGTTAGGCATACACTGTAATCAGACATAAGGACATTGTTAAAAAGACAATAAGAAACCAAGTCGGAAACAAAGATCTCGAGCTGAAGACAGTAGAGGAAGTGGAGATATTTTATTTTCAAAGTCCACCAGATCTCAATTTAAAAAAAAGTACTATGTATCTAAATGATTGAGATTTTTTATACATCCTGTGGAGTGAAAGCTTATTGAATAAAATTACAATTTGAAAAAAAATAGTTTGGATACCCTTATATTTACTTTTAGTCCTCTTATTGAACACAAAAAGTGTATTGCAGTGTTAGCTTAAAGGTTAAGAAAAAAAGTGAATATAATTTAAAAAAATTTTTCAGACCGACATTTTCACTCATTTTATGAGCCACTATGAAAGTTGTGAACTATGGTTCTCTAATTGCCAAAAAAAAAAAAAAAAAAGAATGTAATTCATAATTCCTGAGGAAAGCTAACATGTATATACTTGTGCATTTCACACTTGCATCATACTTTAAATTTAAATAATAGCTATACCTTAATGAATCTCCTTAAGGCACACAATAGAAATCTTAAGAGTTATTCTCTAATCTTTGTAACACACTCACATAGAGAAATTAAATATAAGCTCTAGATCACCATTTAGGGCAACACATTTATCTTCATGAATAAAAATAAAAAAAAAAATAACAACAACAAAAACCCAAACTACATAATCGTTATTTCAATCACATTTTTTTTCAATTAAATAAAGGACTAAATCTTCCGGTACGAACACTATTCGCAGGCTTTGATTGCTCTCTTATCTGTTCTTCAAATGTAGATTCTTGTAACAATAAACTGATCATACTATGTCATTCAGGCGTTGATCATTAATGTTTTGCGTGATTCTAGAAATATAAGGAAAAGTACTACATTATCATAAAGTGCCTTGCATGAATTAATATTATTACTAGGTACCACAAAGTGATTTTTCAAATCCAGCAAATTTGAATAAAACCAATTGCACTATAAAGATCTTGTGGTGACATGAAATTTCCAACAAATTTCATCAAAATCGGTCGGGAAATAAAAATTTTACAGCTTTTTAAATTTTGTACATAACGCCACAAAGCAAAATTGCGTGCATCGGGCTATTTTTAAGAACATATAAAACTCATTTGTTAAATATTATGAAAGAATAAATGACATATTTACAAAGTCCAGTTCAATGACTAAACATATGTATACAAAATTTCAGGGGAGTAGAAAATAAATAAAAAAATTATTGGTCACCAAAAATGGCCAAAAACACTTGTGGCACATCAAAATTACAAGCAAATAGACTACATGAGCACTTTTGGACCATCATAAAAAACACACATTCTTCAGATTGTTTCAATACTTATTTTGCTAATACAAAATATTGTATTTAGTTGACTCAATTTTTTTCAGCAACCCAGAAATTTATTTTTAAAAATTGAAGAAACCCAAAATTGGCTTATCGGCAATTTTTGAGCGTTGGAAGAAAATTGGTCAAAATAACATCATATTTCAGAAGTTTTATCATTAAAAAACACATTTTCGTACTACACTAATGAAACTTTTAGATTGTATGGTTTTTAGGATGCTGAATCTAATTATGCTATTTATTTGATAATTTGATCACTGCTTCTATATCAAAACCGCATTTTAAATCACCGACTGGAGTGAAAAGAATTATAATCGCAGACTAACTATGATTGAACATTATATTTTCAAATGCATACATTATAGTATAAGCTGAATAAAAAAACAAATTAATTAGATTTGGCTACCAAAGATAGAGAATAAAAAACTACATTTGGCTGCTTAAGGCCAAATTCATGACTTTCTAGATGTAAATATCGGCAGCCGCCATTTTAAATTTAGTTTATCAACACGTATTGAAAATGCGGTTTTATGTACAAATTTTGAGCATTCACAGATAAAATCGGGTTTGCATTATTTGAAAAATGCATAATAAATCCATAGATGCATGCAATTTCAAAATTCATTGAGTTTTAAAAATTAAATCGATAAAAATTTTATTGAACTGACCACGGGCTTTCTTGCTGTTCTTTGCTCTGCACACCCTCCCGTCTAATAACTCGAAAACCATATTTATTCTAAATAGCCTATTAAAAAATATTGTTATAAATGAACATAACTGTCCTCGCTGGGAACAGCCACTTGAGCCGGGGTAGGCCATTGCAAAGGCTTAGAGATCGATTCTTGGGTGGACTTTTTAAAACTTAAATCTCTTGACCAAGAAAAATGCCAGTTGCGTGATTTTTTTTTATATAACAGAGAAAATTGGTTGTTCTATAATTTTATACGCCACAACTTGTTTTTTTTTTAAATTCAGAAGCTTTATAAATTTGTCTTCAAAGTTTTCACCTTGACGCCAAAAATTGCTGCCTCTATATTTCTCCTTTTGTGTCATACAAAACTAACTAGAGCTTCTTCCAGTCATGAAACAGTTTGAATCATGCAAAAATATTATTTCTTGGCCGAGATATCGCAATTCTAGTGAAAGCTGTATCATCTGTGAGACTCCTCCAGCAAGCGAATTTTCAAAGAGGTAGTCTTTTTAATGCAGATTTTTTAAATACCTGCAGTTTATGAATAACAAAACAAACCACATGTTTCAAACGAAGAAAAAATAATATTTTCAATGATATAAATTTTGTTTGTGTAGACTTATTATAAGTCAGTTTTTAAAAGGTTTTACAGTAGGGTAATTTTGACGCCATCAGCGATGCGTTAGCTTTTCTACCGCCAGGAGATAGGGACTTTGTGGTACCTAATATTACACAATAAATGCCTGATCTATAACAAAAACTAATTCAACATCTAATTGTAGCCTAGTTCCTCCATGTATCGCATTTTGTTCGGAAAGTTTCATAAAAATTAATCGACAAAGTGTTTTTGTCATGATTGCCTTTAACTTCTTCTTGTTCCTCTCCATCATCATCATCATCATCATCTTCTTCTTCTTCTTCTTCTTCTTCTTCTTCTTCTTCTTCTTCTTCTTCTTCTGCTGCTGCTGCTGCTGCTGCTGCTGCTGCTGCTGCTGCCGCTGCTCCTCCTCCTCCTCCTCCTCCTCTTCTTCTTCTTCTTCTTCTTCTTCTTCTTCTTCTTCTTCTTCTTCTTCTTCTTCTTCTTCTTCTTCTTCTTCTTCTTCTTCTTCTTCTTCTTCTTCTTCTTCTTCTTCTTCTTCTTCTTCTTCTTCTTCTTCTTCTTCTTCTTCTTTTTCGTCTTCTTCTTCTTCTTCTTCGCTGATTAGATCGCCAGTCCAGTCATCTTTATAAATGATACTGTCTTTTGCAGGTCCTCCTTTTGGCCATTTTTGTTTTCTGACTTCCTCATATAAAGTGCAGGATTGAAGAACATGCTCTGGAGTTTCGGCTATGCCACAGGCATAAGAAGGGGAGATTACTATTTTAATTGTCTGTAACTAATATGTAGCATTAAAAAAATTTAAAAAGTGGGCTTGCTTTTAGTACAATTTATTGTCTTTATCACATAATCTGAAATAAAGAAACTTGAAGTCTTGATCGTGTTCTTCTTCCATGCCTTTAAAACGTACTGTCCTTTTATTCTGACTTTTATAGGACCAAATTAGTTTTAAAAGATGGGAGCGTAAATGACAGTTTCACGCGGTTGTTTTAAATGTATTATTAAGGAAGATTAAAACCTCTTTTATCAATGAAAATCTTTTATCTTTTTATCTCTTTTATCAGCAATTCTTGCAAGTAATCATGATAATTTTTCAATATTTTGAGAAAAGGAAAGGGTTAATTATCACAGATGCTTTAAATATTCTATATCCACAGCAGAGGATCAAACAATAGTAATAACTTAACTTTCTTACCACAAAACATGTTTAATTTGAATGAAAATAAAAGATTGGTACAGGCTTTTTTTCTACTCACAGGATTTTAAACTTATTCTTAGCAATAGCAGTAAATTGAAATTGGAGAACATGCAATCATTTCGCTCAATCAAATATCAGTTTTAATGATGAAAAAAAAACCGAACAGAATTATGCCTGTAAAATTCAAATTGGTGCCCTTTTCTTGCAATATCACGTAACAAAGCATGCTGTAAAGCTTAGAAGCTCACAAGGTTAAAAAAGACCCAAAAAGTTAAAGCTGTGTGGTAATTCTCTGTGTGCTCTTGTATTTTTTTCCGAAACGGAGAATTTTCTTTTCCGTTGTTCACTGCCAACCTGCTTTTTTATGCACCATGCTTTTAGTGAGCGTCCGAGTTTAAACGGCAAAGGTAAATGTTGGTGCAAAATATTTATGTATCTCTTACAGGTTCAGTGAAATCTGTCCGAATATTCTTATGAATTTTTCTAAGACTGATCCTGATAACTTTTTTTCTTGACGGATTTTTTTTTGGTCTTTTATTTCCTTGGTTTGGCCAAGATAGAAGACCACTTCTTTCACAACGTCTTTTTTTCAGTTTCCAAAGATTGCCATTGCATGTTAATGTCAATATGCATGAATCTCCACTTTTGGACTTTAATGTTGAGAAGAATTCTTCTATTTTTTTAATTCCCATGACTTAGCTTCCATTTAAACTTATGCCTTCTTTGAATGATTGCTGCTTTTTTTCCCCCTTCATTTCTGAATATTTCGCATAATGTAAACCGCCTCTGATTTTACCTTTTCGAAAAACTAACTACGTTATCCACAAATGACTCTTAGATCAAATGAGATCTTCTTGGCAGACTTGAGCATTCTCTACATACGAGCTTGTGAAATGACACATAAATAATTACTCTGATCTTTACTATAATCAGGGTAAAACAAGGAGATCCTGAAAAAACAGCAACCCCAAAGCAACTAGGCCCAGAGTATGCACTAAATAATACATCTTGATGGAAGAGCTTTTCCAATTCTTTCCTAATCTTAGATTGAGAGGATCTAGACTAAAACTTCGCAGATCTAGCAATTAGACTTGGATCGGTATGAAGACCCCAAGTACTAAATCAAGTAGAATAGAAAAGGGCTTTAATAGGTGACTGCATTGTCTCAATTTTTCTAAATGTGTACTCTCAATTTAATTATACAAAATATAAATCTAAGCTAGGTAAACCATAACTAGATTTGGAATCTAGCTCAGATCTCTTGATTAGATTTAGGCGGTATGGACATGAGATAGAAAAAAATAACGTAACTTTTTAGACCTCATTGAATCTTAATAGGATCTAAACAACTAGATGCCCAAATCAAGACCTAAGTTATCCATATAAAATCTATATTCTAGATGATTTTAACGATCTAAATCTGGACAAGATTAAACTTTGAAAGATTTTGGTGATTTTCATAAACGATAAATATACACAAGCGTTGATATGGATCTAGATAATCAATTTTGATGAAAAACGGGGTTAGAAAATATAGGTGTATGTAAGGATTAAAAAATAAACCTATTTATGATATCGAAAGCTAGCAACCAGAAAATTGTATGTCCAAAATTGCTGTTTCGAGAAAATGGACTTTGAAAGTTCAAGTTGCCACGTACAATCAGGAAATTATCAAATGCTCTTGAAATTCGAATATGTGGTTGATTATAATCTCAATTTTATGCATTTTTTATTATCATCACTCAACAATGAGTATTTATGGAGAAACAATGGGTAGTTGGACATACGTGATTTTGGTTGTTAGTGTTAAGGTTAACTGCGGACATAAACACGTGTTTCCATAGTGTAAATATCAGCATCATCATCATCGTGGTTATCATTTTTCGATCATTATGACGACCAAAACCAGCAAAATGGCAATCGTCATTGCCATCACCATCATCATCATCATCATCACCATCATCATCATCATCATCATCATCATCATCATCATCATCATTATTATTATTATTATCATCATCATCATCATCATCATCGTTGCCATTATCATCTACATAATCACACATCATCAATATGGCAGAGATACAAAATACAAAGAAAGTAACAGTACGTCGGCGAATCAGGAAAACAGAAAAATTCAAAGATTTTTTTTTCTTCAGTAGACAATTGTTGAGTCTGGTTACGTTTAAAAATGGCATGTTGACGATAGTCAGTCTTCTTCATCGCTGTCATCTGTATCATTAAGACATGGTCAAGGAAGTGAGTCCTTCGCATTTTTTGTGGCATTTAATTGAGCATACCAGGGGTGAATTTCTCTTGATATAACCATTGTTCTGCACAACTTTAGTAGGTCGTTCTTTTTACTTTTAGCCACACTGATCGGGAAGGTTTTTGTGTTTGCTGCACAAAGGGATACGTTGACAGGTCGCTGTCTCCCTCTCATGTTTGCTAATTGGAGGTCGTCGTGGTAGTTATATTTGTACTGAATGACTCCTGGTTTTGACTTTTCAAATCTCATGCTTTTTACACTTGCCCACTTGATTTTTCCTCCGTTGCAATCATTATTTACATTAGCCAGTTTCTCTTTGCCTAACTTGTGCAGGTCAAGGAAATCGTTATGGTAGAACTGACGTATATCGTAAGGGAGTTTTTTTGCCAGCCTTTCTGAAAATGTTTGTCTAGTGATTCACAGTGTATACTGGGACAAACTTTTTTTCTGCTTCTATTGCAGAGTGCATAGAGTCTATCTCCATGTATGTGTGGCTTGGCTCTAGGAATGTATGAGAGATGGCTTGAGTTCAGTATTACTCGATTCCACAGAGTGTAAAAGCAGTGCTGCAATGAAGCTATTTTTGTTTTGGCCTGGGCATGAATTCGAGTATAGAGATACTTCTTTAACATCTGAAGAGAGCTGTTTACACCAAGTGTGAAGCGCTGTTCCAATTTCATTGCTACCTCGGCGACCTTCAGTTTCTATCCAGCAATAACAAAACGCTTTGTTTGGCGGTGCTTGCTGATAGATCGTTAAGTTGTACATGCATAGCTTCTGCGAGTAGTAAGTAAGGGAAGCATCGGTTGATGGAACTTGCAGCACACTTTTTAGGTAAAACGTAGCAGCTACAAAACTAGTGTCCTCAATTGCTCTAGACTTGTCTTTATGTTTCAATTCTTGGGCATGCTTATTTCTTCTCAAATGCAAGTCATGTTGATCTTTAGTTTTCCTTTTCAGCTGTGTTCAAGTTGGCATAATGTGCGCATTTAGAACATTGATCTTTTTTGGTGGGTAAAACGACAGATTGTATTCTTTACAAAATATTCTCCGATATGTCATCTCTCCAACTGGTTTCAGTGGTGGGTCTTGGTTTTTGCTGTGATCGAGATACAATGCATACATTTTTGCTATTGAAAGTTTTTGATCAAGGTATTTTCTTTTTGTGTCCTTTCTTGTATAATGCGATTCGGTAATGGGAAACGATTCAATGTGCCTTCTCACATGATGCAAGTCTTCTTCAGGTGTTTTGTTGGACGGTGTGCGTTTTCCACGCTTGTCTTCTCCCACAAAACTGTTGTTCTCAGACCTCTCCTTTAAGGCTGAATTCATCGGAACTTCACTGATATCAAGCGTTCTTAAGAAGAATTGTTTGCAAACCCTTTTTTCTTGCCCTTCTGCATGAAAGTAATACTCCATTGCTTTCTGTCTATTTCGAATGCGCTCGCCTCTTGCACGCTCTCGTGCGATAGTCTTAATTTTTATGCGATGCAAAAGATAGTCTTTCTGTCGCTCATAGTTGGCTAAGGACCAGCATTCATTACATATCGCCTCTCGCCTTGTATCAGATATTCTTTCAAGACACTTATTGCGACATTTGTTAGCACAATTTACTGGTTTGGGATGCCTAGCTGGTTTAATATTACCTTCTGTATCCATATATTGCTCTCCTCGACAACGTTTGTTTTTTCTTTTATTCTTTTTCCAAGCGGAAGGATTACATTTTCGTTTTCTTGACCCAGGCTGAGGTTCGTTGACCACTGCAGTAAGTGCTGGTTGACTAGGGCCAGGCTGAGCTTCGTTGACCACTGCAGTAGGTGCTGGTTGACTAGGGCCCGGCAGAGATTCGTTGACCACTGCAGTAGGTGCTGGTTGACTAGGGCCAGGCTGAGGTTCGTTGACCACTGCAGTAGGTGCTGGTTGACTAGGGCCAAGCTGAGGTTCGTTGACCACTGCAGTATGTGCTGGTTGACCAGGGCCAGGCTGAGGTTCGTTGACCACTGCAGTAGGTGCTGGTTGACTAGGGCCAGGCTGAGGTTCGTTGACCACTGCAGTATGTGCTGGTTGACTAGGGTCAGGCTGAGGTTCGTTGACCACTGCAGTAGGTGCTGGTTGACTAGAGCCATGCTGAGGTTCGTTGACCACTGCAATAGGTGCTGGTTGACTAGGGCCAGGCTGAGGTTCGTTGACCACTGCAACAGTGGATTTCTTTTTGCATGGTGTAGGGATGTACTCTGGATCAGCATCGGAATCATGAAAATCTTCAGAGTCGTCAGAGGTATCGCCCAACGCTAGTAAAAGTCGCAGGGCAGCTTCTCCACTCATTTGCTTGTTTCCTGAAAAGAAACATGAAGTGTGAGTGACATACGATTTTATTGTATTTAGCCATAACAGCTTATGTCCAATTGAGTGAGATAGGGGGTGCAGCCAAAGGCCTATTAAGAATAATATGAGGTAGAAAAATGGAAATTTAATAAATGCTGTTTTAAAATAAGAAAAAAAAACACAGTTCATCCCCACTCTGTTGTATTTTAGAATCTTAATCACACAGTGTCAAAATCAAAATAACCTTAGCATGCTTGACAATCTCAGCTATAAAAACGCATGTCCACACTGAAACTTAAACTAGACCTAGAATCTAGAAATCTAGATGGTGTTTAAAACTTTTGAAATAATTAAAAAAAATGTCACACTTAGGAGCTACAGGGATGCTTTGTTATATGCTTTAAGTACTCACCTCGTTTGTTGGACATCTTTCCGACATCTGTTTTTACGGTAAAGACCTGTGAGACGGAGATGCCATAATGGAATGTAGAGGAAACCAAAATCAAGGGAGATCAGTCGTAAAGCCAACTTAAAAGGTCTCTGCCAGAAAAACTTATGTCCGTTTCAAGTTGTTTTGGCTGAATAAGTTTCAGTATTTCAAAGTTACGTTAAAATGAAATTGTTCATTCTCGGTTTCCTGTGATCCGAAATGACTTACGCTGTTCTGGAAGAGGTAGATCTACATATTACAGTATCTAATGTAGGATTACCCCGAAATCCTATATTTTGGACATACAATGTCCTGGTTGCTAGCCCTCGATATAGACTTTGCTTCAGCCAACAAGAAATAGCTCATGAAAAAATGATCATAACTCCAAAAAAGATCTTAAATTTCTAGAATTATGAAAACAATCCGAAAACCTCGTTCTCTTAATGAGACGCTGGTGTTAATTTGCCGGGGCCGGAGTGCGTGTATTTATTAAATAAGCTTATAAATGGTCTTGATATCTATCCAGTTACTTATACAATCCAGATATGTGTCTCCGCGTATCCATCTTTACCTAAATCAAGATATTTCGATAATTCTTATTCTAACACAAAATTAACACGTAGAATTTGAATTCTTTTGGAATAAAGAAAATCGATCGATTCTATACTTTTCCAGTTTGTCTTTAGATCCTTTTAAATGCTTATTAGAAAACTGTGAATAAGGTACATAAAAATGCACTGACCGCCTTGTGGCAATTTTTAGCCGCGCAGTCATTTAAACTTACATGATATTGAATGTTTGAAAAATTTGTAATCAGATTTGGATTAAACAAAATTATTATTCTACAAGAACAAGCTGTAAACCCCATTCTAGGAACGGGAACTATCTATATAATACAATGGAGCTAGGCGAAAAATGAGGACCATTTAAACGAGCCTCTTTAGACCACCTAGGAAGGTTAAATTTAGCATGAAGATGTAAATTGCTCTAAAGATTGGAGTGGTTATATTATTTTCCCCCAAAATAGTATTTTTCGAAAATTAAAGGCAAAAATGTGATAATCATTTTCTTAAAGGAAAAAGACGAATGTGCGAACTACTTCCTGTAAGCACAGCTGGGCAGAGATGGCTGGAATGAAACTGAAAGTACGCAAACAATGTAAGCAGCGGCAGATCCAAAACTGTCTGGAATAGATCTAGATCTAGAACTACATGATATAATGTAAGATCTAAGTAAAGAATCTAAAACATTTGGTTCGACATAGATTCTAGATCTAGGGCTTAGATATTTAGAGCAGCTACACTCGAATCATAAGGTTAAGATCTACATCTAGAAACATTCGTTTTTTTTTGTTTTTTTTTCAAAAACACTTATAAATAACAGATGCAACATTGAAGTAACTAATTACGAGCCCAGGTTGGGATAGCACGGAATCGGAAAATCTAAGAGACATAATAGCACAAACACCAAAAGCCTTAGATCATTCACAATCATGTTGATTCATTTCGTCACAATTATCATCAGATTCTAAATATTAACGTGGGGATAGACGTACTTGGAAAGTGATAAATGTTGTTTCGAATAATTGATAGGCAGCGTGGCTTGCAGTAAAGATTTTGAAAGCTAGAGTATCGGACGATTACTTTTTCTATTTGCTAAAGAGAAATTTGATCTGCTACTCGAAAAAGGGAAGTTTTGTGTTCGCACCACTATCACAATCACAATCATTGTCCCCGTCGCAACAGTCAATAGGCAACATAGACAATAAAGTAAACGCCTTTTCTAACTTTTTGAGTTTTTTAAGTTTAAAACCAGCATAATGCAACAAACGAGTTTCAAACTTTACCAAAGCTGAAGTTGAAGAGAGATTTAGTTTCGCCTCAGATAAATGCACTGCGAGGAAAATTAAAATAGATAAGGTATAAATGGTAGAAATATCCTACTACTACTACTACTACTACTACTACTACTACTACTACTACTACTACTACTACTACTACTACTACTACTACTACTACTACTACTACTACTACTGCTGCTACTACTACTACTACTGCTGCTACTACTACTACTACTACTACTACTACTACTACTACTACTACTACTACTACTACTACTACTACTACTACTACTACTACTACTACTACTACTACTACTACTACTACTACTACTACTACTACTACTACTACTACTTCGTCTACTACTACTACTACTACTACTACTACTACTACTACTACTACTACTACTACTACTACTACTACTACTACTACTACTACTACTACTACTACGACTACTGCTACCATCACCACCACTACTACTTTTACTACTTCTACTACTACTACTACTACTACTACTACTACTACTACTACTACTACTACTACTACTACTACTACTACTACTACTACTACTACTACTACAACTGCAACGATTTTGTTATAGCTCGGTAAATAGAAGTGATTCGACAGCGTTTATGTGGAACTACAAGGTTGTGCTAAGAAAACTTTTTGATTTATGAGCAGGTAGAACGTGCTATCCCAACCCGGGCTCGGAATTAGTTACTTCACTGCTGCATCTGTTCTAGTTGTTTGTGAAGGAAAAAAAAAACGATTTTGAGAATGAAAGATCACTGCAGTTATTCCAAAGATTCTATTAACCACGTATCGCATGTCTCAAATCAAAGTAGAAATTTCGGTGGAAGAGTTGTGAATCAATTTCGCGATTGCAGGCGAATACATTCTTCAGCCCAAAGACAGTAAATCATGTATTTTGTGTGGTTTGACTTTGTCCTGATAATTTCTGGAAAGATGTTAATCTCTTGATGTTTCTGCATGTCTTGAAACATATTTGTGATAGGGAGACAACCAATAATTATATCTTTTGTCGATAGGATACTATATTTTCAGACATGGATATTTATTTGTTTACAAGATACATAATTATGTAGCTACTATTTTTGCGTTACTGGACAAATATATTTCCAGGGTGCAGTTAGTAACATTGCTTCGTGTCCTGAAGATTTTAAAGGTGAAAATGGCATAATTGTCTAAAGTGGTTGCAAGCATAACTTCATATGTGTAAAT
>JAWDGP010003471.1:97500-270000 GCA_033675545.1 Elysia crispata
GGATTGATTTAGAAAGCGAGTCTGAGATTCATTGAAATTTTTCTTAGGTCCGCTCTGGTAGTTGCATGATTATTCCGACTGTTGAGAGCGAAATACTATACTGTACACGTACATTATATTTAAATGTGTTTCTATTAACTACTATATTCATATCCTGATGTTCATTATAGACTTTAATTATCTACCGTACATGGTAACTGGAGAGAAGGGATCTTTCTTTTACGTGGATCTGAGAAAAGCTCGTGAGAGTGCATGAGAATTTAATAAGTATCATAACTCATAGTCACATTTTGTGTAGCTATCTAAAAGTTCAATGTGTGTGAGGAAATGCAATAGATCTATAGATCACTGGTTCGGTAATAATATCGTCTATAGGGGACAATGTTTAAGGAAATTATTTACTGATCATTTCCATTGATTTTCCTTTATGGCTGATTACCTTGTTTTTCTCTTGCTTTGCACACTGATGACTTATAGTATTGAATGTTTTAATGACCTGTGTCGTTCTGGAGCTCCACGTCCTATTTGTTGTGTTTTGTTCTTTCCACAATTTTGTGTATTCTATCTACATTTTTTGCCTTTGTTTTCACTGGTTTTTTATGCAACGCACTCTTTTAAATTCATTTGTAACCATGCATGTATTCTAATGTCCAATTTTCTATATTTTTTTCTATGCTATTTTCATGCTCATTATGCAGTTTATGAGAGTTGTTCTATTTTATGCCTTTTAAATGTATTCTATACGTCTATTTGCATAGTATTTGTAATCATCCCCAGATTCAGTGATTGTGCCAATTTTACTATGACATGTCATTTATCTTGCCACGACTCTACATGTCTCTACTGTCATATGCTGTAACACACACACTACAAATTTGTGCAATTTTCTTGCGATTGATTTGTAATGTATAAGGTATTCCTTCTGAGAGAATTTCGCATTTGTTGAGCGTATTTTAGCACTTTCTTAATCTTGCGAGTTAGTTCTAATTATTCATACAATGTACTATGTAATAATGATATTTTGAATGGTCTATGATAAATCGTTTGTATTCATTTTATGTTATATTGTACAGGCTTACGTATCCATAGTAATGACTTTGGGGATGACTTCATTTTTTGATCATTGACTGGACAGTCGACTCACCCCACCTGTACCTTTTGCCTCCCGCATTATGTTCCGTACTGCCGCACCGTTCCTCTGAACCTTTCTATTACATCAGTTTCCGTCTATATCGTGGCGTGAATCTTTGGGTTATGGCAATGATGACCGTATCCTGATAGGGGAATATAGTTTGCTGATTATTTACTTTGGTAGTACTGTTGACCTTAGCTTAGGGTTGAGGATTGAGGTTAAGTTCAACTCGTCGGAGCCGAAAATTTTTTTGTGGGGCGAGCGTTGGGAGGTTGCTATAGTTATTTATTTGTGGCAGTTGCAATAGGCCTTTAGAGCAGATCTGTAGTAATAAGTAGGTCAATTGTCGGCTTGTGGGAGGAGTCAAGTGCTATCCCGGCTTGTTTTATTAGTAGAATTAGTTTAGTGGCGGGAAACTAGTCTCCGCCCATCTTAGAAGAAGTGCATTTCATTTCTTTCTAGTTCTATTATATTCTTAAGTTACTTTGTTATAATAATTACATTGACTAGCCGATCTAGCTGGCCAGAGAAGCTTTTCTTCGGTCAGCTTAGAACGTACTTTGATTCGAGGATCTTGGGAAATTTAGGGAAACTACTTGTACTAAGTTTATGTGATGCTTTGATCGGGAGATGCTAGATGTAGCGATGGGTTTCGTAGATTCTATGATCTCGGTCGAGTGATGTCTTATTTGGAACAATCATCCGACGGAGTAAAATTCTCTTCGGTCGGCATTGCGCCTTGTTCTAGGGAAGTTGGACGACGAACTGGAAAACCAGGGAAGTCTTTGACCGGTGACTGTGCTGAGTCTGTAGTATAGATGCAGAGCTCGGAAAGGCTCGTTGTCAGTACCTTTTTGGAGTATCTACAGGCCACGTCGGTTGGAAGTATTGTTTGAAATTACTGAGCCAGCAAGAAGTTCTTGTGATCATTCACAACTGCTACTGCTACTGCTACTGCTACTACTACTACTACTACTACATGTACTACTACTACTACTACTACTACTACTACTACTACTACTACTACTACTACTACTACTACTACTACTACTACTACTACTACTACTACTACTACTACTACTACTACTACTACTACTACTACTACTACTACTACTACTACTACTACTACTACTACTACTACTACTACTACTACTACTACTACTACTACTACTACTACGAACTTGTGTTGGATTATCATTTCTTGTAATTCTACGTGAATACCACCGTGACTCGGGCGTTAGCTGACTGATGGGCATTTTTATTAGGCATTTTGTTCAGTTCTTACTATCTCCTATGAGGCATTTCGTTTTAGTGTCTTCTTAATATTCTAGCCATTTTGTTTTAATATCAGATCTTAGTATATTATATGCACTTTATCTTGAGTATCTTCTTGGCGCTTATCATTCTGACCACTTGTTTAAGTATCATCTACACGTACATGACATTTTGTTTTGGTCTCTTCTAGACGTTTGTTATTCTGAACATTTTGATAGTATCTTTTATTGTGTACTTCGTTTTGGATCTTCTATGTATTTTATTCTTTGAGAATTGCTTTCATTCATTGATAATTGAGTATTCGTGTTATAAACTTATTATAGGTGTTGGTAACTTTAACTTTATCGATATCCACTCGTATTAGGGAACAGTGGCCTTAGTACTCCACTGATACTCAAGGACCCGTGAGTGTGAACTCTGTAGTATTGCACGGCTGATAGACACGTTACCATAACGAGTTAGGTCCTGCAGTTACTTAGAGTAGGAAGAAGCACTGAGCTTCTATAGATAACTAGTGGGTCCTGTTGTAGGAAATAAGTAAGGAATCACCCTGGTAGTTACATAAACGCCAGAGGTTAAAATATAGACTGTCCTTTTTTAGCCCCGAGCGATTGATATATAAATATATTCCACGCACCGGATTAGTGACAGCTCGTGCAGCGGCACATTGCTTCTGATACTTGATCTCAGTGCCAAGCCCTGCATACCAAGGGACCGCTCTAAGTTGGGCAATTCGAGATATGCCCGACTTGGCTATTTTTGTGATATTTTGAGGCAAATTCTCTTTCATGAATTGAATTAATACATGTAGGCCTTTATGGTCTCTATGTCGATTCTACCAAGTGTTTGAATCTTTAGTAAGTAACTGAAAATTAATTATTGTATCGTATATTTTTAATTTTTTTTTTAAACCAGGTGCGAATAAAAAAATTATTACTTTAACATTAGTATAGAACAAACTGGTAATAAGGTATAACTAAAAAGGCTGAAGGGCGAGACGGGCCACTGGGGGACTGGCCAAGATGGTGTGATACTACAGGCATGTGAAAACATTGGGTCAGCCGGACAAGTTCTCATCCCTAGTTCCCTACGCTTACTTCTTCTTACCTTTCTATTTTGTGAACAATCATTTCTTTTAATAGCTCCCATAGGCCTTATGCTAATCTGTTGTACATTGTGTTGTTGCACTGCAAAGTTGGCGCTGCTTTGTCACTTGTCAGTAACTGTTGCGAGACACTTAAATGTGTTGGGCTAGAAATTTTGGAATTTTTCATTGTGTGAATGCGTTATACCTTAACTAGATCCAAGTCTATAAACATGTTGTTGTTTTTATGCTTGATTGTAACCAAAATGTCGCTGAGTGTTCATTATGAATAAAGAAGATGAATTGTTGAAAAGATCTTTTTCAGTTCAAGCCTGGACAAAAGTTGGAAATCAAACGTTTAGGGACGCACCAGCCTAGTGATTTTGTCTTTTGTCAGCTCTATTATATATATATATATATATATATATATATAAGTTATAAAATGATCGAAATCACCTCTCAAATCAAGTAAGGAACATTATTAGCTTCACAGCATTAGAGTTGATTAATCCCTTTTCTTTCTTTCATTTTCTCTTGCGGTCTCAATGTACTAATTAAACATGAAAGCCTTGCACAATTTTTTTTTCATACTTCTGTGCAGCCTTTAGGTCGCTGAATTATATATCGATGTTACTTTCATTGCCATTGAAACATTAAACTTCCACCTTGCCCGACATGTTTTTGAAGGCACGAGCCGCCGTTGGAGTAATGTGTTCCAAATTACCATATTGAAGAAAAGCGAAGCACAACAATAATAATAATAATAATAACAGTTATATGTTCTCCAGAGTCATACCACTACATGAAAACAAAATTCCAACAATAACAATAAGAGCCCTACAACTACATACAGAAAAAAATGAGAAAAGAAAAGAAAACAAAAAAGAAAACAACTTCACAACGAATACAGACTTATCTTGAGAGCCACAGAATTACATAAAGAAAATATTAAAAAAAAATTTTTTTTTTTCAATAATACATGTATCGTAACAGAATTGTAAGAACCATGAAACATTGGAATTCTTCTCATTTGTAGTGAAGATATTCTTTAAATGAAGTAAATCACTCAAGCAAAAAAGAAAACTATATGTGGATGCAATTGTTTAAGCAGCCCTTGTTTTAGTTTACCTGTCCACTGAGACCGTATGAGGTGCTGATTTGATCCACTACAAATATAGTGTAACATGGCCTTAACACACTGGTACAGTTTTCGAATTATAGAACTTTGAAAGATTGGAATTTTTCTCATGTTGTCATGTAGACATTCTTTAAATGAAGTAAAGATCTCAAGCAAAAAAGTAACCTAAATCTGGGTACTATTGTTTAAGCGACACTCGTTTTAGTTTCTCTCTCCACTAAGACTGTATGCTCTTCCTCCATCATCACGAACACCGTTGAGATCTAAAGTGTCGTTTCCTTCATCATCATTTCTGATCCTCTTAGATTTATAATCAGATATTTTTGTTCTGGCCTTGTGGCGTTAAAGCGCCCCGTCCAAATTCTTGTTTGCTCTTTGGCATTGTAACAATATATTTATTGCCGTTAACAATCTAGATCCTAATCAAAGATACAGATGAAATCATAAAATGAACTTCTTTGTCGATTAGATCGGCCGTACAGATGAAATCATCAAATGATCTTCTTTAGGAATATAGATCCAAAGGATTAAATCTGAAACGTACAAAATTTATTCCATAGCAAATATTGTTGATTTTTTCCTTATTTGCAAAAATTACGAAAAAAATTATAGTTTTGAATATTCTGTCCAGATCTTCAATAACTTTTAAATCTACACCCAAAAGTTCATATGAAATTTTCATTTAAACTGACGTTGCTTTCGAGTTCAAAATTAATTCTATAGAAGAAATTAAAAAAAAAAAAAGTATATATAAAAAAAGAAAAAGGAAAGGCCTTAGAAAGTTTTGTCTGAATCTACATAAGTTTGTCAAAAAAAAATTGTAGATGTCCAAACACTTGTAGCCAAAGAGTATTAAAAATCAATTGTTATAAAAAAAATCTTGTGTTGATGTTTAAAAATTTTCATTGTAATGGAAAATCCATTTTCTTTTGTTTAAAGGAGTAATAAAAACATTGTATCCAAAAATATTTCAAAATGTTACGAGGAAGAAAAAAAAAACAAACTTTCACAATCAAGTACTTCTATATCTAATAATCACAATCAAAATTTTGCTTATCGAAACATTTGTTGCTATGGAGTTTAAAAAATGTAATGGAATTCAATGTTTAGATCTTTCTAAATAAAGATTAATAGACAAGCCAGTGAGATTTAGAGAAAGAGAAAAATTTGAAGGCCTTAGAAAATTTTGTCTGGATTTAGCTCCCTACATAAAGTTTGTGGAAATAAAAAAAGTGTGTGCAGATTTCCAAACACTTGTAGCCAAAGAGTTGTAAAAAAAATCATGTCATGATTTTTGAAAATTTTTATGCAATGGAAAATCGCAACAGATTTTGATAAATTTGTCGAAGGGAGTAATAAAAACTTATTGCATCCAAAAATATTTCAAAATGTTTTTAGAAAGAAAAGAAAAACACGAAAAAAAAAAAAAAACCTTTCACAATCAAGTAGCTCTAGATCTAGAATCTAGTAACCGCAATCAAAACTTTGTTTTTCGGAACGTTTGTGGCGTTGGATATTGAAAAATATTATAGATCTAGATCTGGACTTGGGAATATTTTTCCAATTCCAGATCTATATTTTGACTAAAAACTAATTTAAATCCAAATTTGATTCTTATCTAGACTTAGATCTATTTTTTTTTTAATTACGAACATTGATTTGAAATCCTCAAGATTACTCTGATTTTGATTATATGTTTTAATATAATATTATTTTACCTCTATTTCTAAATGATAAGACCCAGATTCTGACTAGACTTAGTTCAATGTCTATATCCAGACATTTAATGAAAAGTGCTCAGATTAATGCGATTTAGATCTAAATTCTGGTCCAGATTTGTATAGATCTAGATCTAGATCTACTTTATAAATCCTACTAAGCTTACTTACTTTCCTTTTTTGATTGATATTTCGAAGAAATATGTAATTTAATCTAGATCTAAGAAAATTCAATGTGTAGATCATTCTAAATAAATATTGCGTTCAAACAAAAACAATTGATGAAATCTTGCAATATTAATCTCAGAGCTTTGAAATCTTTCTGTTTCATCTAGGCAAGCCATTGAGAGAAAAAGAGTGCTATGCTTTTACTTACTTGAAGACAGAAAGTAACCACATAATATGACGCTTGCTAACATGCAAGAGGTCAAATTTTGTTTAAAATTAATTTTCCATTACATTTTCAATCCCTTGAAAATAAAAAAAAAACAAAAAACATGTTTTTGCAATACATTTATGTTTAAAAAATAATGATCAATTGTTTAAAAGAGTTATCTAAATAAAAAAATTTCGAAAACATTGAAAACATTGTTTTATATGTTATTTGGTTCCTTATAGCGAATTTGGCAATTAAAATTGAGGAAATAATTACAATAAAAATATAATGAATTTTCAAAGGCATCTTTAGTTTTGGCTAAATCCAAAACTTTTTAATATTTTTTTTTCACCGCGAAACACACTGAACTTGGCAGATCATAAATCAGTAAACTACATCACTGTACGTTGAGTGGTTTAGGAGGAGATAGCCGACAAAGAAATCAAAGCTGCCTTTTATAGTATATATATATATATATATATATATATATATATATATATATATATATATATATATATGTATATATAGATAGATAGATAGGTAGATATACATGTAGGGAGGCTGGAATGAACTTTTATTTATTTGTGGCAGTAGCAGTAGGCATTTAGAACAGATCTGTAGTATGTCAATTATGAGCTTGTGGGTGGAGCCACGTGCGCTTCTAGCTTGTTAGTATACTTAGTTTAATGGCGGGAAACTAGTCTCCGCCCCTCTAGCGGTTTATTCTTTTTTCTTTAATAATTCGGAAGATACTTTGTTCTTTTATTCCTGTCCAGCTGGCCAGAGAAGCTTTTCTTCGGTCGGCTTTGGACGTACTTTGATCGGGGGATGCTGGAATCGTACGTAGATGTAACGATGGCTTCCGTAGATTCTATGATCTCGGTCTGGTGATGTTTTAGTTGGGAAAACGGGTTGTTCCGTTCGACGGAGTAGATTTTCCTCGGTCGGCATTGGCCCTTGTTCTAGGGACGAACTGGGAAACCAGGGAAGGCCTTGCCGACTGAGCTTGTGCTATAAATTGTAGAGCTCGGAAAGACTCCTTGTCAGTATCTTTTTGGAGTATCTGGAGGCCACGTTGGATAGTACTAGACTAGTAGTATTGTTTGGTATTTTAGTGAGAAGTTATTGTGGATATTATTAAACTATTGTGAACGCTACTTGTGTTGGATTATCATTTGTTTTATTTCTACGTGATTATCACCGTGACTCGGGCGTTGGCTGACTATTAGGCATTTTGTTTGGATATTTTCTGTTTTGACTAGTCTAAGGCATTTTTATTAGGTATTTTTATTCTGGCCATTTTGACTAGAACCTAGTATTAGACATTTTTATTGGGCATTTTGTTTAGTTCTTAGTATCTTCTGTTCTGACCATTTTGTTAGTATCTTCTACTTAGTATTCTGGCCATTTGGTTTTAGTATCTGATCTTAGTATAATATCTCACTTTATCTCGAGTATCTGCTTGACGCTTATCATTCTGACCATTTGTTAGTACCCTTTATTGCCTGATTGCTGTTCGATCATCTTTGTATATTTTTTATTTTATTCTTTGACAATTGCTTCCATTCATTGATTATTGAGTATTCGTGGAATAAACATATTATAGGTGGTAACTTTAACTTCTTCTCTTTTGTGTTCTTCCTTTTCTGGAGTGTAGCTATTCTGTTCTTGTCAAGTCTCGACACCCACTCATATTAGTTAGGGAACAGTGGCCTTAGTACTCCACTGATACTCAAGGACCCAAGAGTGTGAACTCTTTAGTATTGCACGGCTGCTAGGCACGCTACCATAACCAGTTAGGGCCTGCAATTACTTAGAGTAGGAAGAAGCACTGAGCTTCTATAGATAACTAGACCAGTGGGTCCTATTGCAGTAGTGACTAAGTAAGTTAAGGGAATCCACCCAGCTAGGTAGGGTTACATTCATATGTGTGTATATATATATATATATATATATATATATATATATGTGTGTGTGTGTGTGTGTATATAATTATATAAGTTAAGGAAAAGTCTAGATTACTTACTATTATTCGCTACACTAGTTTTCGAGTTTCCTCTCATCTCGCCTTATTTAATTTTTTTTTAAAATTTAAAAGTTAAGCACTTTCTTATTCTAATTTAGTACTAACTTAAGAATATTTTTTTCTTTAATTTTTGTGTTACCTTTTTAATTCGTTGTGGATTGTTTTAATGTCCTTGAGCTTTTCCAGCGGGTCTAATTTTGTTTTGTTTTATAGTTAATGCTACTACTGGGAGTTATGGTAGCCGATATATTTTTCCAGGTCCATCCTTCGTGGGTTATCCAACCAAAACCTCTATGGATTGGAGTTGCTTTTCTATGTACATCATTACTTAGGTCTACCGTACCGATCCCTAAATATTTTCTCTATTGGACTGGATGGATTTCCATAGGCTCTTGTCCAGTACTCAAGGCATTGTGCCTTTTCTTCTTATGACTAGTGCCTCTATGTTTGTGGCTACTTGAAGAGCTCCTAAGTTCGTTCCATTGGTTGCCCCAGTCAAATAGCTAAGAAAGGATGCAACTTGGGTTTTGTTGTATTTTCCCACCACGCTTTCTTGTGCTGCCAATACACTTCTTGTTCTTTGGTCATTGTGGACACTACCATATTTCTTTTTTTATTTGGGTTTGTAACTCCTTCCAGCTTGTGAAATTCGGTGCATTAAATCTTTTGTTGATATTGCAGTTAAAGTCTTAAAACTACCCTTTTGTAATAATTTTTTTTTCCAGAGTGAATTCTTAGAAGGTGGAGCTACATGCAGTAGTTTATACGTTCCGCCAATGTTAAAAGTTATGACGTAAGTGCTGATTCTCAACGTTGAATTATTCCTCTAGAGCTTAGGGGCTCCATTCATTCCAGGATCCCCATAAGTTATTGTTTAATTTATACTTAGTTCTGTTATATACACCTCGATAGTTTGATGGTATAAGATTAGAGTTGTGTGATTCCTCATTGGGTTAAACGTGATATCTTCTATAATTAGTATGCTTAAGTCAGGACTGTTTTCATCTTTGTCTTTGTCTTTGTTCCTCGCAATTTGCATTTTTTTAAGGAGGGTTTTTTGTAGGTATATTGTTTCTGGGTAATGTGCTTTTTTTTTAATAAGAATTTATAGTCCTCGTTTATTCTTTATTGTTCTGCAATTCTAACTTTTTTTTGTTTTGTTTTGTTTTTAGTTTCCCTATCATTGTTACTTTTTGAATGCTATTGCTATATTGCTTATGAATCGTATTTTTTTTTATCCCATTGTTATTCTTGAGGAAAAAAAAACATTGTATGGGATAAGGTCTCATTTATTTTAGCCACAAAAATTACTACTTATGTATTTTTACATTCATGAAAACCACTTATTGTCTGATTTAAACGATCACGAGAGGCTCTAGAAGCCTAACTACACTACCTTACGTTTGAAAGAACGAATTGGTTATCATTAAAATTATTTCTTGTTTCATACACTATGTATTTTTTTGCTTCTTTGTACCAAAGATAAAGAATAAAGAATGTGGATGAAAGTCAGAGCATGTGCGATGGTTCACTTGTCACGAAGTAGATGTAATACACTGGCCATGTACATAAAGAGCTATTGTCAGCGTGCCTTAGCTGATACACCTATCGTTCCACTGTTATGACCCTAAGTAGTAAGCAATAGAACCAAAGATGGAGGATACAAAGATATGCTGAACTTCCTGAACTGCTAGAGGAGCTTCAATACCACATTTTAAACCATTGGGTTGGCTGAAATCATCTTTCACTATAATTTTCAGTAAGTGTGATATCCACTGTCAAAACCGTGGATTCGATGAACCAAAGATAATCCTCCTTTATTAAACTTTTCCATCTTTGATAATCACAAGTTCTCCACCCCCGAAACGCCCATGTTGTCCATTCAATATGTATAAGTTTGGGAGCAGATTTTGCTCTCATCAGTTCTCTTCATCAACCTGAGCACACTCATGCAAGCATTTTGACTTCATGAACAAAGACACTAAATTTTAAGGTATTCTGCCGATTTGCAATCAAGACTTCCCCGACTTAAATCACGTGAGTATGTTTAATATTTCGTTTTTCTTTCTAAATTCTTAATTCTCTATTAAGATTCTTTTATTTATTCGTAACAGTAAATTATAGATTAACAATATTTTTTTTCAATTTGTCAGATTTTTTTTTATCTCAAAGATAGTTATTTTTCGCAAGACTAGTTCATGAATCATTTTGTACAATTGTTATGTGACTCTAAAACCAATCGATGAAAATAATTGAATAAACACTTAAAGACTTTTTATCTACATGAATGCAGCAAGTGATTTTTTTACCCCTGGCATTCGGCAATCCCTTTTAAAACAACTTCAGTTAATTTCTCAAGCCATGAAAAAAGGTTAGCCAATTTGAATTCTGTAATGCTCACCGCTACTTTCATTTTGTTAAAATCTACTCTGTGTTAAGCTCATACTTTACATTTGCACAACATTCATTTTATATCCATCAATGAAAGTACCGTAGTACCACTTTTATTCATACACCATACAAATCGACTCCTTATAAAAGTTTGATTCTCTCATTTTTCAGGACACGATGTCTGTTACCGATACATGCCACCAGGCTGATCTCATCTTTGAAAACATTGGAAGGCAGTGCACCTGTAATTCCCTGGCTTCTATGGTGTATCATGGCATCAAATCTGTGATATCATGGACCAGTAATGCAATCTTGAAATACGGAGATTCTCTTTATTCGATAATCTTCAGGAACAGCTCAAATGAGTCCCCTCTTGTTACTTCATTTCCACAAGTCTGCGTCATATGTGAGCTGAGGGTTCAAGTGCTTCCAGGTGAATCATACACTGGATTATTTGATAGCAATGCTAACACTCCTCCATACTACAATTTCGAAACCACAATTTCCAATATACACCAATATGGGATTTTAACCCTGGGTCCTGGCATGCCATCATTCTCAATTTCAATCATCAAACACTTGGATACTTATTTCGTGTTTGACTCACACAGCAGAAACTCTGCTGGCATGTTTTGTGCAGACGGTCAGCTGTGCTTACGAATTACTCATCTCTACTCGCTCTTTAGCATTACGCACACAGTCTCTGTATCTTTAGGTTTGGTTTCAGCTCAGTATGAAATCACACACTTTGAACTAAAAAAATTGATCTTAAAAATGTTCATTTTGCGGGGAAAGAGTCTGATTCAGATGATCGTACTCTCGGGACAATTAAAAACATTGCGGGCAAAGAAAGCCAAGTGACCTGTTTGTACAAAAAGGAAAGGCAGTTTGCGAACATTGCGTGTGAAAGGCGATGATGAAAGGTATGACTCCAGTAAAAGCCTCAGTGATATATCATTGGTTACTCGGACAACGATCCGGACTATGTACCAGCTCAAGGCACTCAACACCCACCTGTGCTTCCAGAGGAAGAGCAACACCGCACTTTGTCAGCATCTCCACTTAAATACATGCACGTTTCAATCGATGCAATATGAGTCGTAGCTCAGGACACTGAGTTAAGGCCAAACATCAAAACTCAGGAAGCAGACATCGAGAATGACAGTAGTCGTGACCAAAAGGCGGCGCCTACACCTGACACGCAAAATCAGAGCATGCACAGCCATCCACTAATTGTCTTATTCACCTTCATTCGCCGTGCACTCAGTGGTAGACTCTATGTCAGCAAATGACACAACCGGTGCCTCATGTGTTGACATTTTCTACACAGCCTCGACATCTGAACATACACCGGACTCCAGCATTCTGGCTAGCCCTGATGTCGAGTCTCCAACTAGGAGTAGAAAAAGGAAACGTAATGAAGCTTATTGGAAGGACAGCAAAAAAAAAGAGCTTTAAATCTAGGAGAAGCTTATGTGAATAGAAAGAACAGACAGATTCTTAAAAAGACAATGAAGGCTGGATGTGGTGAAAAGTGCAGAATGAGGTGCCAAGACCGTATCGCTAAGGATCACATGGAGACTGTATTCCATTACTTTTGGCGTACTGGGGACTTTGACAAAAGGAGAGGTTATGTGTGCACCAACGTGGAAGAGTCGAGCAAAAAGGCAAATGATGTACCATCAAGGCGGCAGAAGAGCCTAAAATACCATTTAGAAATAGCAGGACTGAAGCAAGTTATACGCAAAACCATGTTCTCGGACATCCTGGGGATAAGCGAGCAGTTTTTATTTACTACCTTTGAGAAAAAAGATGGGGGCGGTCGTATTCTTCCTGATAGGAGAGGGCGCCATTCAGAGATAACACCGTCATTCCAATGCATCAGTACTGTATTATAAGAGAAAACTGAATTCTTGCAATCTTTCAATATTTTGATCTTGGATCAGGTCAAGCTACCTGCAATGTTTGACATGAAGGGATAGCTGCAAGAGGGTCAAATGAGATTGGTTCATGTGATTAGAATTATCTGCTTGTGCAAGTGAGAGAAAGCGGTAACTCATGTTAGGACTCTATCCTGATTCATGTGGCGGGCAGAACCGGAATAGATATCTTTTGGAGGTGCTTTGATCTACATTGAACAAATTCAACTCTACAGAAATTAAGCACAATTTTTTATAAAGGGCCTCATCAAGAACGAAAATGACAGTGTGCAAACAACGATAGAAAGAGTAAGTAAGCATTTGGATGTATCTACCACTCCTCATTGGACAGGAGTTAGCAGTGCGGCAAAGCAGTTGAGACAGAACTATATTGAAAAGGAGCCTAACGAATCTCGGTTTTCCGACTTCAAATAGATAACCTCAAATTTAAAAAAATTTTGACCTAGATGAAAACAAAGGTGAAGCTGTTTAACATCAAATCATTGAAATTGACTTGTCAAGACTCCGATCTTGTGCATATTCAGTATGACTTTGATGGTGAATGTCAAAACGTCTCAACATGTCAAAAAGAATTAGGAAAGTGCAGGCCAAGGGCACCTCCAACGACATTCAGCTCAATGTTCTAAATAACGAAAAGGGTCCTGGCATAGACATACACAAATATAATGACGTTCAATCCCTCTGCAAACGCCAAGTTATTCCTGAAACCCATCACCAGTTTTTTAACTTGTTAAAATTAAATCCAACCCTTGAAGTCCATGATTTAATGAATGATTTAATTATGTTAACCTTTTTTTCAATTAAATTGTGTGTTTTAATTCTTAAATGGTACATTGACTTTTTTTAAGTGAACACGGTTCAAGATAACTGTCTAATCTCTGAAGTAACTACCTTTGTTCTTTATTTGTATATCATGTATATTTTAATAACAAAAATAATAATATCCATGCATCCTCTTTCCTCTATAGTACTTATACTTTGTCTTCCATTTCTGTCATCGTCTATATTTAGTCTAAGATTCTACCCAGATGTCGTTCTTAATAACTTTCTAAAAAAAATTACGTGTATTTCTTATCTCATTCATGCATCCGTGAAAGTATCAGTGATGTGACTCTGTAAATTTAAATTCATACATTTAATAACATTCTGAATATACTTTAATTATTTTTAGTAAAATATTTATCCTTAAACTAAATGTGCAAACTTTTATAAAAATCATATTTTACCCTTAAAATAATTATAAAAGTGTTGCTACTATTTTATTTCTTAATACTGTTTCTTATTATTGTCGCAAGTGTCCATAAGATATAGAATTTAAACGTAAACTGTCGTAACTATAACATACGATAGTATAAGTGTGAACAATTATCAAAGAAGGTTATCGTAACTTGAGATACGATTGTTTACGTGTGAATTTTGGTTGAATAAAATAACGTAAGTTGAATTACACAAAATGTTTACAATTTAAACACAAAAATACACAACCAATGTGTGTAAAGATGTTTCAAATAAATTTCACGTGAAAATGAATCATATTGGACCTTTACCGTCTGTGTAAAGTTCTTGCATATTAGTATTTAAAGTATTATGGACTTAGGACTGGTGTAAAGTTCCATTTAAATACAATTTTCCTTTGGAATCCCCGTGAGCCGGCGTATTAGTTTCGGGTCAGGGTTGGGATTCTATGGGGGGGGGGCGACGAGAGGTCCCGTCAGTTGTCAGTTTGGTGGCTAATCAGATACATGAGTATCTAGTTTGATCAGACATTCTCAATGTGGGTCGACAGAAGGAGTGGAGGTTGAGAATTTCCCTTCAGCCGGAAATAAAATTTCATATCAAAATTAATCTTCAGATCTATTCAAACCCTAAAAGTATTTATATTTCCGAAATCAGCTACCAAAATTTAATCGAAACCTTTTAAACAGCAAAAATTAAAGCTGGAAAAAGGAGTTAATTTTTTTTTTAATTCGTTAGGCTTGAGTTAATACATTAAAATATCTGCAATCTTAAGCTTTTTTTTAAATAGTTCAATCTAGACCCTAGTGTAATCAATTCTGACTAAATCTAGATTTCTCCCTGTGCTCTGATTTCCTCCTTTTGTATTTCTTTTTTTTTTTTTTTTTATCTTTCATCGGTTCTCAGTTACTACCGATTTAAGTTTTATTCTTGCGAACATATGAAAACTTTTCTTTCTATGTTATGCTGCTTGCTGTCAATATCTAACAGCTCCACTCATGCAGTACAAGGATTTTTTTTTCTGTTAAAGAATTAATGTAGAACGTTGAGCGCTTTAACTGCTTATCACATCCTATCAATATTTACCGATCACTACCGCTGAGAATTAGCTACCAGACTACCATCACAATTACTTTAGCCTCATATCGACAAGGAAATTTCTTGTTTCTAGTATAAACGTTTTGTAAATGCCAGTAAACCTAGAGAACAAAAACTCAACGCTAATATTCTGATAATTTCGTGGTCATTAATACAGCTTTTGTAAAAAAAAAAACCAAAAAAAAAACAACCAAAAAAACTGTTTTATACCTCGATCATCCTTGTCCTACAATATAAATTTATATCATTTATCCGGTGGAATTGATTAATTTTCATTTTCTAGTACCTACTTTCATTCCATTTCATAAAATCTCTACTGAGGAGTTTATTTCTAAGGAATGGCGCCATATCATTTCATTCATTTTCGATTGCATCTCCTTTTCTAATCTGTTGTACTTAACATCTCTATCTAATTTTACACCAGACTTTACAAAGACATGGAATTGGTAGACTACTACACCAGTCCTCTGATCGTGGTCTTGGGCGTTCTCTCCAACCTCCTGGCTTATATTGTATTCACGCGCACACGTTTACGCAAAGTGGCCTCTGTGCCCTACCTAGCCGCCATGGCTGTGACGGATAGTGGAGCTTTAATCACTGACTTTATTCAGAAGGGCTTGATGAAACACAACATCTTCATTATCAGTAAGGTGAGATTCGCTGTATTGATAAAGCCCATGCACTTAACGCACGGAAGAACTAGGTGAGGCTTCAGAGTCACTATTGCTGATGCCGACTCCAGTGAGTATTCAAGAAGTATTTTCTGCAGGCATAAAACTACATGAAAAGGTGTGCATTGGGCTGGTCTTTGTTTTAACCGATATAATTTAATCAGTTTCCTTTTGAACTTTTTTCATTGATTAATGATAACAGCGATATTAGACAGTGGACACAGACTTCTGTTTTTTTTTTTTTTTTTTTCTTATTTTTTTTATACTCAACCAACCTCTATAACTTTTTCCATTCTTTCTTAATTTGAATGAACTGAATGTGATCTATTATTGTACCGAGATAGATTGTTCTCTGGTTCAAAGAGTTTAACACAGAGGAAAAAAATATTGTAATCCCCATTATGTGTCTGTTAAAAACATTGTGTAAATCAGATTTTCCTTGCGCCATTTTAGTTTCGATAAATATTCTTAAAAATGTTTGATCAGAAAATCTGGTGGCAGGATCAAGAAAAAAGACTGGAACAAGAGGAGAAAAAAACAAAAGGAAACCAGTAAGATAATAATGAAGAAGAAGAAGAAGAAGAAGAAGAAGAAGAAGAAGAAGAAGAAGAAGAAGAAGAAGAAGAAGAAGAACAAGAACAAGAAGAACAAGAACAAGAACAAGAACAAGAAGAACAAGAACAAGAACAACAACAACAACAACAACAACAACAACAACAACAACAACAACAGCAGTAACAACAGAAAAAAGAAGAAGGGAAGAAGAAGAACAAGAAGAACAAGAACAAGAACTAGAAGGGAATGGGGAAGGGGAGATATAAAAGAAGAAAACAGCAAAAAGAAGAAGATTGTTAGATTAATTGATTCTTTGCTGCGAGTTTTGACAAGATATAGATTCATAGCGCACGAGGTGATGTTTAACCATCAATGAAAATTATATAGATTAAAGTCATAGATATCATAAAATGAACCAACAAATTATATAGCTTAATATACTTTAATACTACGTTACATAATTATGATGCCAATATTTTTCTTACCTCATATCTCATAGAGTTTAGGAGGTGTTGAACTGACGAGCCTACGGGATGAAATTGCTTTACAGAGCCGAAGTTAAATTTGCCAAAAATAAAGCTCAGTGCATAACACTTCTTTAAAAAAAAAAGCTTCCTTCGCGGTGTTTTAAATGAAATAAAGCTTTTGAATATCAAGTTGCCATTTGAAACTAGAAACAACGCATCGTTCTTTCAATCCAAAGCAGAAAGAAAAATGCTTTGGATAGACGATAAATCGAGGGAATTAAAGCCCAGTTTCGAGTTTAGGCAGACCTAAAATTCTGAAATTAAGAGTTTTTCTGGACGAAAAGATGAGCTAGATCTAAATCGTTAGCTACCTTTATTCGTATTGTTTGCAGCCACTAGCAATTGGTGTATACAGAATCAGTGCTTCTCTATGTCAGTTTTACTCTTTGGATGAGCAAATGATTCTTTAAAGAACAGGAGCGTTGGTTGCTACTAGCGATTCAAGAAGATTCTGCAAGAAAGATGCACTTTTCATAGGATGATGAGGATCCATCATGTTCTCCCCCATCTCATAACGTTTCAAGCGGCTGACATGAAAAATTTGAGTTCGATAAACATTTCGAGGCATTTTGACCATTGATTTAGATTATACTTCTTAAAAGCTAAATGTTTTTCTACTGCACTTAGATAGGATTTAGTACCTTTACACCAAAGCTGGGCGTCAATCGAGTGAAATGTGCACTTTTTTAATTTTTCTTTTTAAAATAAGTTTGTGAAAAAGTCTTAACGCGAAAGTTTGTCCGTATGCTCAGGCTTAGATCCTATATCAACCACTATACTTTGACACTGCTAAACAATCTTGTTTTCTCTTTGGTCTATCCTCAGTCGGGCATCTGCCAGTTTACCACCTATTTCAGCTATGTTTTCATATTTTTGAGCATTTGGTATCCGTTAGCACTCTGCGTGGAGAAGTTTATCTGTGTGTATTGCCCACTACGGAAAGCATCTTTATGTACCCCCTTCAGGGCAAAAGTCGTTGTGATAGGTAAGTGTCCTAGATAATTTATATTGAAGTTATATTTTTATTAGACGTTAAAGAATTTTGGAACAAGCGCAATTGCGAGTTTTCAGTGACCAATCTTCGATGATAGTAGTAAGTGATTGACGCTCCCAAAGTCTCTCTTATAGTTTTAAATAGAGAATGATAACTGCAGATTAAAAAATAGTTGAATCAAATATCGCAATGGAAAAAAAAGTAACAAATGGGCATTTAGGATCGCTGTTCGTATCCAAATTTTTTTTAACTCCTACAACTTTTGTCAGTAAAAATCAAATAGCAAAATAAAAAAAAAGGATTCAGGCTGTCTTTCAAAAATAAAGTAGCTAGTAACCACAAAGGTACAGTTATGCCATAATTAAGATGTCGTATATCTTGTTTCCTTTATTTTTGTTATGTTCGACCTGACGCGGGTCAATTCGTATGATTGAATCTTAAATGCCTGGTGGGGTGGAATTGAAATGTCAATCTGTTACACTAATTTTTAAGAAATAAGCGAGAGATAGACTTAGAATAAGCTAAACATTTTAGAATTACAACTTATTTTTTTCTTTCTTATTATTTTTAGTATACCATGAAGTTCTTTTCTTCTAGCAAAATAAACAGTAGTCTGAAATATAATAGACTGTAAAGCGTTATTTACGAAAAAAATCTAACCCCCAACTGTGATCAAAAGTAAAGCCTCTAATACCATTTAAAGTGCAACTTGTTTTTTTTTTATAGCAACACAACCCAAGGTAGAACGTACATCATGTATATCAGATATTCTCAATCAACTTTTGTTTGACTCTCTCGATCCACCCTCTACTTTTTTTCATTTTTTTTATATTAGCAATGGCAGTAATGACGGGCACCTGCTACTATTACGTTATCTACATGTTCGGTCCTAACTATCACTTCGGGATAGTTAGCTGCTCTGCTTGGATGGAGGTTACCCAGGATGTGTTTGTCCTAATGGCCTTGGATACAATCTTTGCCTGCGGCGTGCCATGTGTCATTCTTGTTGGTCTTGTCGTTCTTATCTTTGCGCGATGTTGCTTTTACTACCGTATCACTTCGGCTGAAGACAGAACAAGGCAGGGAAGGCAGACATACTTCGGAAATTCTGCAGGAAGGAGTTCTTCTAGGCAGAGCCATGGCACCCGATGCATCGGTGTGGCAGCCCAACGCAGTGTACGGGGTTCACGTAGTGGACCATCCGTGTCATCGGCATCTACGTCGTCGTCTTCCTCGCCGGTGCGGGTGACCAACGTGATCTTTCCCGTCATAGGCATGACGCTTGTTCTGCAATTTCCAACTTTTGCATTCCGCTTTATGTTTTCTGTTTTTAAACTGGAGAGGGAGGTTTTGATTAGGCTTACCGACTATCAGCCGCTTTTCATCTATATGAACAATCTTGCATGGGCGATTAAGTTCTACATCTACTTACTCTCATCGCCATCCTTCAGGCGAAGGACTAGATCTCTTCTGGTTAGTGCTTGGCAGAAAATACAGAGTAATGAATGGTTTGGCCGCCAACGAAGACGGTATTCCCTGGAAGACAGGGAGGGAGGGGAGTTAGATGCCAGAGCTGAATGCCGTATATCAACCAACAGGCCGATGAATATGGCGGAAAGATGGGAAGACAAGAAATCATATGCCAAGCACAGGACAGATGAAGTCTGAAATGTGTGATGTCCCATCAAGGTGGTGGATTAAAAGGCGAAGGGAAATTCGGTTACCGAAGGGGAAGAAAATTGGGGTCCAGCCCGACGGACACCAAAATGGAGTCTCTCACCAGCTTAAAGCTATGATGTTTAAAGCGTTGCCATTCTTACACAAGGCTGCAAACTGCTCGACATAGTATCAAAGAACTACAATCAGTTACTTTATCTCTAAGTATTCCATACCCGTTGCAGCCCACATATTGACTGACCTTATCTATTAAGGTACATGGAGAAAGATGGCTCTTTGGAGCGTTTTATAATATTCTTAGCAAACGAATACCATTACGCTCACGAGATATTCAGAATTTTGTTGGAATTTATCGAAATCCATAATTTAAATTAAGGAAACTGTCACGTACAGATCTCTGACAGTGCATCACCACTGAGATGAAACTACAAGTAAAATTTATGCATATAAGTGAGAAATGAACATCCTCTCAGAATTAATTCCTTATAGTGGATTGTTTGAGTGATGCACATTTTGTTTCCCTGAAAGGCTGTTCGTCTCCTTCAAACTTTAAACGCATTGGTATCAATTCCTGACTGATGTTTTGTAGAATTACGATTCAACATTGACTTTCAAATCAGACAAGTAACTTTGTGCACCGATTGCACCGGACTACTCCGGACTACCACGAAGAGTGATTTACTTTGACGTTTATTTTATGTTAGTGCATGCTGTATATTTTCAAGATAAAATTATTTGTTAGGGCGCATTCTATATCTTTTAGACAAAATTCTCTTTCTTCATAAGACAGGGATAGCGTTAATGATAAGGTAATCTCTGTTTCCTGAAAAATTGTTATGACTACAAAAAAGAGCCTTATAACTTTTAAGATATAGGATTTGCGCCTTCATTATAATGCAGTCTAGTAACTGTTTTAAAAACCTATCCAAAACCATTATCAGAATTTCAAGGTCGACAATGAATCACTCTTTGTGGGCAGTTCAGAACAGCCATCAGTCGGGGAATCTTAAGTCTATTTGTATTCATAAAATTCTATTGTAAAGTTTCAATTTTTTTTTTTTTGGAACGGTTCAAACCACCTGCATCAAAAATTTATCATCACACTTCAATATGAATAACTTCGTCTTGTAACTGTTTATATAAAAATGAAGATAGAATATGACCTATGTCAATGTATTAAAGTTAATGAGAACAGAAACACAAATTCAAAATGTGAGACACGAAGATAACTTATAGCCTCAATTCAGAGATATTGGCTATAAAATATCTGTTTTATCATGTTTCAGTTCCTTGATAAGAGCAAAATGGCAGTCACGATACATTGCATTTGTAAACGTTTTCGTTCGTTCTTAATGTTGCTTTCTTGGTGAGTTTGTTCTTGTTCACCTGTCATCATCGTATATTTTGAGGCAAATTTTAGTGCATTTTGGAGAAGTCCGTTCGATATGGACGCATAGAAATCACAATATGTCGAAACAGATCAATGTATGAATGTTCTTATTGTTAATGTTGTTGCAACAGCTCATTTAATATATCTTTTGTATTTTTGTACTAGGTGATGTTTGTTTTTTATTTAACGTCAGGAACAATTTTCCACAGTTTGCTTGAGTAGGTTTGTTTTTAACAAAGTTCCGCTTGTGATCTTTAAGGATATATCATGCTTCTCTCTCCGATGTAATGTATATTACTGAGTTCAAGTCTCTCTGCAATTTGTTTGTTATATCCTGTGATTTGCAACTGTACTGTAATCTTTCTGCATGCTTTTAGTTATGGGGTTCTCGTATTGTCAGCAGGAATTAAAAGTGGTTGTAACTTTTGATTTTTTTTATGTCGCTACTCAGATTTTGCTGGAAAGTGGTATCATTTTCCTAAATTTGATCTTCTCAATTATTTATGTTTCTTCGTTAATCTGTCTTCAAAATCTTTTAGCTCTGGGATAAAAGCGGATGATTTTGTTAAGTTGAAGCCACAGTTTTCTTTGCTTCGTAGGCCAGGGTTGAGAAAAAAGACTGCTTCCCATCGTGAGTTTTTGACGATTCGTTCTATTGTATTTACCAAGAATTTAATGTAGGCCTATTGCTTTTCACTGCATTTCGGTATAATTTTGTAAGAGTAAACAGGATTTATTAATTTCGTTCTGATAATTGGTCGGGGTTACTTCTCATTCAGTATGTTATAATTGTCTTCAAAATATCCCAACAATCTTGTTGGAGCTTGTTAGTTCGAAGATTCATATGAACAATTAATTAGTGTTCAACTGCTTTTCTTTTCAAAAAAAAAAAAAAATCAGATTCGAGGCCTTTCCTTGATGTAGATTACAAAATAGAAATGCATAAGTTCTTCTACTAGTTTACACCTTTCTTATGATAATGAAAGCCTATCTACGACATATTTTAAGTAGGAAGGGTGGATAATGATTTTTTTTCCTTCTGTACTCTAGAGTCATGTATGCCACTTAATGAGATCCTCAAAATTATAAAAGGACAGAGCCTACACCTCCCCCCTCCCCGCGCCTTCTGTGGAAAGGACTTGAATAAATTTTTGAAGTACCTAGTGATGATTATAATCTCAAATAGAGAGCAAAAAAAAATTATATATATAAAAAAGAGAGAAAGGGATGTATAAATATATATATATATATATATATATATATATATATATATATATATATATATATATATATATAGAGAGAGAGAGAGAGAGAGAGAGAGAGAAGGAGAGTACCGGATTAGCTTTCAGATTAATGTGTGAATATTCAACTGCAATGTATTTTATCTTGGATTTTAACTACCATTGGTACCAGCGTATGACTCACTGATATTAATATATATATCGTATATGGAATATTATGTATGCTAATTTTGTTTTAATTTAATAAACTCTTAGAAGCATGCACATATGTATGTCAATTATCGTCGAAAAGGTGTAGTGCATTCGTAACCCTTGCGGTTGTAATTTTTTATTGAAGAAATTTCTTGAAATTTTTATCAGATCAATATATATATACCACTCGTCGCACAGTATGTGATGATTCAGGAACTCTATGAAAAAAAAAAAAATAAAAAGACAGCCCAAGCCGGATCAAGAGTGGTATAATATTCTTTACTGAATTTTTCTGTTTGCATGCTCGACATCTGTGTTGAGCAGGTCTGTAGATTTTTCTTGTAGATATGTGATGTAGGTGGAGCTTCGCATAGTCCCTTTGATAAATCGGCGATTATTTTATTTAACCTTTACAACAGTGAATAGATGAAGAAGACTATTACAATGATAAGAAAGCAATTTTCGTAACAATAACATATATATTTCCTCCAGAGCCTTACAACTTATTTAAAGAAAAGCAATTTACAAAATAATAATTATGCTCCAGAGCCCCTCATAGTACAGTTTTAAAATACACGTGCATAGAACTTAAGACATTAGAATTCTTCTAACATTGTCATAAAGACATTCTTTAAATGAAGGAGATATATATCTCAAGCAAAAAAAGTTAACTCGCTTTCTTTTCATTTTATCTCTCCACCGAGACTATAACGTGGACCAGATAACCTATTTCAGATAAATGAAGTACTCAACCTGATGTGGTGAAAAAGTGCTCTCCAAAATAAAATAAAAACGTGCAACTGCTCAGACAATATTACTAAATTTCAGGCCCCCGGATTTTTTAAAAAAATTATTGATTTACTCTGGATTGCTTAAGCCTATAATTATTGTAGCTGTCGTCTCAATCTGTAAAACTCATGCAAGATAAATTGAGAGTGACAAGTTAATAAAATAACTTGAATGTTTCTACGGTTCCTTGTTAACAATTAGTGGATCTGGTCGATGTCTCATATGAAAACGTAAAGAAGTACGATTTCGAACGTGTGCTTGGCGCACTGACAGGTCCAGTCGTGTGAAAATCAAATAGGTATCTAGGAGTTGATAAGTTTTTAGACACCTATAAAAGTATACATTTACTGTTTAATCTTTGTGATCGTGTTATTTAAAAAAAAGGTTTTTGTTTCATTTAGGACATATATATATATATATATATATATATATATATATATATATATATATATATATCAAGGAATAGGGTAAATAACGCACATAAAATTGTCTCGAGAAGAAAAACAACAGGACAATTTTTATCGATATAGCTAACCACAAGTTCCACCAGTTTGCTAGTATATTTCAAGCTTTGCACGATGACTAATCCAATCACTATGTGCTATTTCGCGCCAATCCACAACACAAAGCTCTTCAACCAATCAGGCCGGCCCATCAAATCAATTTCTTAAGCGTCTTTCATCTAATACAAACGTAACGGAACCAACAAGCACCAGAGGAACAAATTCACCATTCATATCCCTATTTTTACACATACTCGAAAACCAAATATCCCTCAAGTTCACCCATTCCCATTGGAAGGGGAGGCGGTGAGGGAGAAATTAAGTAAGCACTAAAGCAGACACACCAGCCAAAAAATTGCAAATTGCATCATTGTTCTATATCTTCGTTATTCAATTATAGTGACAGTATATTTAGAAACAAAATAGAATTGTTTACAAACAATTATAAAATACGCTTGGATTTTTTACGTCATCGAGCAATAAAATTCTCACACTCATACGTTGGTTCCCAACTACAGCTGTAACAAACCAAGGCGCCACCTCATGCTGGGAAGCTGGTGCAATGGGCGCTAACACATGATCCACACCACTTCGCACCTCACCCACAGTGCATGTAATACAGAGACTCTTGAGATTGAATTTATGTATCGGTTGTCATGTGGGTTTATTAGGTTTATTTCTTGAGAAGATACAACGTCCTCTTACAAGGAGACTCAACTGAGTGTATGACGTCACAAAATGTAAATAAGCCAAAAAGGACCATTAGGTCTGAGGCCTATATCTTATTTGACTTATGCTCTGATTCGTTTCTTTCGATTATTGTTTGAATTGACGGGCCAAGTGCCATGCCCCTGACTCAGCCAGTGGGGAAAGTAATGTAGATTTCATAGTGAATAATGTTTACTTGTTCATAACTTCGCTTGCAGTTACGCTAGGAACTTGAAATAAAATGCAAAATTATTGGCAATTATCATAATATCACATGAATTCAATCATAACTGTCGCATGGCAAGCAGACCAGGGAATATTTTTGATATAAGAGAGTTATAGCTAATTCTGACGACCAACAAATCATAGTTGACATTTACCTTTAATTCATAACTCTGCTCTTCGAAAAGCTAAAAACATCAAATAAAGTGCAAAATTATCGAATTTTATTACAAAATTACATCAGATAGTACTGACGGTTTCATTGTAGACCGCTAAGCGATTTTCTCTCAAGATGAGAGACATACATCATAGTGATATCTGCAACTGCAAACCAGTGGCCAAAAAATGCACAAGCATAGTTAACTTCTTATCCGTGAAGCTAGAATCTTAAAAAAAAAAACTGCAAAATTACCATCTAATTTTACAGATTCACAAAAAAATCAAAAGATACAGTCTCACTCTAGACCGCTCAAAAATTTTGAAAAATAAATTACTTGTATACGCGGTGTTACATATCTACAACCGTCGCCTTCCCGCAGGTAATTGTGTCAGTTTATATACAGCTGCCGCCCTATAAAAACGTTCCAAAAATGTTGTAGATAATACCACTGTCGTTTTCCCCGGGTCGAGGCACGTTCCCTATTTTGTGGGCGAGATGATGACAGCTGGATAATCAAATCACTACTACTTTCCTGTACAGAACAGCATGACTGTTTTCCATAAAACTTTTGTTTTTACGCTGGAGTAAGTCAAAGTTCGTTTAATTTTTTTTAATTTGCCAGTTTTCACTCTCTGTTTAGTTAAAAAACTATTTTCATATTTTCAAAAAAACATAATTTGTTTTAAAAGTGTTATCCGCCTTGAAAATAGTAAACCACCGAGAACAGTATTTTAAATGTTATTTAATGATAACATTTGCAAAATATTTTCTGAATTTATCGCTATAAAAATATAATGAAGTTTCAAGATTATTTTTAGCCTAAATCCATAATTTCTCTTTAATTTTTTTTATACCTCATGGGGCACCGATCCTGGCAAATCAAAATTCAGTAACTTTATCACTCTACATAAAGCGGTTTTGGAGGAGATAGGGGAGAAAGAAATCGAAGTTGCCTTTTAAATAATTATAGATATTACACTCCAGTCCTGGGTACCAAAGGGCTACTAAGCCTAGAGTCCTAAACTACCAGTGAGTGTGCGTGTGTGAGAACAATACTCTTCAATCGTTTTATCTAGTTAAAATGAACGTAACAAAAAAAAAAAAAAAAAAAAAAAATAAAATTAAGTTTGCGAATGCTAATTACTTACAAAACCACAGAAACCAAAAGCCAAAGACAAAATAACTAAATATTCTTATCATCTCAAATCTGTCCGCAAATAATCGTGAATTTTACCATTTCCATGGAAATATAAATCGAGGGCCACCACGTAAACTATGGTAATTCGTGTTTTGCAAATTTTACACGAGACACAAAAACTGTATTGTTCGTTTACTTTTATTGATACACCTTTGATATTTATAACTATACAACTTTAAGACATGAGTAATATATTTGTGTCATTAATTAGACTCTAGTATCTTAAGTACTTAATTTCTTAATTTAAGAGTTACCTTTTTTTTTCAGTGAAAGTTAACACACGTAAACCATTGTATCTCGAGTTATAACAAAAGTTTCAAACCTTCGACACTCGTTAACTATGGTAAGTCTGAGTTACAATAGATTTCGCGTGAAACTTAACACAATACCGGTACTTACCAATGTTTTTTTGGAAATGAGTACTATGATTTTTATAATTCCTAAGCCCATCATATCCGTGGAAGTGGATTATCAAGATTAAAAAAGGATTTTCAGAACTAACAATGTTATTGTAAACGTACTTAATTTTGAATCTCAAAATAATACCAATGCTCAGAGATACAACAAGGAAGTGTAGATACATGGTAAACCATTTCACTTGATGATATTTATATTTTCTTTTACTCATTGGCTGCCTTATAAACACAATTTTGCATTTCTTTAGAATGAGTTACACTTAATTATGCAGAATGGTAAATCTGCTTTCATGTCCACATGCTCAACATAAACTAAAACAAAATACGAAATACATGAACATCAGATTAATTTTTATTGAAACTTTCGTTGAATGAGTTAATTGCAATACAGGGTTTTATTTGAAAGTTTTGTAGCACCAGTAAGATAATTTTTTTAAATTATAATCAATCAAAATTTGTGTAATGTCTTGTGTCTTTGTGTTTACTTGAAAGAAGAATTCTTTATGAATTTTAGAAATAATCTGGGTTTTACCAAATGAGTTAGTGATTCCTTCCATCATAATCATATAAAATTTGATTAATATTGAGATTGACTTGATATTTAACCTTTGCATATTTTGTATGTAATTACTTAAATCATTTTTTTATGAAATGACCAGCAAAGGCACAGAGGATTGCCAGAAACTTGCATGTACTTTCAGAATGTTTTGCGATCTGATTCTGTCAATTGGGTGCGTTTCGCTTCCATTTGGCATAAAGCGTTTTTTATTTGTTTTAACAGCTGTTCATCATCTGTGATTTTGTCTAAGTCTTAGTTAGAGTTTCGGTCAGTTAGCTCAGAGATATTATCATCCGGGAAGGATTGGGTGGACCTAGTATCCATTTTTCCTACTTAAAAAGGTTTTCCTTCGTATTTCTACAAGATGCAAGTCATTAGATTTTTACTATAAGTGAGACAAGAGTTGGTTCTGGTTTTTATACAGCTTCCTACTTGAAACTAGAGATAAATCTCAATCTAGTGATTCAGGCAAAAGCGATTAAAGGTTATGGTATACAGGCTGTTTGTATTGTACCTACATGTTCATTAGTGAAAATTTAAAGAGACATACCAAGAGTCCGAGGGAGGTTGTCAAAGAGGTGAGAGAATTCTTGACCTCTGCAATCGAAATATGTGTTACTATTACTACTGCAGTTCCATTGGAATATAACGTTCAATCCATATTACTGCTTTGGGGATAAAAAATAGAGTAAATGTACTATATTTTGGTCATACCAGATGAAAATGCAGGCATTTCTGAACTACTGAACTAACAAAGTATCAAAATTGCCTGCTTGTTGGTGTTTAGAATTGCAGCTGTAAGACTGGAGTATGGTGAAGAATCACCACTTGATTAAGAAAGGCCATAGTATGAATCTGACATCCGAGCTTTAACTCAACAACCACTCGCTGCTATTTGATTTAGAAGGAAGCTGATGCCCAAACAAGGATGAGTGTTCGTTATCTCTAAAAATTAGAATGTCGTCTACGTCACGAGTGTCTCATGTTGTGAGGGTTTGCTCTCATGCTAAACAAGAGCAGCCACAAAGTTGCTGATGCAAAGATGTCCAAAATGTTCAGGCAGTTACTACGTGATAGCTAGCACTTTTGCTGTTGTATCCTCTAGCCTTTGATGGAAATGCAGCATGGTGTGGCAGTCGCAACCAGATTTTTGGAAGCCGAAATGAATTCAGCTTTTATTCATGTACATTACTGAGTTTCTTTGAATGTTCCCAACCAAGAAGATAAAAATCTCCCTACATCTCCGTGTCCTGACTAGGTTTAGAAGACACAGTCCAAAAAGGATCAAATCCCAACCTCTGGTACCATCCATCACTCTTGACACACCCCCTAAACAAACAAAAAAACAACCCTTTATTGTGAAACACATGTTTAATCAGATATGTTCAGAAGAAGTGCACGCGACTAGCTGAAGTCTTCTGTTCGGTCGCAAGTTAAATAGCAAGTCTTAAGAAGGGGTGTATTCATAGCTCAGTCATATATCAGACTCTGCCATAGGGTAATAGAACTAATGTCGTGATACTTGACAACATCGGTAACACAAAAACTCCAATAGAAGTTTATGTGGAGGTGCGTACAAATCATTAATTTTGCTAGCCGCAGTGTCGCTACAGGACTCATTAGTGTAAAAATTTATGGAGGAATGTCTTTGAGGAAAGTTACATTGAGACAGAGAGAGAATTTTAGACACCCAAGCATCTGAATGCAGCTTACTAATAACTATTTTTTTAATAAAATTTTTATCTCTTGATCTTTTGAGAAAACCTGATACAAGAATATTATACTCTCAAACGAAGTAAAGGAAACTTGTGGCACAAAATACTCACTCTGGTGTACATGATGGCTAATGTATTTGGCTGGGCTTTCACTGAAACAGACAATTTTTACACGCGTAAACTATTGTAAGTCCGATTTACAGCAGTTCAGTCTTTCGTTGCGCATACTATGGTATCTAGACTTACAATAGTATACGCGGCGAAATAATACTAATTAGAGATACCATTTTTTAAAACAATGGAACACCTTCCTTAATTTTTCGAATTTCCTTGTGAAACTTTGTCACACGGTGTATGATGGGACATATATTCTACATACCAAAAATCTCAATTTTGAAAAAAAAAAGTCGAGTTACCATAGTTTACGTGGCGGCCCTCGAAATAAAGTAATGACATTTTAACTTGAATTGTACAATTCTTTCCTTATTGTTCTTTTTTTTCCGAAATTAAAGTTTATATGAGAGGAGCAATACTGCCTTTACTACCAGACTTTGGTTTTCATTGTTAACAAACTTGCTTCGGCATACAGATCTTAAGATTTATACATTATTACTCTCTGGATTTGTAGTAGATTTGGTGGATTTGATTTTTTTTTTTGAACACGGAAAGTTCCTGTTGCGATCTGCTTATATTAATTGAATTTTATATTTTAAACCGTAGGTGGCTAAATATCCGGTAAATTAAATTAATCAGCTCGGCACTGATAAACAGACATTTCTAATATATCCAAGTGCATTACTGTGAAAAATTCTTCTGCACCCCTGCAATACTGTTTTGGATCATAATATGAGAAAATCGTCCATGCATGCAAAAACTGGAAAGCATGCCAACTGTGCTAAGAAAATTATGTCAGTATAAAATAAAAGCGTTTCATCAATCTGTGCATGCGCTGTAAACGATAAGCCTACCATGTTTTCCAGTCCTCCGGGGACTTTCTTTTGTACGAATAATAACTATTTTATTAAAGAGTAAGATTAGTTTTTTTCCCCTCTGTGTTATTGAACATAATGTGTTTTTCAACTTTATACTTGCAGTTCTGGTGCTTTTCTATGCTATTTCTTTTGAGTATCTTATTTTATTTTGAATGAATTACAATAGATCTACCTATACAAAAACCTCACTGTGCTTGTTTGTTTGTTGTTTTATTTTTTTCGTTTTTTTTTTTAAATTTGTTTTCCTTTTAAAGGTAGGGGCAGATTTTTCCCTTTATTCTTTGGAAAATTGATGCATTTTTTTGTTCTATTTGCGAATCCGACTAAATACTACAAGAAATATAAGGAAAAAAAGAATGAATAAAAGAAACAAGTCTTTAATGCCAAGACGAAATGTCAAAGATGTATGCCTTGAAAAGTTAAATTTGTATGCCTACAAAAAAATTATGGTCAAGCAGGTATGCCTGAAATTGGTCGGCCAACGCTAATAAAGAAAATTAGTAGAACAGTCGTACAGCACAGTCAATAAAATAATTCATACTTAGTATTAAGAACAACCATAATAAAATGACATTATTTATCCTGACGAGCACGCTCATGTCACTTCCTTTCACTGTGACCAGCGATGCATTCTCACTGATATTTCAAGTGCGCCCGTAGCCTGGCCTATGCACAATCAGCAAAAGACCTCCTCACAAAACAATTAACAGAGATACACTAGCTAGATGGACTCACACAGAACTACATGTGGCTCGCAGGTATCGACATGTGAAGTGCAATTTATGAATCAATCGAGCAGCTTAACTGTGAAGTTTGAATGCGATTTTCCTGATCATTGCTTGAGTTGGGAATATGGATTGCGATTTCACAAAGAGTTACGTCACTTTGTTGGAAGTCGTGCGCTCTGTTCAGCAATCAAAACCATTTCGAAAATCTACGCAGAACTAGATAATGTTGCAAACGTTTCCTCAAGTACACGTTATATATTTCCTTTCGTTTCTTTTCTTTTACTTCAAATTCCATACTTATGTGCAATCCTGCTAACGCTATCGCTTGATACGCTAAAATGAAACTTAAAGACTTTCAACTAGGTAGCACAAATCTCTGTGAAATCGCATCCCCTGCATATCTCCCCACCCCCCCCCCACACCCACACACACACACACATCTTTTTTTCAATTCCATGTCATTTTTTTGTCTTCTGTTGATATGTCTCTGTTATGGATTAAGGTAGGAAGTATACATGGCACAAATTTAACCATGGAGAGCCACCAATCCAGCACTATATATCTTGTGTGTGATATAATTATACTGACGTCAGTGATAACTAAGTGAAATTGGAATCAAGCGTCAAAGGTAACTTGCTCGTTTGATTCATTAAATAAAAGGTACTTGTTTCACTAAATGAAGGAAGAGGAGGGAGGGGTGATCATAAGATTGCTTTGGCCCTGGCGTGAAGGCGCCTAACGCATGCCTAGCCCAAACCAAAGAACTCCAGTATGGCAGTCTCTCTGCTCTAACGCAATCATCCATTCTAAAAATACTGATCGCCGCTCTCTGAAAATTTCCAAGCCTGAGAAAAGAGATGGGACATCAGCTTTTTCCGGTCACGGTCCGGTGGGCTAACCAGAATTATCTCAAAATAAAATTATGTCAATGATTCTTATTCGTAGTGTTAGTCATAGAGATCTACTAAGGGTTCATAAGAACACAAATCTATGTAGGCATACTTTTGAGCATTCTGTCCTAGTTGGACAAATTTTCCCAATCTGGAACAATTGTTTTACATGCCTCTGCGCATGTCTTGTTCTTTAAATCTCTATAGCAATTTCACTATCACCTTTGCCTTGTAAATACAGTTTCAACTGCAGAAATAAAATTTCCTACCTAATTTGTATCAGCGTCTTTCTTAACACTGCAACGAAAGCTATTAACACTAGGAAATTAACTGAACTGCGTGGAGAGGAGAAAAGAGAAGTTTCGATCAAAGGCTTCAGTATAGTTCTTTGAGGCATTTTAAAATCTATAGCATCACAACCGGGTGGAACGTGAGACTGAGATAGTAGCATTTCATAACCTGTTGAGGCAAAATGAGACGGGACAGTAGTGTCCCAATGGGGAGTTTTATCTTAAAAGTTCTGTTGTGGAGCTCGTTTGAGAAGTAAAATCGCCCGGGGTCAACACACTGTACAGTATCTGCCGCCGTGTCCCACTGAACCGTCTATGGTTACCTATAGTCTTACTGACTTTACAGGACATTACATGAAAACAATTAATTTAACAAAGAAAATGATGATAACATCATAATAGACAACAAAATCAACGGGAATGCAGGTCAACTTCATCTTAGTAAGAGGAGTTTTGTTGTTGATGATCGAACAAGTAGGTCAAATGAGCACAAAACTACGCAGAACCAAACCCGTCGACAATATTTCAAATTATAATATTATAAATCATAGACCCAGAATGGGAAAAAATATTAAATACTTAGCAATAACTTTTAAAAAGAATGAAATAATGTAATTTCAATATTTATCGCGATCTAAACAAACAGATCTAGATCTGATGAAAGCCTAAGTCTACATATGGGTCTAGATTCTAGATTATACTTTTAGTCTTAATCTGAAATCTAGATTCTTGATTTAGATCGACTAAATTTAGATATAAATTATAGATTCTTTTTAAGATATTTAGATCTTGCATTATGAGAATGTGTAACATGCTGCGGAATTTTTCAAAATATTTCTTCGTTTTTAACCAAATATTTGAAAATGGTTTTGTTATTGTTAAAATTGAAGTGATTCACTTCATTAGGAGTCAATATTAGCACCTAAAGATTGCATCTCTAATTTTGTTATTAAATTTGTCTATACTGAGCGTTAAGGCCTATAATACCTGACTGGGCTTGTTTTTTTTTTTCTTTTTTTAGAACAATCTGTGATTTGCAATTAGATTACGGGTACTTAACTTAACTGATTGAAACGAGGGGCAGTTAGAAGAAGCGAAAATGGGGCCAGTCAAGTTTGGGTGGATAGAGGTGTTTGTCACAAACTTTTTTTTTTTAAAACAACTGAATGCATTTATAACGTTATATCAATTTATAGAATCGCTTATTTATGACCATGTTCCCATATCATTGAGATGGACTTCCTTTTACTTTAAAATGTCTAGATTGTTATTTGTTAAAACTAAAAAGAATAAAGAATTTCCCGTTAGAATTAGAGCAATTAATCAGAAAATACCTGGAAAAATTATTGTTTACATTGTCCGCATTTTTTTTTAAATCGGATACATGATTTTATGTTAAAGAAGCGTAGTCTAATCTGAGTTTTTTCCTAAAATATTTAAAATGAAATTAAATCATCGGGGTGGCCGGCAGGTTATTCTAAATCTAAAAATAGTTTACTTATTCAAAACAGATCTATTGGACCACTTTTAATTCCTGACTAAATTGCGAATAGATGAGTCGACTCATACTCAGAATATTGCCGAGTCTTATCGAAAACCAGTCTGCAGTGATGTGAGAATCAATCAGGCCATATGAGAGACTGACTGCTATCTTATGATTCTTAACTACATGAAGAAAGTTCCAGAATTTGAACTTTTCAACGTGCACTTGCCATCTTTTATTTAGTGAAATAATCTCAGAAATATTTCGGACGATAATACACCTCTCCTGTAGTGAGGGGTAATCCAGTTGATTAAAAAACATAAGCTTTAAGACTATAAATAAATCCACCAAAAATTATTTGACAATGTATTCTGGACTATACATAAGGGAAATTTTCCTCTGGTAAGCAACTGTAATAAAAGTTGTTTATTGAGTACTTTGCGTCCACCATCCCCCCCCCCCCCACCCCTCCCGCTTTGTCCATTTTCCAAGTAAGTAAAAATAAATAAAGAAAAAAAATCTTAAGAAATAAAATAAAAAAGTAAAAGTAACCTCAGATTTTTTGTATAAAATAAGGGTTATCAACAAATATTGTAACAGTTATTCACCCGAGTCTTAAAATAAGTAAAATTTAACAATATTCTTCACTTTCTTCATTCAACATAAAGCCGTAATTCACTGTTGTAAATATTTGCTGGATTAAATCTGTTATTTACTCAATCTGCTTTTATTTAATTGATATTTAACTGATACTGAAGGTTAAAAAAATGAGTCTTACAATTATATATTAAACAGTCTCGTATGGTGTATTAAATTGTTGAAATAGTGCGAATTTTGAATTTGTTGTATTATCCATAAGATTTGCATTAATTTTGTTAAGTACAGAGATAGATAGCGTGTTTCTTTTCAGACTACAAGGGAGGTTCCTAATCTTGAGGGTTAAGAATATCTGAATATACATGCTCACTGTTAATGTTAAAAAAATTTTAAGAATTTTGCAAACTTATAACTATCTTAATTACTTAGCAGCACCCCTTCCCCCAGACACACACACACACACACACACTTTTCCCCGCCTTCTTTTTCTACAAAAAAAAATAAATAAAAATAAGTAAATAAAATTGTTTATCCCAAGCATTATTATTCTCTGAAGGATAAATTAATAAATTCAACCCTGTTCACACGTAAAAAGTATGGCGGAATTATGACACAGAAGAGAATATATGTCGTGATTCATTTGAGAGAGAGCGAGAGCGAGAGAGAGAGAGAGAGAGAGAGAGAGAGAGAGAGAGAGAGAGAGAGAGAGAGAGAGAGAGAGAGAGAGAGAGAGAGAGAGAGAGAGAGAGAGAGAGAGAGAGAGAGAGAGAGAGAGAGAGAGAGAGAGAGAGAGAGAGAGAGAGAGAGAGAGAGAGAGAGATAGAGAGATAGAGAGAGAGGAGAGAGAGAGAATACCATACCGGCACGTTGAATTTGCAGTAGATATTTAAATCCTGAAAATCGGAATCTATAAATTCCAACCCAAAAGGAATTTTCTTAAAAGGCGTTCATTTAATTTAACGTTTGAAACAAAATTTTCGGAACACAAAATATGCCCCACATACACTACAACCGTAGAAATAGATTGAAATAGTTTAAATATAATGCAAATTCCTTAGCTTTGTGTACTTAATGGTACAAGACTTCCGTCCAGCATTTCAAACTTGGTTTTTCACTGGATATATATAGTCGTAAAAAAAAAATCTCTCGATTCGCTCACAAATGGGAAGACCACCAATTGATGATTACTGCTAGGCACGAAACTTCGAAGTTGTGGATTAAAATGTACCAGTTAAATCATATAAAGTACATCGTTGCCTTTAATTGTCGAGCACTTTTTTATTGTGGGATCTCACAAACAACTTTACACGTTCATTACATAAATATATATATTATAATATAAATATAATATACATATAATTTATGTATATACACAAATATATACATGTATATATACACACACATATATATATATATATATGCATATATATACGTGTGTGTGTGTGTGTTTATAGGTATATGCATCTTCAATAAAAAATAATGGGAAAAAATCGGTGAAGTCACCTGTTCTTCCATAGTTTAGCTGTCTGCTTCACTTAAGTGCACGCCTTTGCTATTCAAGGTTTGCCTCAGAAACTTCACAAATTAATTTTGCTTAGGGGTTTGTACTATCGGCATCAACATCTTTACTTGCAAACTCCAACGTTTTACCCAATTGAAAACATGTTATATATCGAGGGCTGACAGCAACAAGTGAATATCTCCAGTATTGGTTGAATTTGACCTTTTGCCTAGTTTTTTTCTCGCCATTTTCTACTAAATAATACATAAATATCAAATCTCTGAAGGTCATACAGCCTTCAAAACCCAAAGCAACAAACACGTATCTCCGAAAAAGGGGCTTGCAACAAATTGATAGTCGGAGTTATCAAATTTTTGCAGCCGCATTTCTTCCCATAAATTGACTGTTTTGCATGCAACAAATTGATGACAGGAGTTAGACATTTTTTGCAGTAAGTTTTTTTTATAATGACCTCCCTTGATGATTCAACATGGCTGATGACAACTATCAAGATGCAGAAAAGCATGACAATAGAAGAAAACGACAAGTATGTAAGCATTTATGTATTATTGTAACACCAAACGTTACAAACTTATGATACTATTGCCTTTAAAACATTAAGTATAGCAGTTAAATACCAACCTGGCTAGATCTAGCAATAGACACAAACGCATTGGAGGAGATGTACAGTTGTTGCATTGCAATGCCTTAATTTAAACACACAAAATTTACATCTCTATTTGCTCTAAGATTATCCAAACAGAATCCAAAGAAAGTCTTAATTTTAGAGATATGTTTTACTCTTCATCAAGCAGTTTATTACCGAAGTATAAATGAATAACTTTTTTGTTTGTCCTAATTTGCTTTGAAGAATAAGGCAAGATAAATATGCGAATTTTACTCTTTACAGTTCTAACAACTTCACAAGACCTGCATAACATCTGTCAAGATTTTTCATCTTCCGAACATGATGATTCCGACGGAGATCCCAGCTATTGTGAAACTGGATGTATGGATGTATCTGATGCATCTGATGAAGAAGCACCTACCTACCAGACGTTGGAAAATTTTAGACCTTAGACCTGTTGCTAGTGAGAAAATCATACGATAAAAACATGCAAAGGTTTTTTTTTCTTCTTTTTTTCTCTGCTTCTACTATGAATGAGTGCTTTCTCATGACCTTACTTAATACCTAGCTATGTTATCTGGACAGGTCTTTTTTGTCGTTTTACTTCAAACTTCCATAATTTTGCATTGCCGGTCTGTTTTGAGATTTGCCACAACTTATTTTGGAAGCGAAAATTGGAAACATAATTGTAAAAGAATCTTTCTTAATCCTTCAACATTTATCACCAGCGCCCACAGTCATCAGGGTCAGTGGGATCAAGACCCTTCCACATCTAAAGCACCTGGAACTGATAATATCGATGAGAACCTGGCAATTTCAGAAAATCTGATCACAGCATTGGAAAAACGTGAGTGACTTATAAGTACTTCTATCATTGTCATAATACCATATCATATCATAACGTTAAGCAGGAATATTTACCTTTTCATGCCCAATAAAGAATAGGTTGCCTTCAATAAACTCGAAAAGAAGATGCTTTTCTAACTCAGTCAAACATTGTATGTAACAATCCCATTCATAAGCAATTGATGAATAAGAGTGATATACACATACATGACACACAGGGAAAAGCACTATTCTGAATGGATTTACTTGAATAGTTTTTCTTGGTTGAAGTGGCATTTCTGTTTTTTGTAGTTCAGTATTAGACATGTCGGTTTCCTTTAATTATATTACTTATATAATTTTACACACAAAAAATCTTTATTCAAAATAGTTTTGCATCGTCGTTTCTCTATTTGTATTCACCAAAAATCACCACTTTTTCTCCAGTCTTGGCTTCTTTAATTTTAATATGCTGTGGATAACTATTTTGTTTTCAGACCACAACGCAAAGCAGCCAGCGTTGACCGACGGGACAGGGACGCACACCGCCAGCCCAAGTGGTGATGATCCTGGTATAGGTCTAGAGGCTAAAAAGGGAACGCGTAAAAGGAAGAGAAATGAAGCTGAGTGAAAAAGGAAGGAGAAAAACAATCTTGGAGAAGAGCACATTAGTAGCCGAGGAAAACATATTCAAGCAAAGGAGCCAAAAAGTCAAGATTATTCTAAGTGCAGATTTAAATGTACTGAGAAGTTTTCAGATGAAGATAGAAAGAACCTTTGTTCTTCTTACTGGAATCTCAAAGATTATGCCAGGAAGAAAGGATTCAAGTCAGTTAAATGTAACAGAAACATCACGTGAACGTTCAAAGGGACAGGAAAGAAAGAAAAACAGGGAGTTGTCAATAGAATATTCATTTCAAAAGACAAATGTAAGTGAGCGAGTTTGTAAAACATTTTTCATGAAGACTTTATGCATTAGTTGGGGACCTATCCATAAAGCATTGGAAGGAAGAGATATCAGTGGTGCATTTGTGGAATCAGACAAAAGGGGTAAGAGCGAATCTGCTAACAAAACAGATAAAAACATTCGGAAACAAATTAAGGAACACATCGAGAGTTTTCCAAGTGTGCAGTCGCACTGTACAAGGAAGGATTCTAGAAGAAGATATTTGGCTCAATCTTTAACAATTACAAAGATTGTACCATTTGTACAAGGAAAAATGCAATCCCAAAATCTAAATGCAGCTTCAGAGAAAATTTGTCGCAGAATATTTTGCGATGAATACAATCTTGCATTTTTTAAACCCAAAAAAGACCAGTGTGCTACTTGCTGCAAAAACGAAGTTTTGAGGGGTCAGGAAAAGGAGGCATTTCAAAATGAATACCAATAACATTTACATAGAAATAAACGTGCAAAAGAAGAAAAATCCAATGATCGAAAGAGAGCAAGAACCGATGAAACCTTTACAACATGTTCTTTTGATCTGCAAAGTGTGTTACAACTTCCTCACAGTAACGTATCTCTTATGTACTACAGTAGAAAGCTTTGCTTTTACAATCTATGCGTCTGGGAAGGTAAAGAACCATTCACTGGTTCATGTTATTGTTGGACTGAAATAGATGGAAAGAGGGGCAGCAATGAAATCTCAACATGTATCCTCAAGTGGCTGCTCTCTCTTCCACAAAATATCACTGAAATATCCCTCTACTCTGATACATGTGGATGACAGAACAGAAATCAAAACTTCAGTGCAATGCTTAAATACTTTCTTTCTACTCAAGACCACGTGACAACCATAACTCAAAATTTTCTTCAAAGTGGTCACACTGAAATGGAAGTAGATTCTATGCATGCTGCTATTGAGCACGAGAAGAAGCATACTGATGTATTCTGTGTGACGGACTGGCTCGGGGTTTTCAAAAGAGCACGGAGAAATGTCAAGAGCCCTTACAAAACATTCAAGCTGAAACACACGGATTTCTTGGATTTTCAAAATACTGCAAGTTCATTCTTGAAAAACAGGGAAGTTGATGAAGCAGGCAACCTAGTAAACTGGCTAAAAGTAAAATCGTTTAAGCATTTAAAGCAAAAGCCCGATGCATTGTACTACAACTTTTACAAGTATGACTTCGACCAACCATATCTTAAAATTGTTGTCAGTGCACCAAGGAGAAGAAAATATCAAAATTCTGTGCCTCTGCCTGCTTACAAATCTCCACTCCCTATTGGACAAGCAAAGAAAAATGATCCGCTGAAACTCTGCCGGAGCAATGCGATTCCAGAGGAGTTCCATCACTGATACCAATCCCTTCCAGATAGTGCTGCTGCAACCAACGACAGAACCATAGAGGCATGTGTTGAAGATTCGATGAGTGAATCTGAGCCTGATGAATCTTAAATTTAAAATGTTATTAGACATGTAAACGTTCCTTAGGACCTACATCCGTATCTCTGTGTAGACAAATAATGGACTTAAACACTTTTTGCTGGAAATCGTTTTCCCAGATGTGATAATTAGACATGGAGTACAAAAAATGTATATCTCCATCAAACTTTAAAAATCATTAAAATTTTGACTTTCTAGAAGAAAAGTCACTCAGAAACATATTATCATATGTAAGTTAAAAGATTGAACTTATTAAATGTAAAAACGCTTGCCAAAAAGTAAATAAAACAATTTCATAAATTTAATTCAAAATGATTCCAGTTCTTTAATCCTCGTTTTCTCAAAAGTATAAAAAGTGGGGTTATACACTTGTTGTTGTCAGCCCTCGATACTGTCCCGAAAAAAAATTCTTAATTTTACATTGTCCGTCATGAATGAAAGTGCATCCCTATTTAATTCGCAATATAATGCCGTTTTGAATAAATGTAAAGAAGATGATTTAAGTAATGTTATACCAACTGTTCCGCTCAAAGCATCTTTGCCATGTGTCCTATGCAAATCATTGCCATCAATTATCTTTTTTCAACTATTTGGAATACTTTTGTAACTGTGTAGAGCTAAAAAGGTTATGGCGAAAAGTTAGCTTTCCTTTTCACACATGAATGTGGTGAGGAAATGTGTTTTTACGGTAGGACTATACATATTCAGCTGATACAACTACTACTACTATTACTACTACTACTACTACTACTACTACTACTACTACTACTACTACTACTACTACTACTACTACTACTACTACTACTACTACTAATATTACTGTCACTACTACTACTACTACTACTACTACTACTACTACTACTACTACTACTACTACTACTACTACTACTACTACTACTACTACTACTACAACTACTACTGCTGCTGCTGCTGCTACAACTACTACTACTACTACTACTACTACTACTACTACTACTACTACTACTACTACTACTACTACTACTACTACTACTACTACTACTACTACTACTACTACTACTACTACTACTGCTGCTGCTGCTGCTGCTGCTGCTGCTACTACTACTACTACTACAACTAATTCTAATATTACTGTCACTTTACTACTACTACTACTACTACTACTACTACTACTACTACTACTACTACTACTGCTGCTGCTGCTGCTGCTGCTACTACTACTACTACAACTAATTCTAATATTACTGTCACTTTACTACTACTACTACTACTACTACTACTACTACTACTACTACTACTACTACTACTACTACTACTACTACCACCAATACCATTACTACTATCACTGTTACTACAACTACAACGATTTTTACTACTACTGCTGCTGCTACTACTACTACTACTACTACTACTACTACTGCTGCTGCTGCTGCTGCTACTACTACTACAACTACTACTACTACTACTACAACTAATTCTAATATTACTGTCACTTTGTCTACTACTACTACTACTACTACTACTACTACTACTACTACTACTACTACTACTACTGCTGCTGCTGCTGCTGCTGCTGCTGCTGCTACTACTACTACTACTGCTGCTGCTGCTGCTGCTGCTGCTGCTGCTACTACTACTACTACTACTACTACTACCACAAATACCATAACTACTATCACTGTTACTACAACTACAACGATTTTTACTACTACTGCTGCTGCTGCTGCTGCTGCTGCTGCTGCTGCTGCTGCTACTACTACTACTACTACTACTACTACTACTACTACCACTACTACTACTCCTGCTGCTGCAACTACTACCACCACCACCACCACCACCACTACTACTACTACTACTACTACTACTACTACTACTACTACTACTACTACTACTACTACTACTACTACTACTACTACTACTACTACTACTACTACTACTACTACTACTACTACTACTACTACTACTACTACTACTACTACTATCGCTGCCCCCGCATCTGTTAAATCACAACTTATTACTACTACTGCTTCTGGAAGGAGTTGAAAGCATGCCCGAGAAATCTTGCATATTCATACACAATTTTTCAAGTACTTCCATTGTAAAATATGTTGCAGATGGTTTCTACACGAAAACAATTTTTTTCGCTGGAAGTGTGCCTACAAGTCTGATTACAGATAACATGCTCCGTATTTCCTCACCAGTCCTTATCTGGATTAAATGCATAAATACAAGGTTTTTACTTGGTATTTATCATTTGTATTGGACGTTAGGGGAAAGAGTTCCTTCTAGGTACGGACTAATTTCTGAATGTTAGAAATGAACGACGTGCCGGGGGCCAAAGTGCTCGATCCAACTTTTATAAGTGCAAAAATAAGAGGTCTTTGCCGACTCTTAATGACTAACGTAATTTTAAATCATTTTATAACACTAAGTTCCAAGTAGGAAACACACTATAGGGCTGCTACTGTTTCTTCTATGTAAAAAACCGTCCGTACCTAAAACTGTAAAAGGTGCTCTTTTCACGTTAGGCACTGTAGAGACATCAAATCGGAGCAAATTAATGTTGATACTATTTAGTTCTAATCTAGCGCTCTTTATAGTTTTATATTATGTTTTGGATCTTTGAGCTATACCGTCTATTTAAATGTCCACTTTTTGTTGTTAACATTAGGACTATTATTTTTAAGCACATATATCTAGATTTATACACGTGGAAATTTTGGCTCATTTCAATAGCAAATTACATAAATAAGAACGAAAAACCAAACCCATTTATATTCGAATCGAGCTGTTGGCAGAATTAGATCTATGGCTGCTTTTGCCGGAAATTAAAGATTTTGTGCACCTAACTCAAGCTAGGACAAGGTAGACCCACTCCTAAATCTTGCACCTAAATCACGTCCTTTTAGGGCCAAAGTTTGATCTTAGGTTCACACTTTTCTTCAAAGAACGGACCTTATTTTGAGAACAGATTGGAGAGGGACTAGCGAAGGACTAGTGGAAGTTCAAGATCAATCCTAGAGTTAGGAGCCTTTCATAGAACCGGGCCATTGACTCTAAATCAAGAGAAAATCAATCGGCCCTTTCACTTCATATCAGTAAAATTTAACGGGGTCAAGCAATTAAAACAATAGCAAAGAACATTTTCAATACTTTTAAGAACAATTAAAACATTTCCGTAGTATGTTACAAATTCTCATAAAGCTAGATCTAGACTGTAAAGATCTAAGGATCAGTAGGCGAACCGCCCCTCCCCACCCCCTCTTAGGAGTTTTTGAGACATTACTTTCAGAAAATGCGATGTCTCTTGAGTATGAATCAGGGTGTTACCGTTTTTTAAAGTGTCAGTTAAAGGAGATCTTGGCCTTGAGCAATACCTACTGGGGTGCAAAGCACCAACTTCAAAGCAGAAATAGACGCATTGCTTATGGCAGCTGATCACCTTGAGACAGTTGTCCAGCAACAGTCGAGTGCAGTGATACTTTCTGATTCCATGTCAGCCCTTCAGACTTTGCAGTCAAATATCACAGATAACACATCAACAACCTTGTGCAAGCAACTTAACAAGCTGACCAAGAAAAGGAAAATAGTTCTCCAATGGATCCCATCACATTCAGGAATAACGGGAAACGAAATTGCTGACCAGTAGGCAAAAGGAGGAAGTAAGATATCCCAACCACCATCGACTATCTCATATGAAGAAGCTAAAACTCTTTTTAAAAACACAGCAATTCGATAATGGCAAGAAGAGAACGAAGGATACACCTTCAAGAATGACAGCATTCACCTAAGGACAGGCCATTGTGGCCTCAACAAACATCTGAAGAAGATGGGAATGGCAGAATCTGCTCAAATGCCAGTGTGGAGCGACAGAACAGACCCCAGTCCATATGCTCCAAACCTGCCCCCATTTTGAGGAAGCCAGACTTCAAAGTTCAAGTTTGGCCTACAGAAGCTCCAGTCAGCGAGAAGCTCTTGGGGTCTGGCGACGACCTACTGAAAACGACCAACTTCTTCGACCTGACCGGACTACCGATATAGCAAAATCAAAAAAAGATTAACGAAGTTGAAGAAGAAGAAGAAGAAGAAGAAGAAGAAGAAGAAGAAGAAGAAGAAGAAGAAGAAGAAGAAGAAGAAGAAGAAGAAGAAGAAGAAGAAGAAGAAGAAGAAGAAGAAGAAGAAGAAGAAGAGTTGGCCTTGAAAGGTCATCGAATGCACTTTTGACATTTAAAAAAAAATTTTTTTTGGTATACTAAATGTTCTAAATATTGATAGAAATGTTTTTTCTAACCTTCTTTTCAATTTACGACTCTTTAAATTTTAATATTTTACTATGTTTTAAAAGGATTTTGAAACTTTAATTGTTGTTTTTTTCGATTGTAAAAAAACACACTTGAAACAGTTAATAATTAAACGGCCGCTCTGGCATATAGGCTGGGCCATGTATACAAACATGTCAGTAAGCAATTTTGGCGGAATTTCAGTTGAAATGTGTTAAACACGTGGGTCTGAGTATGTTTTTAAATTGTCGCAATAAATATAAATGGTCGCGGCTGCAAATCGAGGACAACAACGATAAATGTTTTAGCCAATATGTTGATGAGCATGGATTTGCCTGGAGTTGCTATTCAAGCTTGGAATCTGTATCCACTCCTTTTCAACATGAACCATCAGACTTGCGCAAAAATATCTGAGGGTTTTTTTTTTTTCATTAGCATACTTGTCTCATGCTTATCAAGGAATAGGAGCAATGTTACAGGATAATGGCTTTAAGATCAAGTCAGTCTGCAGGAAGAATAGCTGATTACATGACTATCGAACAAACTATGAACAAGCATGCAAAGACAAAGGGTGGAATTGTTGGTTTCAGCCGAAGTCTTCCAAGTTACTATCGTTGAAGAGTGACAAGGCATAAGTGTGCCGAGTATGTAGCAGCTAGAAATAAAATAATTAATAAAAACGGTATGAGCACTGACAGTTACAAAGAGCTCAGTCCTGTTGAAGAAAATGAAAGGTGATATGCGAGTGTAAAGAGCCGTTGAAGCGTTTTCGGCATTCATTAGTCCATTTGAAGTAAAAGATGGTCTGGTCAGTGTAGCTTCTGGAAGGAAAGTTCAAAAGGATGTAGCTGATGATCTGGTATCAGTGGATACATACGGATGGGAAAGCATTATTTGACAGCTTTGTTAAGAATAGACTGAAGGAAAAGACTGTCAACTTTCACAAGCCATTAGAAAAGGAAAAGACCAAAACATTTACTTCATTGAAAAAAAAGACAAGAATTAAGTAACAGTAAAAGCACAAAAAAATCTACTTGGGCAGCTTCTTGTTCTGTCCCAAGAGCACAGTGTAGACCTTCAAAAAGTTCTCCAGTACCCTTTGACTCCAACGCCTTGGTCTTTAGCGCAATCAGATGGATCACCTCTTAAAACCAACAAGGCAACACTTTTGCACAAGCTTGCACCACTTGCCTAATTGAACACTGAATATTATTCAAAGAACCGACACACTATTCACATTGTCATTTCCAAGTACATTTGGTGAAGTAGTTGCCCATGTCTCTTTGCTACAATCAGCATGTGTTCATTTTGTTACGGACATGTACAAAGATGATTCTATAAAAAGTATAGAAAGACTGTGAAGAGGATTTTCTGAAGGCAATGTGTAGGTCCTACCTGTTGAGAAGATCTGCAACTACAATGCCCAGTCACTGGAAATCCTTCCTGCAATGATAACAAGACATCAATGGTCAGATTTCTCCTGGAAGAATGGAAAAGTGACAAATATGCAACAAAACTAAGAATTAGATACAGGGAAGTGCTATTCGTCTGTGAAGAAAAGTGTATGCTACTGTTTAGTGAGACTGGCGAATTTACAACAGCCATACCACTTCCAGATCTCTACTCATCACAGGCAGAAGAGACACACGGATCATCTTACACTATATCTACGCTTACCGAATACCGAACTGTGAAACAATTGTTGTGAGATCACCAGACACCGACGTCTTTCTGCTTCTTCTCTCCTGTGAGATCATCGGAAAGACGTTTCAAACTCATGTGCATCTATTTGACTCACCAGGTTGGAATGATTTTGTCAAAAAAGGATACTGTATTCATTTTTCTTTTGTTTTGATACCAAATATGTGCATGTACGACCAATAATTATACAGTATGTGTGTAGCTCTATAGCCTCTTACAAAATGTCACCCCTTTTCGAAATTCGAGCAAAAGGACGCAACTTGATTTTTCAAAAAGGGGATTAACTCTTTCAGTTGACTTTTATTTCTTTGGTAACATGTGAATTATTTTAGCTAAGACGTTCCTTTATTCGAAAAACATAGTGCCAAAAAGTCCTAAAAGGGAAAAAGGGGATTGGGGGAGAGTTCCACTGGCCCTCACTCTACAGATACACGATTTTGATTACCGATATGACTCGAATCTAGACCTATGATTTAAATTGCAGGAAGTATAACTATTGAATTTACATTCTTTTAAAATTAATTAATTGTTCAATAGCCTATTTAGTCTTTCTTTCCATTCTCGATCGTTTGATACAATTAAATTTGAAATCTTGCGAACAGGTTCTGTCTAGTTTGTGACCAACATAATTATATGTAGGCCAATTGGTTCGATCATCTGGAACAAAATTCTCCTTACTATAATACTAAGATGATAATGACCCAAAATTTGATTCTTGCGCAATATTTTATTACTTTTTCAAATTGATTGTTTTTCATGTAATGCCGGGTAACATGAGACTAAAGGTGGGGCACGGCGGACAGGTACTATTCAGTTGGCCGTGGGTGATTTTATTTCACAAACGAGCCCCACAGCAGAACTTTAAAATGACACACTACAAATAAATTAGGGCACGCAGATGTCCAGACTGAGTAAAAACTTCAATTTTTCTGTCCTTTCGTTTCAGCGGTTGCTAGGGTCGTCCGATAGGCCCTTTAATAGTTTTGGTCACAACAAACTTCATTTCCATAGCAACAAGCATAAAAAGAGAACCCTACCAGTACTTTTCCTGGCCTATATATATAATTTTCAACTTACGTGGTTAATTTTCTGCTGAGATTTAACTTTTTAAGCCCAAAAATTTTTCAAGTTTCTCAATAGATAAAAATGGCGAAGCTAGGACAGTTTTAACTAAATTCCGGCCTGCAATCGGCGCCTCTCCGCTATGGGCTGAGGCCGTAAGCGATCACTCCGACTGCCATCTTTCATTATCATAATTTAGAAATAAATCACTAAAATAATATGAGACATCCAAAAAACTTACTCTGTAAATATTCTTAAATACAGTCCTCCAAAATAAAAATATGTACCTGGTGCCAAATCTTTCTATACCTAGATCTATCTAGACTTAGATCAAGCTAGATCTAGTACGTCTGATTAAAACGCCCGAAGCAGTGACTATGTACTGCTAGATCTAGATCTTGAGATGTGCTAGATCTAGATCTAGAGATTTACAAAGTATTATTCTTAATACATTGATTATTTAGCGAAGCCAGTCTAATCAAGGCGTAGTCTATCCGATGCATTAGAGACGCGATATCGTAGATCTACATACATGTATAGCCCTTATTAGATCAATGACCTAATGTTTTATATAGATCTACATGTATTGAAATTTTAAAGCCATTAGTAGTAGAGTATAGTTAATTAAATGGCAGACAAACCCTTACATTTTTTTCAAGCACAGAATACTCTGCTAGTTGAATTATGTTTATATATTTTTTTTACTCCAAACCTTTTCTAAACTTTTAAGAAAAAGCAGAAAAATTACATATGTTTTACTGTAAGAAATGAGGAAAAATATCTGTTCAGTACCTCGGACAAATTTGTCCACCTGAGCGATTCAGAAGAAACAAGAAAGCTTTCTCATGGCATAAAGCCAGCTAAGGTATTGGATATAATAACATAAATGTAATTTCAAAAATTGACAGAGACAATCTAATTATACAGACGGATATAAAACAATGCAATATTTATAAATAACTCAAACTTAGAGATGAAAAGTTAAGTGTAGATATTACACAAAATGGCTAAGAAGACAAACAAATTCCAGCATAATTTTGCAAACCGCAATATGAAAAGCATAGAAGTTGATTATTTTTTATTGTGCATATAAAAAGAAAATCCTAGAGGAAATTGATGTTAAATCATGATTCTGAAATTATATGTTATGAATCCACTAAACAACCCTATATGACTTCCTTTATTGACTCTACTGATGGCGGATATATCAACATATAATCTCTATTATATGGATCATATCAAACAGAATAGATTTAATTGGGTTGGATATTTTAATAAATAAACTAAAAAATGATGTGAAACAGATTTATGTGTTGCTGTAATGTATCTATGTCTGATATGGCAGATATGTTCTATATGCTTAATGGGCATCTTTTAATAGCCCATTCAAGGGTCTTAATTGTTTGTACCAAATTAAAAGCAATTGAAAAAATAGGATAAGTTTGAATAAATAATACCGAACAAAAGGGAATATAATGTAGATGGAGCTGTTCACATTTACTTTGAAGAAATATGCTGTACATAATGGAATATCGATATCAGAATAGAAATTGAGGCACTAAATATTTTTACGTGTTACATTGAAAAAAAAAATGACACTAATTATAAAACTTATAACATTGATACTAATGATAGAACAAGAATGAAAGCAGTGTAGAAAACAAAAGGCATCATTTGATTGCCAAACAATAGAAATATTTAAACAGGTATATTTCATGGCTTGAAAAATACATACATTCAATGGGATGTAGCTGTAATATTACTAATAAGACAGCGAGAGCCTAAGGGATGAAAGTTAAGAGACTTAAGTCTACTTCTGATCAACTATTTAAATTTCAACTTTTCAATTTGAGCCCAACCTCCCCCCCCCCAACCCTGATGCCTGTTAAGAAATCTATTGCAGTGTCACCTTATAAGCCTGCGATCGGTACATAGACTAACAAGACTAGGCTGTGGCTATTAAATTGTTTCTGACCTAAAAATCAAATATTTTTTAAACTATAATTAAAGCCTATGACACTATGCGAAGTGGTCTTAGGCCCATTTATCAGTTTGACAGCTGCTCCATCAAATACCAGAAATTAAGATTACAGAAGTAATACATGTATCTCTGAACTTGCACAACCAAGATGTGAAGGTAAGAATGAATTTTTTGGATCCTAAATAAAAGCATTGGTGAACCAAAGGATGATACATGTATATTTAAATAACATTTCAAAGTTTATTTTCATGTCCATATTATTCATTTTGCATCATTAATAACATGAACAAGAAGATAAATATACTGGTAATGTTTCTTTTTCTTTTTTTTTTTTTTTAATGGATTATGATGAATAAAACTAAAAAGAAAAAGAACTCATAGATATTGTAGAATAATATTTCAATTAAGGTATAATTATACATCATTCATTTAAAGAAAACTTTATCAAGGGATCTCCTAATGTGCAATTGACTTAGTCTCCTAACTAATACTAAATACTATCTGTTTGACCAACTTTTTAAAATTAAAATGTAGTTGTATTTACTGGATTTCTTTATTATTGCCATGATCGGCACATGTAATAAATCATCTATACATAACGATCTTATAGATTGTATTTTAATCACATAATCTGTTGAACTAGATACTTATTTGAATCCTGATCCGAAGTCATATTACGAATGAACACTGTTTTGTTGTTTGTTTGTTGTGAAGATAGCAGCCAATCATATACGAGCTAAGCGGAGTGAGAAGGTACTCAATAGTCCTCATGAAAAGTTGAGACGAAAAAAACTTAGTCTGTGGACCTATAGCCCTCGAGAAAGACAGTCAGATTTAGAAAGAGAGGAGACATCACAGAAATAGCTCTTTGGCAGCTTTGAGTTCTAAACTGTGTAGAATATTTTCCTCCTATGGGAGATAGCATAAATCTTACTCTAAATTATCGTGTATTACAGAAAGCACTGATTTTACGGTGGACTTACGTCTTTTAATTTTAACCATACCGTACTATCGTGAGATGGAGGGGATACCATAACAAGACCCCGTGAAGACACAACTTTCATCCTGACCCTACCCCGTCAGACCACTCGACAGCAGCCGCAGCACATCCTTACATCGAAGACGACTCGAGCTCCAGCCTTGACCCTGACCGCATCCTGTCTTGACACCCCTTGGAGACCACTCCAGCCCCCGACAGCGACGACGACCCAACTCCAGCGCAGTGGCAGAGAAGGAAATTCTTCAAATAACTTAGTAAGCTTTTACGCAATATTTCAGAGTCTTCACCAAGAACACTTGGGACTATTTCATTATTCTATAATATAGTGAACATTTTATGTTGTGATTACAGTCCCGGGATTTTATTGAACAGTTTAAGACGCACAGCAAGAACAAGCTGGTATCAATTTTATTACTACTATCTAAGTAGAATTTTAGTAAGTGTCGCCCTAATATAATTATTGATATATTATTATTCATGAGATAATAGGACCAAAGTTCGGTACAAGTAATAATATTGTCCTACATTTATCAGTTAATGTTTATTTATGATAAAAATATAAGTCGTTATAGTACGTAACAATTATTGTAAGCGGCGAGCCAAAAATAATTATATAACTCTGAAGAGCGGAGTTAAGAATATTTACCTTTACAGGTGTGCTAAAGTAAATAGATTCCAGATATTTTGTCACTTCATGGGCTGGATTCGATACGCTTAGCGTATATTTATCTTTTCAACTTTTTTGTGTTTTATACGGGCGGTGGCGTGGTGTGACTAGATTTGCTTATTGTTTTTAAGGCTTCCCTGCCCCTTGTAATTTTCCCTACTGATGCACACAGTAGTTTTATTTTTTTTATTTTTAATTTAGGCCCCATTTTTTAAAATTATACTTGTGTGCATTGTTAGAGTAAGACATTGGGAATCGTGGGTCTTAATTCATTCAGTGAATCGATATTTTAAGGAGCAATTTGCATTACTGGTCAAAGTTTTTTTGTCCATTTCATTTTTTTTGCGACGTGATTTGTTTTTTGTTCGTTCTGAAAGTAACTAGATGGTGAGTGATTGTTTGGCGAAAGTTGCATCCCTTCACGTGATCTCTTACTATCTGTATATATATATATATATATATATATATATATATATATATATATATATATTCTCAGTGCATTTCTTATTTGTATTTGTATTTATATTTGTCTTAACTATAACTATTTGAACATAATTTTATGGTGGTGTTGCATTGCTAGAGCGATTTTATTTTCACCAAGTTTTGCTCATTGCATTAAAGACATTGGCAGTTTAGTTTGATCTAATTGATGGTACATATATTTTTATCATCTAACCCATAAAGTGTGCACATGGTAAATTTTGTCGAATTAAGCTCACGTTGCTATATATACAATAGTAGAGGCTAGCATACAGTGAACTAGCATTACTCAAAAGGTCGTTTACCCAGTGCGAGTTGATTTTTTTTATTGGTTTGCCTTGCATGTTTTATTTGAACGTTAACATTAGAGATCAGAATCAGTATGGCATAACTTACAGAAAGACTCGTTAAAATGGGCCGAGAACTAGGTTACAGTGGAGCAGACCTGCAGATGTTCATAAAAGAAGAAAAGGCAGAGATAAATGAAAAAGAAAAGGAAGAAAGAGAAAGAGGAAAGGAAAAAAGAGAAAGAGAAAGGGAAGAGAAAGAACAAGAACGAGAAGAAAGAAGACTCAGAAGAGAAGCAGAGGAACAAGAGAGATCAGCTTCAATTGGCAAAGATCAATGCAGATATAGAGATCGCGCGCGCGACCAAACCCAAATTAAAAGATTCATCACACGAATTCCTATCAAAAGTACCTAAAATGGCGCAATTCTCCGAGCCGAAAGGTGACAACATGGACGCATTCATATTTCGTTTTGAGATGCTGGTAAAATCCTATGATTGGTTTGATGACACAAAATCTTTGGCTTTGCCAAATCTTCTCGCTGGAGAATCACTTCGAGTTTTGCAGACTCTTTCATTGGAACAACAAAACTACGATTGTTTGAAGCAGGCTTTACTCAAGAAATTTTTGTGCACAGCATCTGACTACAATGCTAAATTCAGGAATGCTACACCTTTACCATCTGAAGACGCCGATGCATTTGTCTCACGTTTAGAAATGGTTTTCGTCAGATGGGTCGAGTTATCAGAAATTGAAAAAGGAAATTATGAACAGCTAAGAGATTTAATACTGCGAGACCAGATCTACACATCCATGCATAGCGATATTGTAATGTTTCTGAAAAAGAGGTCTCCCAAATCGGTTAAAGAAATTCGCTCTCTCGCTGATAAATACAGAACCGCACACCCCTCTAAACCTCTAGCTAAAGAACATTCAATTTTGGCCAATGTCGGCGTCAACAAGATACGAACAGGAAAATACAAACAAAATGAACATAAGGAACAAGACAGAAGGCATAGTAGGAGAGACAGATGGGTTGATCAACGCCTAGACAGTCCTCGCACTCAATCATGTGGACCACCCAGAACTCGTGAGACATCTTGGAACGCACCACGACATGCAAGAGTGGCACCAACCCACATACCAAAGAGGTTACCGAGGCAATCTCGGGACAGCCCCACGTAGATATAATTCACGGCACGGATTTACTAGAGGCAGTAAACCATACAGAGGTTACAACAACAGTGACTTCAGATCTGCAAACCGGGAATACGCTTCAGCTTCATCCATAATGATGTCACATTCTCGCGTTACGAAGTTTGCACGCCTTCACATACATCCTGGCTGCGTAAACGGCGTGCCATGCCGTTCCGACGGTACGGAATGCACACTTCCAACAGCTCATGCCCATATTGAAACGCCATTTTTTAAAGGCAATGTTGTGGCACTTGTCTTATCACCAGTCGCAGATATAATATAGGAAACATCGTCGGTGTTAACGACTCTATTTGGAGAGAAAATAATGGCGGTCGATATAAACGAGAGCCAGATGACACTCGAGAACGCAATGTTGCAAACGTCATGACGCGAGCACAAAAGACAGCTGAGGAAAGAGTTAACAACCAAGACACCCCTGTAAACAAATCGAAACAGACTAGCGACTCTGTAATCAATTTTGATGCTATAGGTATATTGGACAAACATACGTTTCGCATCGAACAGAAAAGTGATCGATCACTCAACCCACTCCGATCTAATGAATCTTATTACATCAAAGAGGGCCTCCTTTACAGGCACGCCAGGAAAAAATAACAGTACCGATCAACTACGAGGGCTCTTTCATAATTAACCGAAAAATGCCTGTAAAATCCGCGTTTTTTATGCTATCAACAAAATTCTTGCACGTGTTCATACCTTGACTCGTCCTTCATTTCTCTACGTAACAGCCAAGTCTGTCAACACACTTCTGCCAACGCCGCACCATGGAATAGATACCCTCTCGAAAGAAACTTCCGTCAAGGTTTTGTAGCCATTTCCGCACATGGTCAACAAGCTCTTCATCGTCATCAAAGCGCTTTCCTGCCAGCTCACGTTTCAGTGGCCCAAAGAGGTGATAATCAGATGGTGCGAGGTCTGGACTGTGTGGTGGGTGTAGCAAAATCTCCCATCCATATTTCTCTATCCAACCTTGCGTCACTCGTGCTGTGTGGGGTGTAGCGTTGTCGTGTTGCAAAATGACCCCGTTGGTCAACTGCCCTGGGCGCTTTCTGCGAATGGCCTCCCTAAGCTTGTCAAGAGTTTGGCAGTACCTTGCAGCATTGATTGTTTCTCCAGGTTGTAAGGTTTCGAACAGAAGAACACCACGACTGTCCCAGAAAACAGTTCCCATTATTTTCTTTGCTGACCGCATGACTTTGAATTTCTTCGCGACAGGTGAGGATGGATGCTTCCATGTCATCGAATCTTGCTTTGTTTCTGGGGTGCAATGGTGCAACCAAGTCTCATCACCGGTGACTATGCTGTCAAGAAAAGTCACATCGTACCCTAGAAAGTCTCCGCCGGCGTTGGCAGTATGCCCGTGAACCCTGCGTGAGCTCTTGCTTCTCAAAAGTTCCCTGCAGATGTCCAATCTTTGTTCTTTATGATTGTCTGTCAATTGCTTAGGAACCCATCTTGCGCTGACTTTTCTGTAGCCAAGTTCATCAAATACAATTCTATGGGCAGAAGTTTCCGAAATTTCAAGACTGCTTGCGATTTCATGAAGTTTCAACCTCCTGTCTTGACGAATAAGCTCATCAACTCGCTTCACATTGTCTTCTGACGTCGCAGTTATCGAACGCCCTCTCCCTTCCCTGTCTGTCAAGTCGGAATGGCCGGCTTCAAACAAATTACACCAGTGATAGACTTGTGTACGGCTTATAACATGCTCACCATATACACTCTGAAGTTCTTTATGAATTTCGGTAGGATTCAGACTTTTGGCGTTCAAAAAACGTATGACAGCTCTGATTTCCTCCTTTGACCAAGTTTCAAGGTGGGCCGCCATCTTTAAAATCGTCTAGACATTCATTGTGCAAAATGATGCACTTCATAATTTCTGGGAGTATCCGTAAGGAAATAAGGAATATCATGTCGTTTACAGAATTAACAAAGCTCCACTGGTTGCTGAGCAATGGGCATTTTTCGGTTATTTCTGAAAGAGCCCTCGTAGTAGTGCCGTGTTCTCTGCGCGAATTAGTACTGAAAGGTTGCCATGCCATTTCAATCGCAAGACACATGGGAATCGGCGCAACAAAGAAACGAATCTGTAGTAGATTCACTTGGCATGGTATTATGTAAGATACCATACGCTTCGTCAAATCGTGTATCACTTGCCAGAAGCATTGTAATAAACTTCCTAGGTTGCCAGTACAGCAAGCAGATATTGTGGACAGACCATTTGATAAAGTTCCTATATATATATTGTAGGCCCACTCACGGTCACAGACAACAAGTGCCGATATATATTGACATTGGTAGATACTGCAACCAGATGGCCAGAAGCAGTGCCACTGAAAGACATACGCACTACAGACGTCGCATCTACCCTTTTCAATATCTTTTCCAGATTAGGATTACCTAAACAAATTCTTTCCGACAACGGTCAACAACTTGTTTCAAAATACATGTCGGAAGTAATGGGAATAGAAAGAAGATTGTTCACACCGTACCACGCACAGTCAAACGGAATGGTGGAAAGATTCAACGGTACCCTTAAGAGCAAGTTACACAAACTGACCACGGACAAACCACACACTTGGGACAAGCTCATACCCGCAGTGTTATTCGCATTTCGGGAAATTCCCAATACGATAACAGGCTACCCACCCTTTACCCTCATGTATGGCAGACAAGTAAGAGGACCAGCAGATATTATTGTCGATATTTGCTCACGCACAGACAATATTGTTGAAGAATATACTTTCGTCCATGATTATGCAAACAGATTATACCAGGACATCACCAAAGCTTGTGAGATCGCGGCAGAAAACGCAAAATCTAATTTAGCTGAATATAGAGAAACGAGGAGCTCACATACCGGATACAGAGAGTTCTCAAAAGGAGACAAAGTCTTGATTCTCTTACCGCAAGACGGCAACAACTTGTTTATGAGATACCAAGGACCTTACATTATAAGGAAAGTTGCCAATGACAACAACTATGTGTGTCAAAGCGGAAAAAATTTTTAAAACTTATCATGCCAACTTGCTCAAGAAATTTGAGGAACGACAACCTATCCCGCCTCATGACATCATCTTGCCCCATGCAGCAGTGTCATTCATCAAAGATGATGATGTAGACTTAGAAGCAAATATTGAATTTCTTCGTATAACCCAGAAAGAATTCCCGTCAGATGTGATGCTGGACGAAAAGTTAAGCCCCAACCAGCAGAACGAAATAAGACTTTTGCTGCAAGGATTTCTTGACACGTTGAGTGATTTGCTGGGCAGGACTCAATGCATAGAGCACACAATCCGATTAGTGGATGACACACCCAGAATAAAACAATATCCACTACCCGTACATGCTACTGATTCTATTGACGCTGAAATTGATAATTATGCTTTCGCCATGCATCATAAGATGACATCGTCACCATATGCTTCTCCGATCACTGTAGTTATTAAAAAGGATAAAACAATAAGATTACGCATAGACTTTAGGAAATTAAACAGCATCACCGTTTTTGACGCAGAACCTATTCCCACTTTGGATGAATTAGTCTCAAAATTAAATGGAGCCCGATATTTCACCAAATGCGACCTTACGAAAGGATACTGACAAATACCACTAGCTGAAGAGTCAAAGGCGTACACGGCATTTCAAACATCAAAAGGACTGATGGAATTCAATTTCATGCCATTTGGCCTATCCACAGCCGCCTGCACATTTCAAAAAGCCATGATAGACACGCTTGGTGAACTCGATTGCGTAGTCTCATATTTCGATGATGTTATCTTCAGCAACACATGGAAAGAACATATGCAACATATCAAAAAAGTATTACAAATATTGCGAGCCTCAGGATTTACAATTAAACCACCAAAAACATGTGTAGGATGCACAAGCATTGACTTTCTCGGGGACATCATCAGTGCAAATCATATAAAACCCGACACTGCTAAAACCGAAAAGATAAGGAACCTCGAGGTCTCATCAACGAAAAAAGAGGTTCGCTCGATTCTGGGACTGATGAATTATTACAGACAATTTGTAAAAAACTTTAGTTCCCTTGCTCAACTGTTGATAGAGCTGACCAAGAAAACTAGTCCAAACAAAATACGATGGACTCACGAATGCCAGATAGGGTTAGACAAACTTAAATTTAAAGAAGCGCTTACATCAGAATCAATACTCCGTGGGCCCGATTTGTCTAAACCTTTTGTAGTTCAGTCCGAAGCCTCAAACAAAGCGTTAGGAGCCATACTCTTGCAGGAACACGAGAGATCATTACTCCCTTGCTTCTACGCTTCAAGACGTCTGCTAGACAGAGAGATACATTATGCAATCATAGAGAAAGAAACTCTGGGTATAGTTTTTGCACTCCACAAATTTTCAAATTTTCTTCATGCGACCCTTTTATATTCAGACTGATCACAAACCATTATCGATCCTAAATAAAAAAAGCCGGAGCGCTAGACTTACTAGATGGGCACTGTCCATTCAACAATTTTTATTCACAGTACAACACATAAGTGGTGCGAACAACGTCGTGAGCGATGCGCTAAGTCGTATTTCGTATGTCCATTCAACAATTTTCATTCAAACAATACTGTTTACCTAGACTATCTGACAATTCATATTTAAATTAAAAGCATATTACGGACATATACATTATTAAAATAGAACACTATAAAACCGGAGCACTCATGTTCTATGTCACGTGCGAAAGATTACAAAGTGATGATGAATGCTTGTCAGCATTACCTGTGACGAAATATATAATTTTTTTAATAAAAAAAAAAGACTGTATAAGACTGTATTTAGCATAAAATATAATATTCATATTATAATTCGTATCATGTGTATTCTACATAAGTTTGAAGACAGAGAAGAATGATTATGCTGTTTAAACATGACCTAGAATTACGATTTATATTATCTTCTTGAAACTATGAGATCTGAATTATATTTTATCCATATTGTATTATAATGTATGTCTATTATCATTAACAAATGAATTCCCACTCTCTTGATAACTAATTTGTTTAAGGGGGTATGGTCGATGTCATGGTCGGCACATGTAATAAATCATCTATACATAACGATCTTATAGATTGTATTTTAATCACATAATCTGTTGAATAGATACTTATTTTGAATCCTAATCCGAATTCATATTACGAATGAACACTGTATTGTTGTTTGTTGTGAAGATAGCAACCAATCATATACGAGCTAAGCGGAGTGAGAAGGTACTCAATAGTCCTCATGAAAAGTGGAGACGGACCTATAACTCTCGAAGAAGACATGCCGATTTAGAAAGAGAGGAGACATCACAGAAATAGCTCTTTGGCAGCTTTGAGCTCTAAACTGTGTAGAATATTTTACTCCTATGGGAGATAGCATAAATTTTATTCTAAATTAACTTCCACTCGAGAGATCTAAGAAATCATTGACGATAGATTTCCAACAGCTATGTAAAGTGCATCTTAATTAGGCCTACTCTTTGATAATGAACCTAGTGCATGTACGTCTGTAGTTAGGTGGTATTTGAATAGAAAGAATGAAGGCCTTTTAATTAGAAACTAAGATCAGATTCTACAACTCTCATTTGGAATTGAAATGCATTAGCATTTCTTGCAAACAACTTTTTCTGTAAAGTGTAATCATGTACAGCTTCATAGGTTCTTTTTCCGTTTTAAATTAAATTCAACATATCACTGCGGAAAATGCAGTTTTGGGATCATATTTCAACATAAGAGATGTAGCACTGCGGAAAGTTTAAAATTGTGTGAAAACACAGCTTTGGGTTTATATATAAATATCATCAAATGAGATGTATACATCATTGTAGATGACAACTGTAGTACTTTTTTGAAGCGCTATATTTGCAAATGATTAAAGAAAAAAAAATTTTTTTTTCCAATACCCTGTCACCATTCATACCTGTTTGAAGATGTATACAAAATGTGCTTTTTCCTTTCCATCCTTGGCTGATCACTTTTAAAACTAATCATCAAGCAACAAGAACAATGCCCTGTCCATTCATGACCATGTATATCAAGTTATAGTGAACTGGAAATTGAAGCAGCCACCATGTACATCTAAATGCAAAGACCAAAAAAAATGAAAAAAAAAAAAATGGTAGAAATGACTTTCAGATTCAATCTACCGGTAGCTTTAGTTGCGATTTGTCCCTTAGATTTTCATGACACCAAAAGCTTAATTATACGATTTGCTCATAAGGAAAATTTATTGAGATTTATTTTCCGTAGGTTTGTTGAACATCTTCTACCAAATGACAGCTTTCTGTCAAGTCAGGAATAGGGCTGGCTAGGTGAGATCTTACTACACCACTAAAGAATCCAAAGAAAGATTAAATCCACAACCTTTAGTCTGTTAGTCAAATGCTATACTGAATTATTTGTGCCCTTATGTTCAAGTTAGAATGAGCTTCATAAACACTTAAATTGAATGAACAGATTCTTCTTTTTTATTTTTTACAAACTCTTGAATCAGTGTCCAGATATGCGTCACTTCAAGTTAAAAAAAAAATTGCAATAACACTAAAGACTTTTTGTAGATATACCCTATTTTCTTGATGTTTAAAAGATGACACCCTCCCCCCCCCCAAAAAAAAAAAAAAAAAAAAATTACAAAAATTTTTTTTTTATTTTAAGTTTTAGGAATTTGAAATTGATGTATGGAGTGCCAGATAACTCAGCTTTAGCACTGAAATAAAATCTTGTAGGTTCTGCAGTCAAATGATATATTTGACTATTTTTTTGAGATTGGAGGAAGCCTTATTATCTTTGTGAGTGTAGTGTAAAGCCAGAAATGGACATTTAAGTTCTTCTACTATACCCAACAATAGCAGCCCTAGAATTAAAAGCTAACCCTCTAAAGAGGATGCAGATTGGAAAATAAAAATCCAAACAAAATTGTAACTATGTAAGTAATCCCACACACAACCGAAACACTATAGAGTGAAATTCAAATTTTATATAAGACATTTCTTTTATTATCAGTAATCAACTGCATGTAGTTTTAATCATTTCCTTTCAGGAAACATCAACTAAATAATAATACATGTATGTGTATTTGTATAAAATATGGAAATTACAATAATATGTAATCTTTTACTATTGTACAAATTGAACTAGTATAGTAAAAACTGCACAGTTAATGTTCTTAATTTTTAAACTGAAAAATGCAACCGTAAATCATAATTTGTTCTTTTACATGTACATAGACACCTCCACTTTGATCATTACAGTTTTTTTTTGTACTGTACAGTTCAATCTTGTTTGAGAGGTAATCCTGCTGATTAAAAATCTTAAAGTTTAATACAATAAATAAATCTCTCTCTAGTTATAGTTTTTTTTTTCTACTGCAAAATACACACAAAGTTCTGATAATAAGCAGCTATGATCTTTTTGGAAAAAAAAAAAGAATAAAAATGCAAGTGAATCCAAACCCTATGAATGTATCACCTAAAATTCTTTTTTGAGACTACCGCAACTCAGAATACTGTAAAAATAATTCACTCAGACCTTAAATGAATTGTAAATTTAAAACATTTCCATAATACTCTTATAGTCTACCCAAACCTATTTCAACCTGCAGACAGACAATTGTTAGTGATGTTACAGAAAAAGTACTTTGCAGGTTTTGCAACTTTACAAATTTCAAAAGAATTTAATTCTAGTAATATTGAAGAGAATTATTTAAAACACTAATTTTTATAATCTTTTTTCAGCCTGCCCCTTATAGCAAGCTATTGTAAATTAGCAAATTATAAATCGTCACCTCAAACAGCACCAAAGTCACAGTCAATAGAAATGAAGTCTCAGCACAGTTATACCATAGATTAATTTGGTACAAATGCTCACTAAGTGTTAGAAACACACTCTAACACTATTGTAGTTGCAATGATCCATAATCATTTTTTAGCTTTAAAAAAAAGTAACAAAATGGAAAAAAAGAACCTTTAAAAAGGTATTTGTAACCAGTGTTTTGTAAAACAAGCTCAAGAATTGTTTGGGTGTTGAGATCTAACCACTGAACCATACATGATCTTAAGTTGTAATCTTTATTGTCTGAATATATTTTTTTCCTACCTCACTACACCCCAATTTCACTGGATGTCTCTAATACTATTAAGGAGAAAGCACATAATACAATAATACAGATAGAATAGGATATAGAGAGGGGAAGAAATAGAGCCTGACTGAAGAAAGATGATAAATTACCTCAAAAAGGGATTGAGAGATAGAGATAGAAAGAGAAATGAGACAAGGACTTTTAACCCTATCCGTATATTGTGTTTTACTATTGCGTTCTTACATCCAAGGTAATTTTGTGTCCCCACATTTTAGATAAACAAAAAAAAACTGGTTTATATTTTCCGTATTTGTAGGGTGTCAAAAGTGCCCCATATTTTTTATGTAGCAAACCATGTTACACCTATCTGTATTAGGAGGGTGACAAAAGGACCCCACTTTTGCTGTATAAAATAAATTACCATCCTCTGCTGGAATGGTCGATGTCAGGATATTTACTCAGACTTGCTGTTCCCTAACCTCTATTTGGAACAATGCGATTCCTTGAGATATAACTTAAAGGATCTTTATAATTCAATTCCTGTACAGCATGAGGCATATTTAACCTCATTGTAATGATTGTTTCCTCCAGAAATAATGCATAATCATTTGCAAAAATGAATTTTGAAAAAACACTGAAAATTTCCCTAAAAAATCCCCATTATAGTATTTGAAAAAAAATTAACAAAGTTACCTCTGATTTATGGATAGGATTAAAAAGAGAGAGAATGGATATTTAAATTGAAAATGAAAAACACAGCATGAGAGTATTGGGGAAATAAAAGAGCGATATTAGGGTACACTGTTTTTTTCAATGGGTATCTTTATGTTTTGTTTAATCAGCACATGAATCGAATCTGAAAATAAGAACCTATAATTTCTATCCAAAAGCATTTTCAGAAAGGAGCCTTTTTTTGTTTCTTAAAGTGGTATCCTTGAAATTTCATTTGAAATTGTGTAATACCGTTACTAACAAAAACAGAAGGAAAAAGTATGCAGTGCAATAATAAGGTAAAATAATTCAAACCCATGTCATCTACATGTGCATTCCTCTGATACACAACTTCAATTAATTTGGAACATGAATTCATCAAATGAAAGTCATATATTTATCAGCTGTCCAGCAGTCAACTTTTTGTGAACTATGTGTAGGTCAGGTAAGAATTGCAAGCTAGAGAAACATAGCTTTTGTTTTGCAAAGGAGCAATTGGTAGGCCCCTACAGGTGTCTACACTTCTAAACTCCATATCCCCTTCCATGAAACCTTGAAAAAAAAGAAAAATATGTTGAAAGTAGCAGCAAAAATGAGAAAACAATTAAATTACACCGTTAAGATGCAATTATTTCCTTTTTCATCAAGAATGAAGGTGATTTAATTAGGAAATCATGCAGTAATGAAACGGAAATGAAGATGTTTTTATGAGACTAAATCAACCTACAACACTCAAAATGGCTTTGCAAAATGTCTGCTGCCAATTCTTACAAACTAATATAGCCTTCTCAAGTAACAGAGGAAGAAGAGTATGGAGTATAATGGTAATTCTAGTGAAGTGCCATCCAAAAAAGATTTAATTCCTAAAGTCAGGTTTCACTTTACATCTGAAGTGAAGAAAGCTATGTTGCACTCATTTGAACATTAATTGGAAATCTGTTGGAAATCTTAATGTCTTGATTCAATTTTTAAATGTTTATTAAACAAAGTGGACATGTACTGATACAGTATGGATTATGTAATGTGTAATTAGGGTTCTTTACATTTTTTTAATTTACTTTTTTTTCTTTAATTATTTGTTTGTATGCATACAATATTACAAGTTAAAATGCTTATAATATCTCTATACGGTTTCTAAAAGATTACAATGAACATATTGCAATCATGTAATCATTAACTGATTACAATGCAAGCAGGAATATAAAATGTACCAGGTATACTGCTGCATCTAATTAGATGACAACCTTTTGAAATGAGTATCATCTTACCTTCTTTTTCTGGTTCTGTATTTTGTTGGACTGTGGATTGGGACATTATGATTTTCCAGCAGTTTTAGAAGGGACATAGATCTATATTTCCTACATCTTAGGCTGCTGCTGTGTGCTAACATGGGTGAAGTGGTGTAACGGCTGGCGACCATGAACAATGCCACCCTAGTTGGTCTGCCATCCTGAAAATATATTTAATTTTAAGAGATTGTTCAAATAAGGCCTACACTTATATAGGCTTAGCACGGCTGTTAAAACAGACCAAAAAAAAAGGCAACTTAGTTTGCTTCCAGGCCCTACCTCAGACGCCCGCATTTAGTGGGCGGATCGGTGATCAATCACCTGTCAGGCAGGCTACAACCATGTGTGCCCGTGCATGACGGTGCACTGCTGTTAAATCTAATATTAGGATTTTTTACTTGTTTTTGCATCGCGATAAATCTGGCCTCATTAACACCAAGTATATCAAACAAATAATCATTTTAAAGCTGAAATTGTCCTGAATATAATGCTATATTTTTGATCTCTCAATTATAAAAATTTAGATGGTGCAGGTGAATCTTTATACTTCTAGTAAAAGAACAGAAAAAAGTCTTGATTTTCATAACACCTCAGTTTAACAGGAATATTTCATTCAATTTTATCGCTAAAAAATTGTTTCCCGATATTTAAAAGATTAATATAAAGAACTTGTCAAAGTTTCAAGTGCGAAGAGTTTTTCAGTGATTTTATATGATTTTTTAAAATAATTCCACACGCTAGGGTCTGCACGAACTACCCGCAAATAACACTCTGCACTATAGATCTAACTTAGAAGCCTCAAACCAACACTGTTAAATATGGAGCAGCACTTAGAATCTGAACGCAACCAAAAGCTCCATGAAGTTTGCAGATCTTGTTGTGATAGATCGTTAAGTAGCAAATAGAGGAAACAATCAAAAGTTTCTCTGTGCGGACTTCATCAACAGCTCGTTACTAACTTTTGGTGTTCACAATCATTTCCTGTAACAAAAAAAAAGATTTTTACAATATGCTTTTAATATTCTGACGTAAATAAACTCAAAGCACTTAGGCGTCAGAGGTTTGAATAAAGTTATAATAAAAGCTTGAAAATATTACAGACATCAGAGAGAGAGAGAGAGAGAGAGAGAGAGAGAGAGAGAGAGAGAGAGAGAGAGAGAGAGAGAGAGAGAGAGAGAGAGAGAGAGAGAGAGAGAGAGAGAGAGAGAGAGAGAGAGAGAGAGAGAGAGAGAGAGAAAGAGAGAGAGAGAGAGCTCTTAGTACTCTTAGCACACGCCCCGTTGATTGAAGAATGTAAGGCAAAGTAAATGTATGACTTACCTGTAAAGGAAGACAATGCGCAACCCTACACAAGTTTCATTTTCTTCTTAGTGCGTGTTTTTAATTTTGTTAAAATGAGGCCTCCCTCATATATATTGACGCTCCACAGCTTGAACTACGATGTTCTATCGTTGTTTAGATTTATTATTTTATATCAAAACGCCCTACCAGCACTGTAAGAAGTGGACTATCACAACTCAAACCCGCATAACTTAGAAACGGAGAACTCTTCGCTAATGCCCTTTGGTGGGTGTTAAGTTCAACATATATATATATAAAATGCTGAAAAAATTTCATCCCCAAAAATTGTTTCAATTTTTCATAAATGTCCCGTAAAAAACGTCACCAACTTATGATTATTCCATATTCATGTACTTATTAAAGCGCTCAATAACTCCATCAATGAAATGAAAAGAAGGGGAAAAAATATATCATCGTATCGCTGAAATATAGATGTAACAAAATATATGATTTTTGTAGTTCTTCCTTTCATGCATAAGCTTAAATTCTCCATTGTTTTGGTGTGAAAATTAGATCTAAAATCTAAAGTTGCGAGGAAAGAGGAATCCCCGTTCTGCAGGGGTGGTTGACCCCATGACCCTATCGGGTTACAAGTTGCTTCACGGGTGCGGCAGGCAAACTAAAATGCCGCTCTTTAACAGCCGTGTTAGGTATTAATGATGGGGGTTGTGGTGCTTATTGCGCAAGTTCTACATTGGGGCATGATGACAGTGTTCTATAACTCAATCCCACCTATATCGCCCACCGAAGCCCATATGGACCACTATATTGCCCGTTCACTTTCACTTTCTGACTTTCTACTTTCTTTCCTTGTAACTACCAGAAATCTCGTGTAAACCTTATTTACATTTAGAGGACACTTTAGACTTTCTTTTGGTAAGTTTAGTTTCCTTTTCGGACTAAATTTAGATATAAAAATCTGATTCGAAATTGACTGTTTTTGTCTGCAATTTCTAGGCCTAGGCTTGATCTAAACTTTGAGTTAAGATGGATGATCACTTGAATCATCTTAGAGATGTTATAGAAACCATTTATTTTGCTTATCTGCACAATCAGCATAAAATAATGACCATTGTCCATTTGACATCGGGTGTCAGATTGTGATGTTGAGATGGTGGTGAAATGGGATGATGATGGTGAAAAAATGAAATGGTGGTGGAGCCAGCCTGAAGTGAAGGAGAAGTCTTAAAAAAATTGGTACACTATCATGAAACCTTGTTTTGTAAAAAATTCAACACATCTAGTTTTTTTTTACAATATATTTCATAATTTCATCTTGTTTTGCTTGATTGTAATATTTTTTTTTAATGTATAGGTCTATTTTTTGTGTACAGAGTTACGTCCCTTCCCTAAAGGTCAGGGCTTTACCTAAGCTGGAGTTCTTTAGGTAGGATTGAGTTAATAAAATAAAAACATTCTTTAGAGGGTGTGATAGGTGCAGGAGAGGGTGAGAGAGGAAACAAACTTGAAAGATTTACCTCAGAACCTAAAAATTTCTTCTCAATTTCATATCTATATATTTCCCTTTTTTATTTTTTAAGATCTAGAACTCCATCCTCATAAAGGTTAAACTAAAGCAGCAATACATTTTGTTTTATTGTGTCCCTTCCGTCACACCTCATTGCGTCCCATGTAATATTGCTTTTATTTCTTCTAAAGGTTAGAGATATAATTATCTGAACCAAGAGCATATTTTATCAACTACAAGGTATGAGATACTAGAATCTAGATACATTTGATCATTATCATTGGTATTTAGTTATTAGTTATTAGTTATAAACAAAATTTAGATTTTTCCTGAAGATTGAAGTTCTGAACATGATTACGTAAGTAATCACCAGTAGCCAGTAATGTTGTCTTATTATTCGGCTGTCTTTAATATGAAAAAGTCTATTATTAAAATGCCATTGTATGAAACTTAGTTATGGTTAGGAATAGATTTCAATGATTTATTTTGAAGCAAATCCTTTATGATCATTTATAACTTTCAAAAGCCAATGGAAAATAACGAAAATACGATAAAGAGTTTTCCGGATTATTGCAGTTATCGGCCCAATTCACTTTAAGTTTTAAAACTTTATTTTTCCTTATGAATTTGTTATTTGATATGCTGAACATGAATTTGTCCCAAATAAATACTTTTCAAGATACAAGCATTTTTGTGTTGCTCTAAAATCCCATTAAACTGCAGTACAAGTTTCGAATTCGTGGAGAAACATTCAATTGTGAAGCTTAACCTGAGTTTGGTCAATATCTGAAAATTTACCAAGATTTCTAAGTTTTACATCACCATAATCTATAAGCCCCACAGAATGTAGCCTAATAAGAATACTAATCAGTAGGGTTCCGATCGGTGCTTTGGTTCAAAGTATTGAAATATAATGCCACATTTTCTTTTTATTGGTTATTCATTGTTAGAAAATGATAGAGATCTGACCTAGGCCTAAATATAAAAAAAAAACCAAGCCTAACATTTTTCTATGGCCTGATCAAAAGAAGCACACTTTAGTATGATAGAGGTACTGCACCAATGTTGACCACTAATCTAACTTTCAAGCGAAGATTATAGATCTAGATCTAGTCTCGATGTCTCGAGCAACATCTTAGATCAAGATTGTTGACACCAAGATCTAATCTGGATATCTAGATCTAGATGCAGGTTCTCGATTTAAAGTAAAGTCTAACCTGGGTTTAGATCTAAACTCTAACATGCTCAATTCAGTAAATTAGATATTGATCAGATCCGCGTTGATTATTTTCAAATGGGTGGTGTAAAAAGAAGCTCAAATGGTTAATTATGAACACAAGGTCGTATCGAAGTGGCGTCCATAGTGGTAACGTCTGTTGAGGGTTGTTTTGGTGTTTGTACATCTTGAACCACGTGATAGACAAAAATAGCACAGCCGCTATGATTTCTTTAAACCACGTGATAGCTCTAAAAAGATCTTGTTTTCGTAAGACAGGAAGACTGAGGATGTCCACTACCGGCAATCCAAGCAACATGGCGAACTACAAAACAACAATCAACATGGTATGGTAAAACTTAACTGTAACAGTTAGAATCTTAGAAATTAGATTTGCTCTACTCCATCGATTAGCCCCCCCCCCCTTTTGCGTCATTATTTATGTCGATTGAATATAAATCTATGATGAATCTGAATTTTAAAAGTCAATATTTGAAATCTGGAGTTTAGATAGGCCTAGATCTAGCTATAAAGCCTATATAGAGTCTAGATAGCTAATCTAGATCTAGATTTACATCTCTAGATATCCCTGGATATAGACCAAGATATTGTCGAAAATCTGGTGTTTTTGCTCCTATGGTTCCAACTTCCCTTTAGCTTTATTCCCTTAAAATTGCATGTTTCGTAATGAATTTGATACGCTAAACACAAATATGAAGGTTAGTTTCGTCGCAAATAATCTACTTTTCAACACATAGATCTAGATCTTAGCATTTTTGTGTTGCACTATGGCCCAGTTCTGTATATCAATCTGTTTGTGTTTGCTTGCACTACTTATTGTTGACCCAGACAGCTAGCCTCTAGGCCTACCCACTGCAGTCCCAGTGCATGCACACAATTCCTGAACCAGGGTTACTACTTTCTGATTCTGGAAATGACACAGATATAGATACATTAGGCTCTATGATGGTGGTCTCATTTTGTCATAATTAACCTCATTTAATTGTTACGTAATACTGTCAATTACATAATCGTGCATTTTTCGCTACTAAATATGCTTTAATCTAGGCAAAAGAAACACTTAAAGATAAGGAATAGTTCTCTATGGGAGTTGATCGGATATCTGCGAATTGACCCCAAATCTATTTAACTTAGATATTATTTCTAGAAATCAAGACCTCTAGATCTTGATCTATCTAGATCGTTGCACAAACTCTCAAACCATGAGATCAAAATAGAATGTCGATCTTAGCTAGCTTGTAACCAAGATTCAGTCTACAGGGTCATATTTGGGCACTTTATTGTCTGTTACCCTTGACTCATTCACCTTTGACTCAATGTTTGTCACCTTGGAATCAACTAGATCTACAATTTTGTATCACACATTTGTAGTGTGATAGTTTTGTCAAAATTAAATAACATTTAACAGAACGAAATTTTGAAACAGATGATTATATATATATTATAGTGTACAGTTTTAGTCTGGGCAGGGTTCGAAATTACTGTTCCAAGGTTGTTGTTTTTTTTAGTTCCAAGATGGCGGACTGATCTTGAAGATGAACAAACCTGATAATAAATAAAAAGCAGCCTTGTATATTTCAAAAAAGATCTGAGATTCAGAGAAAGTCCTTTTGTTACTGGGCTATTAAATAAAACAGATGATTTTGATTGTTATTGTATCTAGGCCTAGATACATTTGATTACAAAAAAAAAAAATTTTTTTTTCTTTAAAGTTTAAGATTTTAAGAAACTTGAAGATGAAATCAGTCACGAGGAAGACATATTGGCCTGTAATAAGTGTAAACTTAAGTTTAGGTATTTTACTTTTCGGATATTTAACTTTTAAGAGTCATAAAAAGTAAAACAACTCAACAGCTACCATTCATAAATAATTTCTACAGAGAGGGTAAAATGGCTATGTAGCCAGAAAAACCTTAACTCAATGCCACCTATACCACCCGCCGTCGCCCGTATTGTGTACCTATATCGCCTGTTAACTTTCACTTTCTGAGTGTCTACTTTCTTTCCTTATAACTACCGGAAATCTCATGCAAACCTCATTTGCGTTTAGAGGACACTTTAGACTTTGTTTTGTTAGTTTAGTTTTGTTTTCGGACTAAATTTAGATCTAAAAATTCGGTTCGAAATTGACTGTTTTTTGTTCATGATTGCTAGGCATGGGCTAGATCTAAACTTTGAGTTAGGATGGATGATCACTTTAAGTTTAATCGTCTTAGGGATGCTATAGAAACCATTGATTTTGGCAATGTGCATGGTTATCCCTACAATCAGCATACAATAATGAGCATTGTCCATTTGACATTGGGATTGTGATGTTCAGATGGTAGATCTAGTTAAATGGGATGTTGATGGTGAAAAAATGAAATGGTGGTGGAGTCAGCCTGAAGTGATGAAGAAGTCTTAAAAAATTGGTTTACTATCATGAAATCAAAGTTTTATTAAAAATTCAACACCTCTTGTTTTTTTTTTTTTAATTTATTTCATAATTTTATCTTGTTTTGTTTGATTGTAATATTTTTTTTAATGTATAGATCTATCTTTTGTACGGAGTTACGTCCCTTCTCTTGGGGTCAGGGCTTTACCTAAGCTAAAGTTATTTAGGTGGGATTGAGTTAAAAGGTTATTCTTGCCCTGCAGCCTACGATCCTTTGTAACATGTCAAGGGATCTAAATCTATATTCTACATGAAGAACTAGAATCTCTAGAGATCTAGTCTTGATTCTTAAATCTAGATCTAGATTAGATCTAGTCAAGTCTAGAATCTAGATCTAGATTTATTTATAAGTGATTTTGACTCTTTACTAAGTCTAAGGCAGTTCTGCATCAACCCCAGGCCAGGGGGTGGTAACTATGACGTCAACCCGTTCAGATAGTATTGGGCCCCCACGACTATGCGAACTTTGGCCCAGAAAGCTGGGAGGCGCTGTAAATATGGAGTGCATACATTTTTGTGCTGAAAAATCACCCTTAGAACAACAAACGTCATTTATGAGCGAAAACAAATTAATTCTAATGAGTTGCACTATTTTCTATTTTAGTAACATATATTACAATGCTTTTGATTTCATGATTAATTCTGTCCTGTATTATTATTATTATAAAACTTAGCCATCAAGATAGTGGCTTTTCTCTCTCTCCCTCTCTCTCTCTCTCTCTCTCTCTCTCTCTCTCTCTCTCTCTCTCTCTCTCTCTCTCTCTCTCTCTCTCTCTCTCTCTCTCTCTCTCTCCCTCTTTCTTTCTCTCTCCCTGTCTGTTTAAAATTTATTGAGCCTATAAGCTGTTATTTTATAAAGACATTGTTAGACAGCATTAACAGTTTTAAAACATTGGTAGCAACATCCTCCTCACCCCCGTCTCCTTTCCTCTCTCTCTCTCTCTCTCTCTCTCTCTCTCTCCCCTCCCTCTCTCTCCCCCTCTCCCTCTCTCTCTCTCTCCCTCTATCTCTCTCTTTCTCTCTCTCTCTCTAATTATTCAGAATACAAGCTGGTTTTACGATCAATGCAATTATTTTCAAACATGGTTATTAACTTCAGTACACACATTTAAAGTATATTGCGTGGAACTCAAGAGCGATTGTGTTAAATCTGTGTCCTCCTTTTCTGCGGATGACAGAGAACAAATTTTCCGAGCAGTCTTGGTTAAGCCTGTCAGTGAGTAGATAATGGAACTGGTACGGATCCGGATTTGTTATCGGCTTTCACTGTGTCCAACCAGCTTTGGGTCTCACTCAAAAATCTAGTGTGTTCAGAGATGATGGAAATAGCATGACCTATCACCTGCTTGCTTTGAAGGGCTGTCCTATTAAAACAATCGAACAGTTGATCAAAATGTTCCACATATTGAGCAGTTGCCATGGCCTCTGGAGGAAGTTCTGGCAGATTGACCAGAGTGGCGATCCCTGCAGCAACACTGTGGCTCAGGACTTGTACTGCAAGGTTGACACAAAGCTTCGAAAAATTTTTCAGCTCAATAGGGCGCTGGCTTAATTAAGGGGAAAGATGTATATGGGATTTAATGCTATTTTCATACATGCTTGAAATAAATGACCAGCTAACCCTTTTATTTCCAACGAGAAAACCATTATAATAATGATTATTCCTTATGCTTTTTATCAAATGTAAAGGATCAAACATTTAGTATACTCCGTCGTTTTCAAATTAAAAAAAGGACTTGTTGAAATGTCTAGTTTATTGTACAGAGCACGATTACTAGAATCCTGAGTGCTCAGAACAAAGCATGTTTCCCCTGTTAAGAGCTTGTGCTGATTTATGTTCCAAATCTGCTCTTCTTGAATTGATCACCCAGTGCTGCGATCTGAAAAAATTAAAAACGAACACTCTTCCCATTGTACAGTGCTAGATTAGTAGATTTTTACAATGACTTTAAGCTGAAGCAAGTTAATAATTTAAGAAGAAAATGATCTGTGGTGGATGCAAGTAATACACTTGTAGAGGAGAGGAGGGAGAAAAAAAAGAGAAAGAGAGAGAGTGTGTGTGTGTTTGTGTTGGTTATGGAAATTCCGTGGTGATTCTACGCAGCAATGAATTAGAAAAAAGCATGGAGTGATTGGGGGAAAAGATTTGCTAATTGTCATGTTGTTGAAAACATCTAGACCAGGAAATCACACAAATCATATAACTGTTAAGGCATTTATTACTGATAGGTACTGATGCGTTGCAACATATATTTAAGTTTCTATAGAACTGGCTAAAAATTCAAAGGACACTATACAAATGCTATTAAGCTTTTGCACCAGCAAAATTTTTTCTCATTCATTCAAATTGAAACTGGAACTTGCTTACAGTTCTGTTCTAAATCCATTCAGTGAGTAACTATTTCAGCAGTTTTCATTAAGGTAGTATCGTTCCTTCAAAATGAATACTTGCACCCTACTTTACATTTGTTTTTGGATATGAAATATCTAAGACAGAAGGGTTTTGTGAAATTAATAAATTTAAGAAGCAGTTAAACCCTTAAGTTTGATTCAGGTTTGATAGGTCACTGAAATAAAGATATTCACACATATTTCCCCCCCACACACACACACACTCTCTCTTTCTCTCAATTAATATGCCTTCTTTAAAGGCTTTCCTTTTTTTTTCTGTCTCTACTGATTTACCTAAGTGATGCTTTGCGGTTGAGTGAGAAGCATTAGTGGCACTTAGGCATAAAAAGTTGATTGTTTTGCTCTGTTTTCTGTGATAAACGGAGTCAGAATCAAACTTCACATTAACTTGGTCTTGTTGTTCTGTCATTATTGTTTTAATTTAATTCAGTTTGCATAGCACCATTGACATTTTATTGCTTACAAAATCCATTATGAATATACTTACATTACTGCTGCTGCTGATTCAAACTTGGCTGTTCATGTTTGGAAAGTGCCAAAAAAGGCAGGAGGGCTCTTGTTCACTTATTTCTCACTCAATGTTAGTATCTAGTGATATTTATGCATTGTGAGAAACCTGTGGATTCTATTACTCTCTCCCCCCCCCGCCCCAATTAATTTAACTTCAGTAAGGCCTGTGCTTTATTGCTACTTTAGGCAGCATGCAGACAAAGCATTTATTAAAATGTTGATTTGGACTTAATATAATTTATATTTTGAATTTTGGGTAAAGATCATTTTAAATGCCCTGCATTTGAGAGAAGTGCATAATCCAAAACATAGATAGCCATATTTTTATTAATTAATTTTTTTTTTTTGATTTTAAACAGATATGTCTACAAAAAAAAAATACCTTAGGGGCATTACCAAGTGAGAAAACTTTCCAGTTTAAAAGAAAAAAAGAACTTAACATAAAAACTATAGCTGTTTTTCTCTAAAAATCTTTTTCAAGAGTTGATGAATTTGAAAAATCTTATGTCAGCAGTTAAGACATGTTTCAGAAAGGTTTACACAGCTCAGAATTAGGTCAATGTTTGAAGACCTACTGATCACCAGCTAGGTAGTGCATACAAGAGGTCCCTTTACCTAATGGAGAAAAATAAAGAAACTATTACTGAATGGACCAAAACTTTAAGGAAAGGAACACAGATAAGAAAATCATAGACAATTCTGGCTTTGGTACCAGCCATTTATATTGTTTCAAATTTAGAACTTAATAATGTCTGAATGTACTTAATAATTATGTCTTTATTATCATTACCTTCAATATCCTCTCATCTTGCTTCTACTCACACACCTTAATGAGGCAAAATTAAAACAAAAGTTTACAATAAAAAGAAAGGGCAGGATAAAGGAAGAGATTCCAAAATGAAAAGGGTGCATAATTTGTCTTTAGAAACAGCAATAAGTATGAACTGTAAAAGCGATGTGGTAACACAATTTGATTACTGTAGGACAAGGAAAAAAACAAAATCAATTACAATGTTGACATAAATGTTTAGTCTTTACTGCTGCTTTGTCAGTAAGTGAAGTGCTCAGGTTATTCATGTGCATGAAATGTTCTTTAGTAATAATAATAATAATAATAATATTATTTGAGCCTTCTATGATTTAGGCCTTTTTTTTTTTCAAAGTGGCAGAGAGAGATGTTAGGATTTAATTTATATGGATACTTTGAAAAAAGTTTTTGAACCCACTGTAGTATAAGATAAGGCTTCATATAACTTTTGCTATGCTAGATGGTCATTGCAGAAGTGGTGGTGAAGAACATGCATAGCTCGTTGTTAGATTTTACATTTTTCTATGGACCGCTCTGCTCATTCCTTGATTTCAAGTAAAGAGCAACATGTTTTCGGAGTTTATTCTCCTTTTTACAAAAAAAAATATCTTTTCTCGCATATTAAAATATTGATAGCCACATATGGAGTTACATTGCTTCCATATCATCAATTCCATAAACACTGGCTTCTTATCATTTGCTCTTTTTTTCTTGCATCCAAAAATATTGCATTTTTTGATCCATTATGTTTCGAATTAAATTTTTAACTTAAAAAAATATCGGTAAATGTTTATATAATCAGTAGGCCTCTAAGTCTTTGTCTTAGTCTCATGATGATCATGATAGTAAGGATACTAAACAAAGGATGACTTACATATAATCAACAGGTCTGGTCATAATAATAATTAGCCTACTTCAACAGTTAAAGCGTAGATTGTTTTCAAATAATTTTCTGTACCGATGGCTGAAATATTATTTTAGTGGCCTTTGTATTATTTGGGGTCCAATTCAAGAATTTAACACAAGCACCACATCAGCACAGTATCTAGGGATCATAGGGGAAGCACACATGTCAGAAAGAGTAAACTTAGGACTAGTATGCCACATGTATTCAGGATGAAAAGCTTTCAATGACGCCAATAAAGGCAAACAATTTTTGTTAAATTCTAGCTTATGTTGTTTCTTTTTTCATCCTGTATTTCCGTAAATTTGAATATTTTATTCCTCGATTCATCTCATTTTTCATATAGTAAAAGTATATCACTCTCCCCCCATTTTTCAAATAATTAAAATGAATGAACAAGCTCCTAGATCTATCTTTGTAGGTTCCAAAATGATGTTACGTTATTTGAAAACTAAACTGTGATATATCTTTGCCCTATAGCTTACACTGCTCATTCACTGTCATTGCCACAGGAACATAATTATATTTTCAGTAAAATTGTTTTAAACTTAACTTCTCTTACCTAGATAAAGATAACTCATCAAAAAACAAAATAGATACATCAATTTTTTCCTGCAACTTCCAATTTTGTGTAGCTCAGTACTCTAACTTGATCCACAACATCTTAACATCTATCAAGTGAGGAGCTCAAGTGGACTGGTGTTCTGTTATGAGAAAGAAAGCAAAATTTGCCATTTTTCAAAATACTATCCACTGTATTTACTATTAGTGCCTTTTTTAAGCCCAATTTGCTTTTGATCTGGTGAAACCGATTTCATATAATTATATATATATAAAAATACTAGCATGATTGCCCATACGAAAAAACAGGTCATGTCAGGTAGGAAATACAACGACATTGAAGATATGCTATTGTTAGCTTCACAAAAAATAAATAAAAAAAAAAACTTTTATCCTCCAGAGCCTTAGCACTGTACTGAAGAAAAGCAAACTCAACTACAATAAACACATGGGAAGACTACTACAATAAAGGAAAACAATTTTTACCAGAGCCATTCATAGTACAATTTTAAAATGTAATATCTTAAATGATAGCTCAACAGATATGCAGGTAGATAAAGAGAAACAAAGAATACAAAGTCAGATAGAAGAAGAGACGTTTTTTTTCTTTCTTTAGATATGATATCAAGATTTATAGAGATAAAATATTGAAATGAAAAAGAATCTCTAGATCAAGTTTCTGAAGAGGGAAAAGGAAATCACAATAACAAAACAATAACATAGATGAAAAAATAGTTATCTCACTCAACAATAGGAAGTAAATATTTATGAACATAGAATTTATCTTTCTCAGCTCCTCTTACGCATTTATTTTTTTTTTTTATTATTACTATACCCGGTATTTAAAAGTTAAAGTTATATTTGAACTACTCATTGTTGTTTGTTTTTTTTTAAGAAATATTATAGACTTAATATAAGAACAATATCTTATTGGAGTGGAAATGTGTCCTTGTAATTTTATATTTTGTAACTCTTCTACAAAAATTAAAAGCTTGGACATAATTTATCAATTCTGTTTAAATTTTAAATAATGGATTGATACGCATATTGAATCAACACATCGCAAAGTCCGCTTTTCTTATAAATCCAATGCAGGAAACTTATGATGGAGAAGCCACTGAAGATATTGCTGTTGATGAAGTTGCTCACGAAAAACTTCTCAATTCATTGTTTGCAATGGATGGAAAGAAAAGGTAAAATTTAAACCAATAGATAGGTAAATTGAACAGGATAATTGTTGATATATTTCTTTTTTTTTTCATTCCCATGTAAAATCAGAACAAAATTTGGAATGAAACAAGCTTGAACCAACTTTCTTGCAAAATAAACAGAAAATTGCCATTCTCATTTGCAATTGAAGTGAGAATAACTTTCATTTAATTTTTTGTCATGAAAATGTATTAGAAAAAAGGCTTAAATTTTTTAGCTTTTATCTCCTAACCAATGTGAAAATAACTCCTTTTACCACTTGATAAACCCAGAGTCATGAACAGCGTGCGTGGGATTTCTAGTCAGTCTGGTAATCTTGACCTTTTTGTTCACTCTAAACACGGTGAGTCTACTAAAATATATATTTTTTTAACAGTTTTGATATATCTACTGTGCTTTATGACATCATTTTCCTGCACAGTCCAAAGCTCATTCATGATTTTTTTTTTGGCCTAAGACCTCATGGTTATTATCATTTTATATTGATTCAGTCATATTAAAAAGAAAATAATTTAAATGCATCGCTAACAGTTAACAGTACATAATTAAATTAAGAAAATAAAGTGAACTTTCTGAAGAGATCTTTTTTTTTTCAAATTGTTATTAATTACTTTTTTAAGATAGAGTCATCTATGACATCTTTTTATTGCTTATGTGGTAAGTTTGATTTCAATAAATCTTAATTAGATGTCATGCAAGGTTTAAACAAAAAAAAAAAGAACCCCAAAGCACCAGGTTGCTTTTTAGTTGTAGAAGGGGCCTGGATTTATACACTTTCTTAGCAAGATTAGAGCACGGGCTAAGCTGTCTGTAATTGTATACATGACTTTAAAAAGTCACAAGAATGCTCAAGTTTTAAGAGTAGGAAGTTAGAGCTACCTTTTTTTGAAGCCTTATTCATGTAATACCTCTTTCGAAAGCCTAATCCAGATCATGTTTGATGAAGTTTGTGTCACTATAAGAGAAATGTAGCTTATCATTTCAGAGGCATAAGAACAGCTGGCTAGATCGATCAGACTCAAAGTAGTCCTTACTTTTCTTATGCGATGTGCTGCTTGTCAAAGTATTACCACCTTATCCACAAAAAATTAATGGTTACCTCGTGAGTCAGTATGGAAAGGGGAAAACACTAGGGTTAGCGTCTTTCTGTGACATAAAGTATTTATATGTTGCTTTCTTCTCCTCACACTTTGTTTCCTTATTATTCAATTTTCATTTAGTTGGGAGTCTATTTTCCCCTAAAGATTGTGAAATATCTGGACCATATTTTCTATTTCATTTAACAACATCATAATAATGATGCAACACAACAGACAATTAGCTATGATTAATTATTTACATACTCGGATTGCGTAGAGTTGTTAACAAAAAAGAAGAAAACAATCCTGATATCTCAATCAATTGATCCTTTTTAATTTCTTCTTCTCCTTTTACCTTCTGTTTTCCTCATCTTCATTTCCGATTCTTCACCACCTGCTTCTTCCCTTTGCCACATTTTACTTAACCACCCAAATTTTTATTGCAATGTGTCTAAAGAGAAAGTAAGCAATGATTTACATTTGATTTTAATTTCAATGTATCAACTGTTAATGCTGTATGTCCTGAGTTGTGCTAAGTTTCTTCTTCTTCTTTTTTTGTCTATTATTTACCTAAGATTAGATCTTAAATTCATATCAATTATCGTTATTATTATTTTTTAATCACATATCAGATAAGGGCAAGATCAAACCACAAGACTTGAAACTAAAAGCAAGAAACTCAAGTAGTAGCCTTAAAAAGCCTATGAGTAGCATGGAGACAGACCAGGTAATAAATTATCAAAATGGTAAGCCTAGTTTAAATTTTTCCTCATTTCCATTTTTTGAAAATTTTCTTATTTATTATAAGTTATTGTTACAATTAGTTGTTCAAAAACTACACCAAAGCTTGTTTCATTATCTTTGTATTTTGAAGATTGGTTCCATAAATACCCAGAGATTCCAGTAGCATGAAGGCTTTAAAGCAATTTCATATCCATAGCTAGATGCTTCAAGGGACTTGGGTAAAATAAATTTAAATCCTTCATGTGATCTTATTCCTTTCTATAGAAATAAAAAGGTTTTTTTTTTTTTTATAAACCATCACGAGATAAGTTTATTATCTATGATGATTCCATAGTTTCTTTGATATAGATATATAGCATTTAATAAAATAAAAGAAAAGCAAGATGAAAAATATTCAAATGTTTTACAACACAGAAATTCCTAGCATTTTAATCTTAAAATTTTTTTATATCCACCAGATTAAGCGCCTGATTGCCAGGGAGACAATGAAGACAGAAATGACAATGTGGGAACCCATTGTCCAAGAAATTCGTGCAGTTTGGACTCTTTTTTTTATATGTTTTAAAATTGGTCCGAATGATTTAGATATACAAATTTAATGGTTAAAAACTGTCATTGTTTCATGTAGGCAATCTCATGTTTAAAAAATTTGATTGCTTGATTAGTACAATACATTATTTTTCTCAAAGAGGAAATTAAAGAGTAGTTCTGTAATTCTGTAATGGCAGTAAAATTCAAGTGATGTAGAAATGAAATGGGCAGATATGGGTATGTCTTCAGGTGGAAAATAATGCAGCATGTAAAAGCATCTGGCACTTGTAAAAAAAAAACCAAAACTAAAGAGAGAGAATTGGCCAAACTCTAAAAATATTATCCACTAATTTTGTCATCTTGAAGTATTATTTCTGTTATTTCTTAATGAAGCAACAAAAACATAATCATCTGGTTTATTTTCAGTAGATGCATCAAACAATGATTTTGAACTACAATTTAATATTTTAAAAATAATAATTTTTTTTTAAATTTTTGTAAGGCTCCACAGATGATATTTTCAAACCAACCACATGGAGTTGAAATGCGAAATGTCTCCAGACCTATGGGATTTATGGTAATTTAAATTTCGCATTGCTCAATATTATTTTTCACAATTGAAATTGCACAGGTACTTGATTCATTTTATGATATATCTGCACCACTTAAAGCCTATAAGCTTAACCCTGAAAAAAAAAAGAAATAACTGTTTTATCATTTTATGAACTTAGTAGAGAGCGCATACACAGATAGAATAAAATGAAAATGTGAAATTCAATGATAATTTCAAAGCACTTTTTTATATTTTATATGCTTTACTGTTTAGTCTAGAGAGCATAAGAAAGAACACTTTTGGAAAATCAAACTTGAATTTCCTATTTTTTTTTTTTTATAATTTTTAAGTGAAGAAAGATACACTTGTGCTTGTACTATATTCAGAGATGTATCATGTTTTGTGCTTGAATTGTTTTTCAATGGGCAATCAAAAGCCTTGAGAAAATTCTGGAATACCCTTGCAATTTTGTGTTGGTTGCAGGAGCTCCTTAGTAACAAGAATGCAAGTTCATTTTATTATTTTTTAATATGAAGATGTGGAATTTGAGACGTACAAGATGTTTTTTTTTCCTGATCGAAATATTAACTTTACCAAAAAAATCATCAGTGGATCTGAAAAAGAGCAATGAACAAACTAGTTCCTGTATGTCCTTTTTTGTCTCCTGTTGAAATGTTGTTAGTTATTAATTTATTAAAAAACGAGATTCGTTTTCACAAAATTACTGTCATGTTATTTCCCTTATAATGAATGATAAGTCTACTCTATTTATTTCCCCTGAGATTATGATTTATTCAAATGTCCTATTTTAGGGTGTTAATGTCTTTTCAGCCTCGTACTTCCCTAGAGAAAGAATTGTTCTCAGCCTTGGGACGAAATGAGGAAGTATTGAATCCAAATAAAGAGTTGACCAATGCTGAGGAAAAAGCTCTGAAGGTCATGTCCGTCAAAGATGTGAGACATATTCTACCTTTCCATGATAAATCAAATGAATTTGTCAGATGGCCAGTTCAAATGAGTTTCAGGTCACCCATATCGCATTTAAAGTGTTTATGTATATCAATGCTCACCCTCTTGGTTGTGAAAATTGCATAGAAATATCAATATTCTTTGAGGAGATAATTAATACATTTTTACATTTTTTGAAATTGTAAGATAAAGAATTTATCTCCTTTCAAAGTCCCTGCCATTTATTTTTGTATTTTTTTTTTTTAATAAAAAATTCTGATATCTACATTCAAATTAGTGAAGACTGATTTTGAAACAACTATTCATGGCATCATAAAAAAAATAAAAAAAAAAAAAAAAAAGAAGCTAATGGCATGCCAATGAAAACGGTAAAAACATTATTACAAAGTGTATGTTAACACACAAGAAATGTTATCTAAGGATCCTACTTAGGATTATGTAAGTTGAAAAAAAATTATTTAGTATATAAAAGATCCTCAACTATAGTTGCGTGATAATCCAAACTATGATAATTAATATGTGTAAGGGTCTAGGAAAAGGTTGGCATAGAAGGAAAATATACTTTCCCAAGTGTCAATTCTTAAACTTTAATTTATGCTTTTTTGTCGGGTTTCAGAAATTTTTACAATATCTCAATTAGTTAATTTTAATGAATTTTTAAAAATTCTATCCATACAGACATGTGAACTGAGAAAAACAGCCTTAAAGATTTTGCAGTGATTTTGAGTATCAAATACAGCTAAAATTTAATAAAATGCCAGCAGAAAACTGCTCAAACATCAGATAGCAAATTACATAATGTACACAAGTGTTGACTATTTCCTAGTCTTCCCATTTTTGTTTTAAGCCTTTTTGGGAAGAGATTGGAGGCCCAAATCATCCCCCGTTCTCATCGTCGGGAAATGAGAAGGGTGATTTAGGTGCCATTACATCCTCATATGGTTCTGAGACATTCTCTGATCGTTTTGTATAGGTAGTTCTGCCTCTTTTCTTTCAAAGTAGATGGTGAATTAGATTTTGGGGAAGAGTTGCATAGGGGGAGCTCTGTAGAATTTTTAAGCAATCAGACATGAACTTCCCTCTCCATGTCAGCTGCCAGCCATCAGCCACAAAGCAGAAATGTTGATATTTCTTGATGCCAGCAAATTTGTTGATGAATGTTGACAAAAATGCTGTCCACTGGTGTAAAAAGATAGCTTCTTTGCCATAGGGCTGAACCAGATTTATCTTTCATAAAGATGTAACCACACCAGCCTTGGCTTAAGGTTTAACACTTACATCCTTGTAATGTGTTAGTAGTTTATCCTACTGCTTTTCCCCAACATAATGTACATATTGAAAACATCCAAAGAATGTGTCAACCAAGGAAATAGTAACAGGCATCACAATTTTCCATGGATCAGTGGCAATCAGTGAAAATCCGCAGATGGAAGAAAACAAATTTTTTTTTCAGCACTAATTTGCGTTTTAGGAAAAATAAATAATAATACAAAATTGGATATTAAGTGCAAATTCGCCTGTAACTAGCTGCGACTGCTCTTCAAGTAAACACAGAATCCTCAGAATGGTAAACTTGGCATTTTCAGTAAGCGTTGGTGTGTCAAAAACTTTGGTCACAATGCAGTGATGTTAACCCTTTTCCGATATTCAATGCAATACCGCATATACCTGGCCAAACACAAAGTCAGCGGAAAAGTAAATTCCGCCCTTTCCAAAAGGCTGGGTCAGTGATGTTGCTGTCTCCGATGATTCCGCAAAGCATTGTAATTTAACTAAATTTTAAAACGGTCTTGAACCACTTTACTTTTTTATCTTGCCGAAGGTCATATGATGTAGCAGAATACACCAAAAGACCGAGAGGGATGGGCTGGAAAAAATCTGATAAAGCGGTAGAATATACATATAATGTACCTGATCTACTTCTGATTCTAGGACTTTGGCGCAAACCCTATGTTTATTTAGGATTACGACCAACTTTTGTTTTGTTTTTTTTTCCTCCGTACCACCCTAGTCTAGTGGAAAAAGGCGCAAAACTATGATGAAATGGGAAAGATTGGCAGCCTCTGTACAATAATGATTGTACGAGAAACCTAGGAGATGTTAATCTAATTACAGAGATAGTATTTGGCTGATGCCTTAGCATGTAACAAATTCGTGTTATAACTGATGACTAATCTGATTTTGGAGCCCTTGCATTGTGGGGCTGACCGCGCATCCACACACACATTTGTTGTCCCACCAAATTAGATAAAGCACATGTCAAGGCTGTATTTGGGTGAAGTCTGCCCTTTGATTAAGGTGTTGCGAGAGATCTATAGTTGGGAGAACTTAAACTAGATTCCAGATCTAGATTTACATAGGTAAAACAACAGAGCTAGAAATCACGAAATTAGCTGGAGTTATAATTGATTTTCAATTTAAGCTCCAGTAAAAAAACTCTAAGGTCAGGTTTTACATCTAATAGTCAGTTCTTGCCACAGCACTTCAACAGCTGGTTAGAACAGAAGAGGCTTTAGTCAAAGAAATAGACAATGAAGTGAGGAACAAGTTAAACTTTTAAGTGGTTATTGGAGGAAGTAGATTGTTAAGAAAATAAACAAGCTGGGTAAAGCTATGTGCACTCTTTGCAATGTCACTTTTGGAGGATGAGGTAAGTTGACCTTGAAAGATCACATCATCATAGAAGTACAGGTTTGAAATGTTGAGAATAAAAGAGACAACTATGAGTCAGCAAGCTTCGCTGGAAATAAGGACAAGCTTTTACCTCTGTATAAAAAAAGATAAAAAAAAGCCTGCCAGTTAGCTCATATGCGGATGAGTCACCCGTCTTCAGTAGCCTTCAGTAAACCACCTAAGGCTAAACGGAAAAACCCATTATCCCATTGCTAGACTGTGCAGCAACAATGGAAGCAATGATTCTTGGTGTTATGGCTGAAAATTCAATGCTCTTGCTCCAGAGTAGGTTGACTTAGCTAGAGCCTGTAGTTGAGACCCCAGCTGTATTGTCCGCAGCTTGTAAATTAAAATATTGATTAGCAAAGACAGTAATGGAGTCGCTGGTTTTAGATCTTCAAAGAAATCGTTTTTCATTAAATATTGTTGAAATTAATACTTATTCTTTTGGCATTAGTATTAGTATAGTGACAAATTCATGCAAGTGATTTTAGTGTAAAAAAGCAAGATAACTTAGGTCAGAAAAGGTCTTTGATGCAGCAGCAATTGTTGCCTTATTTTAGCTTTAAAAAACCCAAACTTGTACCTACCCTTGACTCTGAAAGGAGAATGAGGTTCTCTGTTCTGTCCTAAGCCCATGAATGAAATAATCCAGGTATCAGTGATTTGTTCTCGACTTTGAACATAACAATTCATAGTCATTTTCCTATGAAATATGAATTTTCAAAACTAATTACTGTGAATTCCTCTTCTCAGGAATTAGTTTATGTTACCCAATTCTCTTTATTTTGTTTTTGACTTGAAACTAATGGAATTGGTTGAAAAAATTTGGATATCACTGCGGCGCAGATGATTTTCAGTGGTTAGGAACATTATGTGCTGCGACCCCTGTAGTCATATTTTCTTCCCTTGCACTCTATTTGTGCTTTCTACATGGGCCTTTTAGTCTGGAAAGTAATGTGCATGCCTCATTCAAATTTGGCTTGCACAGCAACATCTCCTCATCACTTGGTTCAACTGTGGTCAAAACTAGCTGAAAACTACAAATCATTGCAGCATTATAACAAGTGACATATATCCATCATAAAAACTAAAAGTATTATTTCTAACAAAATAATTACTAGCGTTAAGCCAAAATATGTTTCAAACACTACTCTAGACTTAGATCTAGTTCTACTTTAGTATTTATGGAGAAAGGAACACAAAAAAAAATTCTGAATTTAGATTTAGATCTAGAGTACAACATGTAGTCTTAAGACTACAGATTAATCTAAAGAAGGCATTTGCTGTAGTTATGATTTTAGTGTAGAGACCTTTTCTAGATCTAGAGATCTAATCTTGATGAAACAGCTTATCAAAACCGTGAAGAAATGCACATCTGTGGAATCAGATTCATCATTCATCTTTTAAGTCTTATTGGATCCACCTCGCAAAAACTCAACAACATCTAAGAGACTTTTTCTATCTTTATTTAAAATGTTTTAGACCAGGGATGAACAATTCTTCCATCTTGGTGACAACATGACATTTTTTATTTTTATCTTTTGACAAAATTAGACTACATTTTAACTACAGGTTAAACTGAAAATATGTAAATTATCTACATGTATCCTGATTGCGAGAGTTTTTAAAAAATTTTTAGTTAAGAAACCAAACTATTCAAATTGTTCATCTAACATCAACTTTTTTGGTAATGCAGAGGTTCCCCAAATGACACACAAAAAAATTAATAGGTGTATTCATGCGCTCAACTTTATTGCTGTAATCAAAATCATAGGAAATGACTTAAAATGACTAAACTGCAGTATAGTGTTAGAAAAATCTATTTTGTAAGAAAGTAGTAATTTAGGAGCAAATTTGTCATTTAAACAAAAGTGTATTGTGACGACTTCGAAAAAATAGATTCAAAAATGCACCCATGTTGGAAATGCAAGATGTTCAGGCATGCATGTGTTTACCTTATGCACACAACTTTCAGTTTTATAAGATTCATGTTTACTGGTTTCCTCGTTTCAGATGTAAAAATTTCCTTTCCCATGATATATAGAATTCCATGACGGGTATGATTTTTAACGTTATGCTGTGGCCATCAAGTAACAGTTTCAAAAGCTATGTTTTGAGGCCCCTTTCAGAACTTCCATTCTGTAAAAGCATTTACACAAAAATCAAAATAAAATATTTTAGACAATTTTTTCACATTTGATCTTTAACATGTGGTAAAACACTCAGAACTAAATTTTTTAAACCGTACCACTGCAAAGCTTGTCTGTGGATTCTGTTTTTCAGAATGTGTTTTTTAATGTTTTTAATGTGCTAGTATTTCCAAGACAAAAGTCTCCAATGCTATATCGTAATTCATCATCCACTCTCACGCTGACAATATTCTGTGCTTATTTTTTTTTATCTTTTAAATTTTACATAAGAGAAGTAGCTTCATTCAATACAAAACATTATAAATACAATTAATTTCATAAAACCATGCGAAAGGCTTGCTTGAAAGAAATTGAAGCCATAGAAATTATAAAACTAGTTTTCTATTGAGCGTCGAAATATAATTTGAATCAAGCAACACTTTTCAAATTTGAAAAACTAAACAGATCAAAAGGATTTCCTCGAGATCAATAAAGTGCTTTGTATACAATACAAACACAGCTGTTGTGCTCTGCCATGTGCTTGTTTAGAAGCTAAGTGGCTTTGGCAGCAATACAGAGCTTCTCATTGGATCAGCAGAAGCAGGGTTAATTATTAATGTGGAAGAAATAATTTGCAACCACATTCAAAGTTTCTTTCATTAGCAAGTTGTAACTTTAGAATCATGATTATATGGAAAAAAAGAACCAGCCAAAATATTTTTATAGGTCTTGTGGAGAAGAAAAACATCATGAAAATGATGCAAAACTTGACTATACTAGAAAACTTGATTCTGGTAACTGCTGAAATGCAGCATTAGCTTCAACAATCATTTCCTTTGAGGAAGACGATGCTCCTTTCCCCTCACCGAATAATGCGACCCGGCCTGCCTTATAATCAGCAGCTGATAAATATGAGATTCCAGATCGCGTTTGAGGTTGAAGTTTTTTGAGTAGGATAGGGTTCATGCTGATTCCCAAAATTGAATTCTTCCACTGTGCGTTAAATCAGTTGGATAGGATGCAGGTGATTATTCTCAAGGATAAAATTGTCCTTCAGGACTGCTCGTCTGGGTTTAAAATCAGAGTTATTCAAAAAGCGTATCAAGGCGAACAAACTTTGTCTGCCCAGGTTTGGATTCTCTTCATGGATGCCAAAAATTCCATCTACCTGTTTAGAATCTTCTATTCCATATTAGTCCAAGTACAGTATTCATTATTAGTTCTGCATTACCCCCATATAGAAGGGCTTCCCCAAATCATTAGTCAGAGGACACACACTTAAATGCTGTATACCTCAGCTCAAGGAGGTAGAGAATGCATAAAAAATATGCAAATGTGGAAGTTTGACTTTCAATATTAGCTTCTTGAGCTCAAAATACTGTTGCTACAAGAGGAATTTTCTTCAGCTAGATTATATATAAGCCTAACAAATATGACATTTTCACAGGATGTTCATGTGTGACCATGTGAGATAAAGATTACTTTACATTGATGGATAGTTTTAATTTTATTTTCAATTGCATTACTTAATCTTTCACAAATTCACTACTGTCTTTACTCACTGAATTTTATTTTGCAAGCATAATGTGAAATTTTGCGAAGAAATATTTTGATAGTTTAAAAATGTTGTAAAGCTTGTAAAGGAAATTACTCACCTTTCTGAGCTAAATTCTCTAAAATCATCTATTTTTCAAATCAAATGGGGCATTTTCTCTTTTATCTTGATGTTTCTTGAGTGCGAGAAATGCTGGGATGACACAATACATCTCAATATGTTTATACAAAATTTTCACCTTGTTGGCATAATCAATTTTGAAGAAAGATGTTTGAAAAAAAATTTTGTAACTCTCCAGAATTGTTGTCTATGAAACAATCCAAACAAGTTTTTCTTCATCTTTGTATTTGATATTTACCATTGTTAAATATTATCTATCATTAGTATTAGCCATGCCATCTTTATCCAACAATCATTAGCAAGTTGTTCAATTTAGTTGATGTCCCCTGGGAAATGATTATGCCGGCTTTTATGTTTTTTTTAACCTCTTGTGTTCTGTGCTCTGTGTATAATATTAAGATTGTTGGGCCTTGCCATGTATTTTCTCCAGAATAAAAAGAAAAAAAGAATTTACATAGATATGTAATTATGTGTGAAAATCACAATATCAACATTTCAGAATCATTGAAATTCTTATTGTGTCTTTTTATAAAGGCAATGGCAAAGAGAGAAGAACTAATGAAGCACCAGGAACTACTATCTAGAGTTCAGATAAAGGCAAAAAGAGTCAAAAAGATAAAGAGCAAAAGGTAAGATCATTGATAATATTATATTGTTATTGTTAAATATCTTCAACAATAGCCATAATATTGTTATTTATACAGTGGAAGCCGCTTAAAGTCAACACCTTGGGACCAAAAAGAAGTATTGACTTTAAGCAAGGTTGACTTTATCCATTTCCCGGAAACAACTCCAAAAATTCATGTTATGAAAACAGGTTGTCTCCCTCCAGTGTCTCCATTTCGTTATTTATCTATAGCTATAGTGTGTTAAATTTATGCAAATCAAAATTAGGCAAAGAAAAAAACCACACTAGGTCTGAAAAGAGGTTTATTTAATCACCTTGATGTACTACACATAAAAAACGCAATATAAGCGTGCACATCTACAATCTTGTTATATTTTTTCAGTTTTACCCTTTTTTTAGTATGGGCTTGGGACCATCATTATTTTCGTTTTGTTTTCACAAAAAAATAATAATGATAATGGCCTGATTAAAGAAAAAACAACTGTTAAGCTGTATTGGAGGCTCTGAAAATGCTGTTGGTTATCGCGAATGGCGTTAACAATGCACTGTTTCCAAGACATGATGCCACCCAACGATGAGTTACGTCTAGATCTAGACACACACACAGCCTCCATTCCGCCCACGCCCTATGCATCCTTCTTTGTTATTTTGTTACTGTCACAACTGTGCAAGACCATATCAACATAGCTAGGCCTTGTTAAGCATACACTTTGTGACTTACTGACTGTATTGGGTCTACAAACAAAGAGCTATAATACTCCACCCACACTTCCCGGGACCGCAGCGTTGTGTTGACTTCGGGCTAGAGAATTGACTTCAAGCTAAATGACTTCAAGTGAATTCCACTGTAGATTGTTTCTTTGTAAAGTTGAATCTTTTCTTTCCATAGATCAGTGAATCGAACCACAAGTAATTTTGGATGAACTGATCTCGAAGGTGAAGAGGAGAGCTCTGTGTCTCTCTCTCCCTCTCTCTCTCTCTCTCTCTCTCTCTCTCTCTCTCTCTCTCTCTCTCTCTCTCTCTCTCTCTCTCTCTTTCTCTCTCCCTCCTTCTTCCTCTCTCTTTGTTCCTATCAGAGCTAAGGTTAGTCACAATCATATTGTTTAATGTCATGAAGGGCAAGGATTGTAGGCCAGAGTTGTAAAAGCTCCCCTTGAATAAGGAGTTAAGAGAGTGAACTGGAACTACTAATTTTCTACTAAATGCTTTTAAAAATATTTTTACCAAATAGTCATGCATTTTGCATTTTACACTCCTGATGGCAGAGCAAGAACTTATAAGGTCCTTGATGATGCACAATAGTGGAATGAGCAGCATTTGACTCATTCTCAAAAGGTCGTGTCAATTTTTGAACTTATGATTTAATTTTCATTTTGTATTTTCATACATAAAATGTATGTTTCTAGTATTATAAGCTTCCTAAGGATGGAATAAAGTTATTCTAAAGATAGTTGAGCATCTCAATTTGGAAAGGAAGCTATATTTTTCGAATATTGTCAAACATACTTAGACATAATTATTACACAAATTTTGCCATATTTCATAACTTTGTTTTATGAATTATGTCCCTACTTGATTTTCACAAGATAAACTGATTTAAAAACTGTAATTATGTCAAAATATTCAACTGAAAATTAAAACAGTTTTTGTAGGGAAAGCAAACTTTGTGTCACTGTTACATCTAAGTCAATAATTGCTATAGAAGTTTTGTGTTTTTTTCAAGTCATATTAATTCATTAATAAATGCTCATTTTGAGTACTTATTGTCAATATCTGTTCACATCAAACAAAATTCTTATTTGAAACATAAAATAACCAAAAAAACCCCACAATTTTGTTCTCAGACGTATTGATGACATAAATTGTGTCGTCATTACATCTAAGTACTGACTAAGACAAAATATAGAACTTTATTACTTAAAATTTCCCTTATTAGGTATAATTTAACATAGATCTTGAGTTCTAGGCCTTTTTAAGTTATTACAAGTACCAAATAGAGAAAAACCTATCTATATTACATTATTTGTAACATGGATCTAGGCCCTATATCTAGAGCCATACACATTCAAAATAGTTGTTATCCAAAACAAAAACTCTCTGAACTTTAAAATTCCTTTAAAATTGCTTTTTAGATAAATCTCCTAAAAATGAAATGGATGAAATAGTTCTCGGGTATCTCAGAGGTATTGCTGGTCTTCATATCGCGTGTCAGTGCTTTTAAACAGAATGACACAAACAAAGAAATCTTCTTCTTGGAAAATTCTTTGCTCCTGCTTTAGTAGAAGTGGGCTTTATTGAGTTTTCTATCCAAAGTAGAAAGTTCTGACAGTGTCAGGGAATCAAAATAAGCCTTGGTGAATCAGTCACCACTGTGATCTTAGACATATCACAATGACACAGGCATGGAATGCTGAGGAACAGACCTTTATTTTCAGCTCAGTTGATATAACATTATGCCAAAGTTGCTTCTGAAGTTAAGTTTGATGCATGGCAATGCTTGTGAATCAGAGTGGATCAATTATATCTCGTTGAGGGTTATAAAAGGCTTTTATTTCAATGGGCCATGATGACACAATGCAATACGTCTAAGTAGAGCAGGAAAATATGTTTGTCATTGCAAAATAGTGTTCCTTTCCTCAATGAATTAAGTTCTTTAATCATTCCTAATGTAAAATCAATTACCATTTTACTCTGGAAACAAACTAGACAAAAGTTGAAGGTCAGAGAAAATCACCACCCAAGAATGTAAAAAAAAATCCACAAGAAAAACTGTGTTTTTTTTTTGTTTTCAACATCTCATAAATTTTACAAGATATGCAGAAACAACATGATATTGTTTAAAATATCTCTTTATTATATGTGCAAAGTGTAGGACTTAAAGAATGTAAACAGAAGTCTGTATTTTCTGTTTAAATTCTAATATGTTGTGATTATGGTTGAAAAAGGCACCTTTTGAGAATGAGTCATTTGTCTCATGCATCGCAGGCTAAGGTGTTAAAAAATACTTAAATGTGTGCCCACATGGTATGCACATATTTTCTACCTTCATTGCATAATTAAAAGAGAACATCAAACTTGAACTGCTGAGCAAATAATTTGCTATCATTGGAAGCTTCAAATAGATAATATGAATAATTATCGGGTGATAAACTGAAATATGAGGATGGCAGAGCAGAGCCAGCTCAGAGAAAGAAAAGTAAGGTAATCCTTCCCTCCGCTAGCCTGTGGGAGGTCCTTGGGCAAGACCAAATACTGATATAGCTCCCCTATCAGGGTTACAAAAAAAGCCAGGGAAAGCAGGAGGTGGATGAGTACGTTGCAGTTGGCAAGATTGGTCACTAATGGCGAAACAATCAAGGTGGCCTAGCAGACGACCCCAGTTTATGGGGCAATGGTTGGGCAGAACAGCTCAGTGTGAGCACTGCTCTTACAGAAGGCAATCGCAACCACTATAGATATCATGACAAAAACAAATTGAAAAAGAAAGTAAACGATGTGAAAGAGAGCTCTGCGACAGGCAAGCCAGTCTGAACTGGAAGAGATTGTCATGTGCCGCAGGTGACGCCCAATCATGGTCAGACGTCTGTGCACAAAATGAAATTTAAAATAGCTATAGTAACATGGAATGTCAGAACAATGCTACAAAAAGGATAGTTAGAAAACATCAAACAAGAAATGAAAAGGATGAAAATTAATAAACTAGGCATTTGCGAAGTAGATGGCAAGGCACAGGAAAGATAACATCAGGAACATTCAAAATATTCTACTCAGGAGCTGCAGAAAATGAAAGAGGAGTGGCTATTATACCGGACCAAGACATGGCAAAAATGGTCAAAGGATATTAGACACTATCAGGTAGAGTTTCAATTTTAAAAATTGCAAGAAAACCATTGGACCTTAACATCATTCAAATATACACACCAACATCAACTAGTAGCGATGAGGACAGAAAAATTTTATGAAAATCTAGAGCAAGCAAAAACCCAGTGCATTCAGCAGGACCCTCTTAGTCTTATCATCATGGGCGGTTTTAATACAAAAGTATAACAGAGAGAAGAAAATATGGTAGGACCCCATGAACTGGGCATGAGAAATACACAAGGAGAGAAATTAGTTGAATGTCATACGAACAACCTTATTATAGGAAACACATGGTTTCAGCAACCAAACAGGACATAGACAAGGAAAAGCCCGGAAACCAGATCGACTACATCCTGATCAGTAAAAGATTTAGAAGTGCGCTTCTCTCAGCAAAAGACCTACCCTGGACCAGACTGTTATACTGAGCATGTTCCAGTGGCTGCTAAATTCAAACTAAAACTTGAAAAAATCCGAAGAAAACTAAAAACATCAAATATGACTGGGCTTTATTAAAATCCAAATAGACCCTCCAAGAAAAATATTGTGTGGCTGTTCAAAATAATTTCGAATTCGTAGGATAAGCTGAGGAAGTGGACCAACAATGGGCTAAGTTCAAAGTAGCGATCACAGAAGCAGCAAAGGAACAAATACTTAGAGTTAAAAGGAAAACAAGACAAGAGTGGATGACTGAGGATATTTTGGTCCTTACAGAATAAGGAGACGAGTATAAAATAATTGAGAAAAATATGAAATATTGAATTAGGAAATAAAAAAAAAATGTGATGAATCAAAAGAGAAGTGGATCAATGACAAGTGCAGAAACATCGAACTATAATGCAGAAGCACGGAGCAGACAATGTACAAAACATTGAAGACTCACATCATGATGATCCTGAAAACTATTTTGGTGATATGACATATAAGACTGATCGTTCTGTGTAATTCAGACTCTGTTGCCCTGGTTTCTTAGGCAATGCTATAGATTTGGAGATGTCAGTTGGAATTTAACCAGTGCCAAAGATTTCTTTGAGTTATGTTGCCATCTTATCAATTCCAGTCTTCAACAAGTCTTCTAAAAAAATTCCACCCATATACTGCCTGGGTCTAATTTAATTTTTCTTATTTGCTGAGTGGATCCATTTTTTTGAGAGATGGACCAGCTTTTCACATGGTAATCCTTTCTCATGGCAAAGTTGTTATTTCACAAATATATGAAAACATTGAGTCAACCTCAGTGATTAAGTGAATGAGATACCATGAGCTACTTTCAGATTTAGCTTTTCATTATTCACATTTGTGTTTACATCTATCTCTAGTCAGTTTGCTTTAATGATCTGTGTACGATAAATATTGATAGGCACCTGAAACGTTAGGTCAATTTCCTTAGTGGAACATTATTTTGCCAGATAAGCCTTTTCCTGCACAGGGTATAGCTCTACAAGACTGTAAAATCTTTTTTATCAAAGGGATACATGTTGATAATTATGATAATTATTGTACTTAAAATGCATGTAATTAAAACCATGGCAAAATAAAAGAAAAAAATGGGTTGGGGGGGGAATTTGAGGGCTAACCTTTGATAACAGTTGCCATTAGATCTAATACTTTGTTCGGATCTTGACACAATTGAATCATTTAATAAAAAGGCAAGAAAAACAAGAGAATTGCAGGATGATCAGTCTAAGCATTTGAGATATGGCTTTCTGAGACCATTGAAAATCTGATATTAAATTTGTATAGGATAGGCTTTAGCATTGTATGAGATAAAAGCTATAATCGCAGTCAATATAGGTCTGAAAGTGGCTCGGGTAAAGCCCCTTACTGGGCTTAGGGGTTAAAATGCAGCTTGCATTTGAAAAAAGGTTATAATATAGAGAAGAAGAGAGTTTGTGTGAATGTAAGCGAATGCTCTGTGTAGCAGAACAATATGAATCTAGCTTGAAATAAAGTGTTTTTTTTAGTTTTGTATGTGTATTCATTAAAATTTAATTCTTTATTTAAGGACTATTAGATGGATGCCTAAATCAAGCTTACTTTATTTGATCCATCTTTAGATATCGTAAGATATTGAGAAAAGAGAAAGAAGGAGCGCAGCGAAAAGAGCTGGAAAAGCTTCAACAGACAGACCCTGAAGCATTTGTGGAGAGATTTGAACAGTTGAATAAAAATCGTATGGAGGTAATTTGTAAATGTACCTTTTTAGCTCATTGAACCTTTGGAAGGTTTATTACTTCACCTTTTAAAGTTCTAATTTTTTAGTACATGTATTTTTATTATTTTGGAATAAAGCCTTCTACCTGACATTTAAGAGAGAGAGAGCGACAAAGAGAAGAACATACAGACAGAGAGATTAAAAAAGAGAAAGAAGCATAAGATATGGGCAGAGAGAGACACGAAGAAAGATGGATATCTCTCTTTCGTCTTTCACCCTTAGTGCTCCAAATTAGACACCTCGACTGTCTCTCGGATGTTGGCTGATAGTCTCCTCCACTGTTTTTTGTTATTGACCTCAGACGGTCCAGGTCGTTCTTGGTTTTACATTTAAATTTGTCTGCTGGTATGCGACAAACGTATTTGTCGCTTCCTCGAAAAACAAATAGGAACAAAAAAAAGAAGGTGGGGGTGAGTGAGAAAGATCTTAAAGCATACATCATATTTCAATGCTTGAGAATTTGCCATTCATTGAAAGGTAGGCATTCTTTCGTTATTTTTTTTTTTCAAACACATTTTAATTTTAACATGTAAACTTAAATTTTTTTTTACTGGGGATTTAAAATATTTTTTTGTTATTTCTTACTTCATATGAATAGAGCAATTCTTTGCCATATTTTTTTTCCATGTTAAACTAAGATTTTGAAAGCAAAATCAGTTTGTGTGCAAAATTTTAGCTCATATTGTGTAGTGCACTCTCAAAAGGAATGAAAAACAGTCACAGTTATGCCCTCTTTCTTCTTTGGGAAAGACAAACATTCATTACAAATTTTTCGCCCTTGTTAGTAAAAAGGCGTCATCACATAAACATATAATTTCAAATTACATAAATCTTACTGTATGTTTATCTAATCTTCATATAATTACATCCTAAGACTTATCATTCTCAATATGGAATCTAGATCTTTTTGTGTATTACAACACAATCCTTCTTTAATTTTCTCAATCAATAGTGCATACTAGGTATTAATGTCATAGGGCAAGGGCTAAATTGTATTCACAAATCTTTAACTCTTTGATCGTAGTCTTCAAGTAGTGTAATTCCTTGTGCTTCTAGCTTATCAATACTTTATTCTCAAAAAGTGAAATTTAAAATACCAATGAAGATTATCATCCTATAGTCCCTTCATAATCTTACCTGTAGAACTATCCCACCAATTTCTCAGCTGCTGTTTGTTTCAGTTTCAGGTTCTGAGACCTCATGATTGCTTATGAACTCGAAGCTTAATTGGGGAGTTGAGTCATGCCTCTGAAATTTTTCAACTTTCAAAAATCTGAATTGTAGTCTCTTTTGCATCTTTAGTCTGATAGTAAAACTTTATATCTATTATAAAAAAGCAAACTTTAAAATGAAAACTCAAAATCATAGTGAAATTCACATGCAAAGAATGCATGTTTCTTCTAAAACATATCTACATGTAGATCTATGTTCCTAGACTAACAGCCAGCCATGAAAATTTGTGGGAAGCTCACATTCCGTGTCTTAACTAGATATGAGGATTTCAGCGCTGTTAACTTATACTAACTAAATGCATGATTCACTTAAAATAATTTTTTAATTATCATCACTTAAAATAATTTTTTAGTCACTGATAGCCTGCATTGTGTAAATTCGATCTAGAGGGGCTATATGTTAACTTTAGCCCTTGACACATGTTCCTGCCCAAAGCTAGTATGAGAGCCATTCATTAGAAAGTTTTTAAAACCATTTATCAATTTAAAAAAAAAAAAAACATTTTCCGCCAATAAACATATAAGTCGGAACTTGAAGACTGTTCTCACAATTTCAGTCCAATCTATTTGGCTTGTGGAAGGCCAGCTTTTGTTTGATGATTAAGCTTGCCTAGATAGGACTTTGCTGTCGCCCTGGCATTGGTCAAGCTAGAAAATCCAGTTGGAATCGAATGTTCTATTTATTGATACAGCGGAAATGGCATAGAGAAACCAAAAATTTTAAAATATATCTGTAAAGAAAAATAACAGATCTAGAAACAGCCACTCCAAATTTACAATGGTACCTAACAGTTTCCAATTTTTACAAGGATTTAAGTTTTTATACCAAAGAAAAAACAAAAAAACTAAGACACTGTCAATGCCTTGCAAAATCTAGGATGTAGACCTGTCTAATCTCTTCGCTATGGTTTCAAGAGTGTGTTCAAAAGATATCATGGGGAGTGAAGTAATCTATTTTAGATCTGGAGAGTAAAAAGAATGTATAAGGTGCATAGAATCAAAGCAACTGTTGGCTCCTCATGAACTTCATTTTAACAACTAATTGAATGAAAATTTAGAGTATGGCATGGATGAAGCGTGTTTTTGGTAAATCCATAGAGGGCCCACATTTCATGCTAGTGTTAATTTAGTTTGTTATGTGACAGTGAGGATGGAATGATGGAAGACCAAATAATAACACACAAATGTTAGTTTTACTTAGATTTCTCCTCATCGTTGAAGGTTATAGATGTAGAAAATCTATCTATCTCTCTCTCTCTCGCACACACACCTTCTCTCTTCCCCCCCCCCGGTGCATTTTCCATTGCTTTCACCATTACTATCCTTTATCCTTTTTTCCAATGTCTGAAAATGAAAAGAATTCCTCCCCCCCCCCATTCTTTTAACTCACTCAACCTGGGGTGCTATTTTTAGGTTTACAAGCGTTAAAGGTCAGCATTTCAGTGTAGTTTAAAAAAAAATAACCATGGCATTCCTAATTAATCAATTAACATGAAATTTGGCCATGCAAATTTAAAAAAAAATAAAGATTTGAAATAAACCAAACTTGAATATTAGACATTAAATGCTTTTTTTAATGTAGACAATTTTTATATAACTGATTAAAAGAATTGATTCATTATGTGATTTGCCTGCATGTGAAAGTTTACTAGATCTAGGTCTAGTGTGGCTGTGCCTCGCAGAAAGAATTTGTAAAAAAAAAGTATCGGCTCTTTTCCACTCCCGTCTACACAAATTCGAAAATAGGATCCTGTTCTTGTGTAGAAATTATTCACTTAAGCGGTAGACACAATAGCGAGAGAGAGAAAAAATCATTAAAGGCCGTCCATGAGCTGCACGGGATCGGCTCCCCGAGAAAATGGCCTTTCCAGTGTAACACACAGGAAAAACATTCAGAGAGTTAACAGATTATTAGGTGTGAAGGCAACTTCAAGTAAATTCTGCTTGAAACTCATTGAAGCTCTCAAGTTTGAATTCGAGTTAAAATTAGGATGCTAGTCAGACTTGATTTATTCTTAGATGATATGATATGAAAAGTCTACCGTAGCAGATTCTGTATTGGCCAGATCTATGGGAGTTCTGATTTAGTGGTGTGCAGAGGTTGGTAATTACTGCTTGTCTGTGGCTCCGTGGGTAGTGTAAAGGGCAGGCTATTTCTTTTGTGTGTTTAAGTTCAGTCCTGTTTTATGCTACTGTTATTTTGTCTACCGCTTCCTTAACTTTTTTTCCCAATAAGTGGGTATGTTGTGTGTTCCAGACCTGAGACATCAGGAGAAGAGTTGAGGGGGATCTAATCCTGATGGTTAATTTAGGTAGAGCAGTCTGAAACTGCATTCCACATTCCACACAATCACAGTTGAAACAACCTCATGAGGATAAAACTTGGCATATATGTGAGATGTGGAATGCCAGTTGCAGAATGATGTTCCCTTGTCTGGCTCAATGGCAGATTGAGATAGGGAGCCCTGGAGCTGAACTACATATTATTTTAATATAATTATGGGTTCTTTTCATCTAAACATTGATTTGAGAAAAAGTTGTGTCCAGGAGCAGCATATGCACCTGTAATAGATAGGAAATGGAAGCAATAGGATATCTTAGGTCTATTTGGATCCCAGTCTCTATCAAGTTGGACACACTTTAAGAAATTCATTATGATCGGTACCACAGAAAAAAGAAATGTGGCTGACAAGTCGAAGAAAACCAATCAAAAGTTCTTGGTGTAGAACACCATAGAGTAAAAAAAAAAGAATTTAAAAAAATGTGGGGGTAATAGAGTTGCACATAAAAAATGAAGGAGAAAAATTGTGAGTTGTGAAACTCAGATTTTTTTTTGTCATCCTCGTGACTGTTCTGGCTCACTAGAGTGTGTGCATTGTTTCATTGATGTAGTCTGCTCAAGCAATTTGAGGTATTGCTTGGAGGTTTCACATTGAGTGATCAATACTTATCATAAAGATGTTCAAAGGGGATGCAAGGGCCGCTTCCAATAATATTGTTTATATTTGAAAGTCATAGCTCCCTACAAATGTAAGAGATGTTCAAATTCTGGCAAGGAAGAAGTTGCAAACTCAATCACATTGCCTACACAAAACAATTCCAAAGTTGTAGTAAGAGCTGGCCATTCTTCAGTACAAAGCTAAGAACGGCAGCTCTTTCCAGGAGGCAGGTGTGGCAATTATTGTGGAGACTCACACAGAGGTGTCTTGTTCTGATGCTAAAGCTCTTTGATCCAGGCAAAAACCAAGGGAGGAGTGACCCTAGTGGCCAGTGTCAGAGTTTTATTCCCATGCTACGTCTATGGTTAAAAAAAATGGGTTAGATAAAGTGGACAATTGACCCTCAAAACCCCAGGGGTACAGTGATTAAAATCAAGGGATGTAAAATCTTCTTGGAAAGATTACAAAAAGAAGAAAAAAGTGTATATAATTTTTTTAGGAATCTTTTAAGGGTCAATCTTCATGGCAGAGATGAGTCTACCTGACCAGGTCCAATTTGAACTTTCTGGTTATCAAAATGGCTAGAAATAAACACTTTGTTTGTTTTTATTAATGATGCAATAAAATAGCAAGTATATTTTTTTATATTGTGATGTCCCTTACTTACCCTGATTGTGGTGAGTTTCAAGTGTAAGGTACATTGATAGAGCAGAGACACATGAAACTGAAAGCCTCAATATTACTACTCATGGTGTACTGGGCATGTGAAATGTTCAGACCAATTGATAAATCATTAATTTATGTTGATTCAAAGAGGTTAGGTGCTGTTAGGCCTGTATGGATTTTTATCAATGTTATTTACTTTTTCTTGTGTATTTTACTCCACGAACAAAAAATTTTAAGCTTAAGCTGACATTTCAGTCTGACAAAAGGAGAGGAAAAGATGAATTGTAGAATAAAAATCATTTTGGGTAGCTGTGTCTCTGTTGAGATATTTTTTCAGTTTTTTTAATGTATGGATTGTTATCAATGTTATTATTGACTTTTTCTTGTGTATTTCACTCCACAAACAAATAATTTTGCATATGGCAATAATGTATGAAAAAAACTTCAGCTGCGTTTAAATGTGTATATGGAGTATTTCTTCATGACATTTTAGTTTGACATAAGGAGAGGAAAAGATGAGTTGGAGAATAAAAATCATTTTGTGTCTCTGTTGAAATGGGTTTTTTTTTCAAACAACTTTTTAATGTATATTCTCTTCAGTCTTAGGTTGCTCTGTTTCAGATTGTCATATTAAGATATATATTGTAAATGATAGGAAAATGAATTGAATACAGAAATTATTTTATATAAGATAAAATGATAGCTTTGCTTTTCTTTGGCAGAGGTCAAAGCAAATTGACCTCTTGCTTATGATGCTAGCCAAACATCAATTCTTAATGTTTTTAAAAATCTAAATTGGTTATTTATTGTTATTTTAACATCAGAGATATTATTTTTGAAGTTACTTAACCTTTCTTTGTTGATACCTTTTTTTTTAGATATATATGTGAGATGCTATGAATCTTTGTCATCAACATTTCAGCATGATTTTGATTTAATCTCTATTTTTATTAATTGTGACAGAGATGGCAATTATTTGTTAAGTGCTCTTATTTTATGAGTTAGGTTGCATTTGCAAGTGAGTCATTGAGAATTCATTTTTATTCCTAAGTTATGGAGTACCACTAGCTTATGTAAAGTTGTCTTTCTTTGGCATTGTTGAAGGCCCTTTATGCTTTTCAAAACTTATTGAAGTATATGATGATAGGAAATCAGATAAAAGGTTAGACAATGTAAATATTATGCTAAAAACATTTATGATCATTTGGTGAACCTTACTGAGAGTGCGTATATTAAATTTATCAATGAATTTGTTTCCTGTTGATTAGGAGAGACTCACCTTGAAACACAGAGGTGGCGGCAAGTTTGCTCGGCTACATAAAGTCTACAGCAAGTTTGATGACACGGTAAATTGAAGTTCTTTTGGCATTAACATATATTTTCAAGGATTAAAAAAGTGTTTGTCATGTTTTTTTATTATAGTACACAAATGCAAATATTGTGTAATTCAAAGCGAATAAAATGGTAGTAGATTTGCAATTCAAAGGAATAATTTGTACTTGGAGTAATCAAATTTTTTCAAGCTGATGTCTTGATAAACTAACATTTGTGACCTATAGCCTATTCTAATTTTATATTAAAAGCTAAAATCCACCAAGTAAGATTGCAGATCATGCATATTTATTCTTTTGTACCTAAATACCTTGATAATTGTAGATTTACTAATCATTGTACTAGTTTTCTAGTTCCAATTTGTAATTTTTTTACTACCCTTGGGCCAGAAATCTGTGTCAAGTCAGTGAACCTTAAAAAAGTGCTTTTATTGAAAAAAAAAAAAAAAAAAAAAAGAAGAAGAAAACCGGTGTTGAAATGTCTTTCAAGAGAACAATTGCAAAGCTAGATGTAGGATTTATTATTTGAGTTGATGAAAGTTGAAATTGTAAATTTTTTTTATCAGACAAAGGAGGCAATGCAGGAGATGTTACAGAGAAGCAGGGAGCTAACAAAGAAAACTGAAAATGATAGCAACAGTGAAGATGAAGAAGAAGTTCAAGTGGTGTCGGAGAAAAATGCTATTGTCCTCAGCAGCATTGACAGTGAAGATGAATCAGGAAAAAAGAAAACCTATCACAGAAATTCACAGTTAGAAACTTTGAACACCGTGAACAGAAAAGCAGGTGGTTGGTTGGATGGTTCCAAGAGCACTTCTGTGTATGCAGATAAGCAGTTGGGAAGTCAAGTATCTCAATTTGTAGACCATGGAGAAAAAGCAGTAGTGTCCCAGGCTGTTTTATCTTCTAGAGCAAGAGAGAAGCTTAAAAATCAGAAATCAAAAACAGATTATAGTACTGCTCATGATGTCCCAGAAGTTGAAGAAATCAATTCTGAGAAAGGGCCAGAAACAAAGCGAAAATTTGATTTATGTGATATGGAGATTACAGGGGATGAGGTTACTGGCTCTGATATTAAAAAAGAAGGACAAAAGCAACACAGAAAGAAAAAAAGAGTGACGGATGAAAATATAGATGAAGATATTGGCGCTCAAAACCTCAAGGAAACAAAAAAAAAAGCAGTAAAAGAGCTGTCTGCAGAGATTCCTTTTGAGCCCAAGGCTTATGAAGAAGAAACAAATGAAAGACATGATTCTTTGATAGTTACCATGGAAGAACTATTTCAAGATGAGGATGTTGTTGAGCAGTTTGCCATAGAGAAGTCAACAGCAGAGGCAAAAGTTGGGTTGAAGTTCAAGGATTCGAGTTTGCCTGGCTGGGGTAGTTGGAGTGGAGCTGACTTCAAGGGGGAAAAGCCTCTGACCAAGAAACAAAGGAGGTAAGCCTTTAGTCTGTCTTACACGAGTTGAGGTTTATTCTTTCAAAGAACTAATTCATTTTAGAGAGTATAGAGTAGTTAATGTGTTACTATCTTTTTAAAAGTTGAGAACAGAAGTTATCAAACTCCAGCTAGAGTTGTCTCAAAAAGAATAGATAATTATACCCACTGCCTGACGCAGTACAAGGATGCCAATGACAATCTTTTATCCTCATTATGTCTTCTGTCCCTTTCCCTTCTGTGCTTCTCCCATCTTATACAGAGAGCCTTCATCTTTTCAGTTTTCACCTTTTCCAATACATTTTGGACTTTGTTTAATCCATTCAAGCTGGCAAACTATACTGCATTTCATTTATATGGTAACCACTGCTTTCATAATCAACATGGTTGAACAAGACATTAAAATGAAAACCAAACCATACAAAAATTTTAAGTAAAGCAAGATTAAACTTCTTGGAAAGAGTGAAAATGCTTCCAGTAGTGGAAATTTAAGGTGACTGTAGTATATTACTTTACAAACAATATCCAAGCATGAAAAAGTATAAGGACTCCACTATTAAAAGCCTATTTTTGAAGAGGATGAGTTAAGCATAGTTTAAATTCATTTTAAGATTTTTAGATGAACACCAAGCAAAACAAGCAGAAATGATCAGACATTTGGGAATTAGTATGGTTTTTTTTAAAGCTGGTCTACTTTTTTCATTAAATAGTGCTTGAATTTGGGTAAAATAACCAATGAACTTAAATTAATGCTTATTCTTATGATAAAAACCAAAGCAAACAGTTCTTCAGTGTACTGAAAATTATTTTAACGTATTTAGCCTTATCTATGAAAATACTATTTATTTATTTACTCATTTCCAGTTAATGCGAAACTAAGAAATTTCGCTGAACCTTATAACTTTTCTGTCCAGATCAGCTGGCGAGCATTAGAAGGACGCATATATCCATACCAGGCCAAATAGCGTTTTTTTTTTTTTTTTCGCTTTTTCGTAGATTAATTCTGAAAATTAATGCACATTTCTTAAAATTGGTCTGCTTTTAAAGTAATAAGAAAAAAAAACAAAGATTTTGCGACATCAAAAAGATATACATCTTTAATTATTTGAATTATTTTTATATCTTAGATTGTTGTATAAGGGTGCTTATGCATTGGGCACTTTACAAACAATTGTATAGACCCACATGTGCATTGGTGCAATCATATGCACAAAATTTCTGTGTTCGGCTTTTGATCGCAGAGTGTATGTGGGCATAAGTCACCATCTAAGCAAATATGTTGGCGCCTTGCACTGATTTTTAAAAAAAAAAATACGCTCATGCTTCATTTTGAAGAAACATTCATACTAGTCTTACACACGGACAAATACAAAGACTGGGTTCTGTCTGTCTAAGATAAGTAAATTCTTCATCATCTGATTTCCATTTTCATGTTGTTGATGATGAAAACCTGTTTGAATTTGATCTCTTGCTATGAATATGTTATGTGGAGTATTGTGACTGAGATGGTTGGTGCTATGTTTATCTTCAAGATGTCACTTGGCCTCAATATTCATTCTGATGCTCTGCCGGCAAAATTCGGGCATAATTTTTTTCGCAAAATTTAACTTCATTGACCAAAATCTAACCTGCACGGAATGTACGACAACATACCAATTTTAGATGCATGTATATTCTTGTTTATTAGTTGAGTATGTCCGCAGGATTTGTTATGAACAAGTGGGTAACCAAGAGATTTCAAGGGGAAAAAAGGAAAAGCAAAAACATTCTTATCTAGAAATGTAAGACTAATCTTGATATGTTTTGTATTTATCCTGTTACTCAATAAAACAATCGCGTTAACGTCTCCTAAGTTGGTATTGGTTGCTCCTCAGTGTTTTGCACAGCTATCCAGTAAAATTTACTATAATTTTAACGTTCTCTCTCTCTCTCTCTCTCTCTCTCTCTCTCTCTCTCTCTCTCTCTCTGTGTGTGTGGGTGCCGCATCGAGGCGCACGTTCGATCCCTGTTCATTCCATCTGTTGTAATGTTTTCACGTCTGTCATCTTATTTGTCGGTCTCGAGCTAGATCTAGGTTTGTGGTTGATTTTTCTATACTACTCATTTCATTATTTTCAGTCACATGCATCTTTAGATCCTTAGATCTAGCTTCGTCTGTCTCAGCCTCTAACGTGGTTTGACTGCTTTCTTTATTTCTATATTCATTTATGCTTTTCAGTCAAATGGCATCTTTCTAAGATCCGTTAGAGGCTAGTTTGTTTATGTCCTGTAAAAATATGGACTTGATCGTTCTTAGCGATTCAACCTCTTAGTCTATTCAAGCCAGCATAAAAGTCACTGTTCCTGAAGCATTTATTTTTGTAGATGCGGATAGCTCAGTGGTTAAGTGCCTGGTCTTGTCTCGGCAAGGCGATTGGTGCCACATCGAGGCGCAGGTTCGATCCCTGTTCATTCAATCTGTTGTAATGTTTTCACGTCTTTCGTCTTATTTATCGGTCTAGCTAGATCTAGGTTTGTGGTTGATTTTTCTATACTTCTCTCTCTCTCTGTCTCTCTCTCTCTCTCTCTCTCTCTCTCTCTCTCTCTCTCTCTCTCTCTCTATATATATATATATATATATATATATATATATATATATACACCTTACAAAAAATTTGATATGTTGTGAAAGAATATCCTGAAAGAAAACAATCATATTCAGATTTGTAAGCACCTTGTGAGGAAATACGTTTTTCAATCTCCTAAAGTGATGTGTTCTTTAATTGCTATCTTTAGTAAAGTCTGGTGTGTGTGCGAATGTAACTCTCTTCTCTATTGTCCATGTTTTTCCCTTATTGTGTTGATATATTTTCTCCAAAGCTTTGAAAATTATAATAGACTGGTATGCTTTAGGTTTAAATGCAGACCCCCACGTCTTGATCCTTACTAGACTACTTTTAGGCCTCAAGAGCGAGTCTTCCTTTTAATTTTCAAAACATCTATAAACTTTATTCCATCTTTAGTTCATGAGTCACAAAGTGTTTCTTTAACTGATTACTCGAACGGAGGGTTTCTTAATAAAACACTATTCATTCCGTCATGGATTTCTGGGTGAGCTATAAATAAATTATAACCTTCCACCTGAAAAACTTAGTCTCTTTTTCTAGTTTCATTTTTGTATTCATTTTCATTAGCCTTAGACCTGATCTTGGAAGACCCAACAAATTGCATGTTATTTGAAAATCAAAATGCTCTATTACTAATACTACATCTCTTAAGGACAATGGACCAGCAAAAAACATTTGTTATCATTATTCAAATTTGTACATTGGAGGATTTGGTCTCTTTTCAAAATTATCAGTCCATGATGTAGATGTTCAAGGCTTTGGAGGCATTAAATCACATATTTTTCAGGATGCTTGATTAAAAAAATGTTTTTTAATCTAACTGCAGGTGAGGGAGAGGCAGAAGGGGTAGACAAGAAATGTAACTACATATAAATATACAAACATGGCACTAGCACCAGACTTCACTTAAAAATAATATGACATGACAAATGTTTCACAAGCAAGACCCTAAAAATTTTGCAATACAAGAGCAGTTTTAAAAATTAAACTGACTAGAACTAACAGACTTTGGAACAATCCAATTAGCCTAAAGAAGTTAGGCAGTGAAGTGATATAGCCCTCTGACAGTTATCTTACCAGTTGAACCTAAACATATTTTTTTTTGCACCTCACAAACAAGTTCCATTATTAATTAGAAATTCTGCATAATTTGTGAGGTGCTCTGAGAAAATCAGTCACAGGTGGGAAATTTTGGACGTAGGTATATTGTAGGCCTAACATGTGGATGCATAAGACAAAAAGTAATTTTGAACATGTCACAGTTTGAATTTTGAAATTATATCTCAATTAGCAGCTAAGTTATGGGCATTTTAGTGTCAAAATGTCCAAAATGCTGAAACTGAGAAGAACGTCTTTAAGGTTCATTGTTTACATTTTGTGCAATTTTAAGCATTGAAAATTGTACGTTCTTCTGCATAATTTGTGAGGTGCTCTGAGAAAATCAGTCACAGGTGGGAAATTTTGGACGTAGGGATATTATAGGCCTAACATGTGGATGCATAAGACAAAAAGTAATTTTGAACATGTCACAGTTTGAATTTTGAAATTATATCTCAATTAGCAGCTAAGTTATGGGCATTTTAGTGTCAAAATGTCCAAAATGCTGAAACTGAGAAGAACGTCTTTAAGGTTCATTGTTTACATTTTGTGCAATTTTAAGCATTGAAAATTGTACGTTCTTCTGCATAATTTGTGAGGTGCTCTGAGAAAATCAGTCACAGGTGGGAAATTTTGGACGTAGGGATATTATAGGCCTAACATGTGGATGCATAAGACAAAAAGTAATTTTGAACATGTCACAGTTTGAATTTTGAAATTATATCTCAATTAGCAGCTAAGTTATGGGCATTTTAGTGTCAAAATGTCCAAAATGCTGAAACTGAGAAGAAAGTCTTTAAGGTTCATTGTTTACATTTTGTGCAATTTTAAGCATTGAAAATTGTACGTTCTTCTGCATAATTTGTGAGGTGCTCTGAGAAAATCAGTCACAGGTGGGAAATTTTGGACGTAGGGATATTATAGGCCTAACATGTGGATGCATAAGACAAAAAGTAATTTTGAACATGTCACAGTTTGAATTTTGAAATTATATCTCAATTAGCGGCTAAGTTATGGGCATTTTAGTGTCAAAATGTCCAAAATGCTGAAACTGAGAAGAACGTCTTTAAGGTTCATTGTTTACATTTTGTGCAATTTTAAGCATTGAAAATTGTACGTTCTTCGAGAAAGAAAAGTGGATCTGCAGATATTCTTAGGAATTAAAATCGTCAAAAACAAGCAAAAGACTTCTTTTCAATGAGAATGAGAGATTCCAAAGACAAAAATAGAGGCATGTAAATAAGTGCATATTATATTGAGAAATATATTCTCAGGGATCATTAAGTGGATATTTATATTTTGCATAAAATAGTAAAATGAAAACTTAAAGCTCATGCACTCCTGGTTTGGCGTAGTGTTAACATGAAGTTTGATAGCAAATTGATGCAGTAGCTGATGATCCTTGCTAATATTAAAAATATAATTAAAATCTCAAACTCTCACAAAGCATTAAATTAAAAAGTATGAAAGGTCATTCTTAATAAGAAATTTAAACTACATTTCCAACCCTTATGTACTAAAAAAATAAGGCGAAATAATTGTCGGGCAAAAGAACTGTTCTACCACATGATCCTTCCTCACCCTTAGTGTCCTGCTTTCTTCCTAAGCATATCTTTATTTTTTAGACCAAGTTCCATCCACTGTAATTATTTATGCATCTGCTTCTTCATCTTGAGTCAATCAGGGACGCACCTAGAAGTTTTCAAAGCCAAACCCTACACTACAGTGAAAAACCCATCTGAAATTTGTTGGAATTTGGGATTAAGAGAAGAGGTTTGGACAAACAAGAAGATTATAAAATGTTTTAACTCCATATAATGACTATGTAGATGTCTTTTTTAATCATGACAAAGGGCATTTAAAAAAAAAATGAAAAAAAAATCAAAGAAATTTGAATGAATTTCAGTTTACAAGCATACAAATGATAGTGCAAAAATAAGTAGGCTCTCTTGAATAAAAAAACCCACTGACATAGTTGCTCCTGGTGATAAAAAGAGAGATGAGATACCAAGTAGTCAATAGTTCTCATTTAAGAGGAGTGATTGAGAATGAGATACTGCAAGTCAAAAGACAATAAGAGCTTTCACCTTAGGAATTTAAATGCTTATCTCTGCTACCGATAAATCACCTATCCTGTACGATATTGGCTCCTCTAAAGCTGCTCTGGAGAGATGAAGGAATCAGTTATAATAATATAAATTACATTTGTTTTTGTTTTAATACGGAAGCAAATATGAGAAATAAACATTTTATGTTCCAATAGTTGCCATGAGTTTCCTCGAGGGATCAGTCTTGTTTTAGAATATAGCACTATTAGCAGTGTATTGAGATTTAGATTCTACATCAGAAAATATAGTGCCGATATAAGCAAATACATTCATGCGCACTCGATAAAGGCAAAAGATCGAAAAGAAATAAAAACGATCCGGTTGCAAAGAGTAAGTAAATTACTAAATATTAACGATTTTCCTGACTTTGACTTTTTTGCACAAGCATCCTATAAAATCTTCTTTGATTTAAAGCCGTCTAAGCTTTGAACAGGATAAGTGTGCACAATTTTTTTGTACATATTGGAGAGGGAGGGGGGGGGGGAGAGAGAGAGAGAGAGAGAGAGAGAGAGAGAGAGAGAGAGAGAGAGAGAGAGAGAGAGAGAGAGAGAGAGAGAGAGAGAGAGAGACGTTTATTAAAATCAGCATAACTTTTACACGATGGTTGCGCAGAACACGTTGTGGGGAGCACATTGTAGTACACGGAACCATCAACGGTCTAACATTAGTAACAAGTGACCTACGGTACTTTATGTTGAGACTTTCTCGGTTTCGTTTGTTCGTCGATCCCAATTTTGAATTTTGGGCTAACCCCTGTATAGTCTGAGACTAATGGTTCGTTTTGCTTAACTTTCCTCAAATTCCTGTAATAGTTGAATTTGCAGGCCTTACAAAACGGTCTAGCCTAGGCATGTGGAGTATTGAACAATATAGAGAGGAAAGGCCCGAACTTTGTTACAGCGGGAAAGATTGAGCGACCTCTACCTGTAGGCCTATCAGGGGAGAAGGCAATGGGGGGAATAGCGGGATCCCAATACAGTCTCGCTGCTGCGGGTGCCGTACATGTAGAATTATCGGTACGGTCTTGGGTAACATGTATATAACGTCCAATCAAAATAGGAGTAACGAAGAGTACCGATAATCAATTTATCATATGGTAGACCTGTACAGGGTGTGACAATGTAAATTGTATACAGTTTACACGACTAATTTCTTATGCATCAAATACAAATTATTCATTACAAAGTTGGATAAAACATTATCAACATAGATCTAAGTCGACCATAACCCGAAGATTAAACACCTACACGAGATGAGGAAGTGGTTTAGACCCCCTGTTCGGCACTAGGTATAAAACTATAATTATTTAACCCCATTCCTTGAAAGTGAAGTGTTTGACTAATTAATCATTGGTCAGTATAGTTTCCATTTATTTGCTATAAATAATGCAATGAAAATGAAATTTTATATACTGAAAATTTCAATAGCAAATTCCCATTTCAAGTATTTTAAATACACAAAACCAATCCCAGATGCATTAATAAGGTTAATTATGCTGTATCAAAATTTGATGTTCATACCAAATGACGATGCAACAAATGTTTTTTGTTTTTTTGTTTTTTTTTTTATCTAAGAAGCTTATGACAAGTTGCTATTACTTCTACCTACATGTCAGCTTGTAGGCTCCTATTAACTTGGACACCCTGGAACCCTTATTAACATATTCCATGGGTTTGGACCCCATACCCACATTATCAATCTGTGAGTTTTGGGCTTCATCTGATCAACTTCACCTTGTTCAACAGGGCTTGTCTAATGTCAGAAAAATTCCTGAAACCGCCTTGTTGTGGACACGCTTTAACAATCTATCAAAAACACACACACACACACATAATGCTTCAGACGTCTGACAAATAGTAGTGTTTTTAGATGAAATCTCATGTAATTTTATTTCTAGATGAAAACTAGGTTTTGATTTTCAAACATACTGGTGTGCAGTTTTATAACAATCTAAACATATTAATACTGAATATTACTAACGTATGTTGACCTACTTTTGTTATTTATCTGTCTGATCGAACTTCAAGGCCAGCTACGTCTCTCAAAACCAAAAACCAAAAAAAAAAAAAAAAAAAACACAATCTTTAGTCTGTTGAAATAGACATTGAAATTCTTATCTTTTTTTTTTTTTGTTCTTACTTTTTTTTCTACAGAGCAAAAACCAATCAGTTTGAAAAATCTGAACAAAAAATCAAACAACCTCATGTGTGGCTCAACCCCAAAAGGGACGATTCTGTCAGGAAATTTCAGGTTTGTAGTTGTACCCATATCCTAAAGAAAGAAATGAATTCTTTTTTTTTTCTTATTGCCAAAATATTTTTTTCGCTATCGCTATGTCTTTTGTCAGAGGCAGTTAAGTGTGCATTCACCTGCAGTGTTATTCTATCTAGATATATATGTTTTTTTCAACAGAGTTTTGTTACTTTTCTGTTGCATTTTTCAATCCAGCTCAAGAAATTTTAATTAATTTTTTTTTTTATTATTATTATTATCATTTTTTTTACGCAGGGGGAGGGTTCAAGAAGTTTTTGCTCTGAGGAGGAAATAACTGTGGTAGAGTATTGAAATTTTGTCAACATGCAGATCGTTTCTTTGGAACACAAGATGCAAATCGGTTTTACAAAATCTACGCATAACTGTTTAACAGCTCTCAAGTGAAACTGGTATCACTTTAGACTCATTTGACCATCTTAACAGAAACTAAAATTTCTCTGCGGAGGGTACCTCACCTTTTGACCTGTGAGTAAATGAAGGAAAGGGTTGGAGTCCTGTAAAACTCTCCTTTGAATGGAGACCAATGACACGCATTTCTTAAAAAGCGTGGTGACTATTATAGATGAAACACGGATTTACCATTGTGATCCAGACCGAAAAATATCTTCTATGCAATGGAAAACCCCTTCTTCTCCTTCACCAAAGAAGGCGAAGGTGGCATAAAGTGGCAAGGTCATGTTTCTCACTTTATGAAGGTATAATTATCATAAACTACTTGGGTTTCCTCATTTTGGTCTAAATTTGTGAGAATAAAAGCGTGCTAAACTCAGTAATGGGGCTCTCCTACTGCATGACAATGCTCTTGCATACAGGGCACAACAAGCAGTTCAGACAGCAGAAAACCTAGCTTATTCACTAGACTTAGGGTCCCTCAGACTTTTTCCCGTTCCATAATGTCAAAAATCATTCAGAGGACGCCGATTCTATGTCAACGAGGAGGCCATTGAAGCTGTTGAGAGACTGGTTAGGGACCCATTTTGCGTCATATTTCTTTCAAGGACTTTCGAAGGTCAAAGAGAAGTGGCAAAAATGTGCAACTTTGTGCCAAATTATAAAGCTCTGTCTTTTTAGCTTCATTTCTAGCCCAAACACTTCTTGAACTCTTCTCCACCCCCCCCCCCCCCCTTTTCTGACTCACAGTTGTTGTTTAATTACTTTTGTCTTCTTTCAAAGCTTGTAAAAAGTGTACCAGTAAAGTTTAGATACACACTGAGTCTGATCAAGCTTGTTTACTGAATTTATATTATTTAAAAAAAAAAAAAAAACACCAGTTGTAGTTACGAGAGGAAATTATTAAAATATTTCATCTTGAGTTCTGAAGTGATTTTCATTTTATGTTGTGCTTACTTCTCTCAATAATCACAGCCAAAGACAGTACCGTTTCCTTACTCATCACTGCAACAATATGAGGCATCTTTGCGCCAGCCTGTGTCTCGGGACTTTGTCAGAGAGACAGCCTTTAAGCTGCTGACCAAGCCAGAGGTCATCACTAAATTAGGGCATGTCATCAAACCCATTGGCAAGGAAGATGTCTTCAAAAGGAAGATTTCCCGACAAGATTTCAGTATGAAAAGTGGGACTCAAAAAGTGTAAAAAGGATCAAACAATATCTGTACAGTGGTAAAATATGGTAAAAAAGATGGGTCTCAATGAGGGAAACTTAAGCTTTCCCCTCATGTTCTATATAAAATACATGACACGTTACATAAAATATGGTAATAATTCCACTCTGACTGCCTTGAATTTTATATGTATAGGGTGTGTATTTATTGGTGAAAGGGGAGTGCAGAGGTACCACTTTTTTGATTGTTGTCAGTGTAAATTTCAATATGCCTGCAAGGAAATGAAGCTTCAGTATCCAGTTTTGGTTGGTCTGTACATGCTCTTGAAGAAATTAACGGAGGTCTTATCTCAATTTTGAAAATGAAATCCTTAACAGGACCTCATGACTAAGACAAAAAATGTACTTAATCTTCAAGCTGTAGACTTAGAAGCCCTAGCGGATGGTGATGCTCAGGGGAAAGAACTCAGTTCTCACGTCCAAAGTTGCTGCAAAGTAAAAGAAATAATTCCCTTAGACCTCACATTATTCAAACGATGTTTAACTATAAATAGGTATTCAGGAAAAAAAAATCAAAATTTTCTGTTTCGCAAAAAAATGAAATGTTTGGTTTTCATCACCACAGTTTGATCTTCCCGATGTTACTGGTGATTTTAAAAAGATAGTTTAGCTACTTTGTAAGCCAAAAAAAAAGAAAGAAGGAAACCAAACATACCATTACATGTAATATTTTGAGTGGGAAAATAGATGGGATTGTTCATTAAAATATCGTAGTTAAGTAGAAAGACTCAAAATTAATGACAGTAATGGATTTCAAATAGTTTCATTGTAACATCAGGCGGAACTTGTTCCAGAATTTTTGTTTGTTTGCAGTTTCTGTATAAATTGACTGCATTTTGATTACTCACCAAGAGCTAGAGCCTAGTGTGTCTAAAGGAGCGTACAAATAAGTCTGTGAACATTTTGTTCTTTCCAATGCTAAACTTATAGTGACATGATGTTTGTCGTTGTAACATCGGGAAGAACTTGTTCCAGTATTTTGTGTTTTCAGCTTTTAAACTGATTTAGACTTCAGTGTAAACTGTCTGGATGTTGATTTCTCACCAAGAGCTAGAGTTTAGAGTGTCCACAAATACAATGTTGATTAAGATTGAACAAATTAATCTATGAACGTCTTGTTTTTTCAGATATAAGTGACAATGTATACAAATTGTAATTCTAAATTTTTTAAGAGGAAATCTCCATATTGAAGTGTTCTTGTTAGAGTTAGAAAGTTTTTTTCACTGCAGATGAGTCACAGCACCTGTTGGTGTTATACATATCTGTAATTTTTTTTTTAATTCATAGATCTAAATTTGGAAAACTCTGCCGAACGCTACATCTAGATTGGGTTTCAGATGGAAGTTTTAATTTTTAAATACGTAAATAATTTATCATATTATGTAATATACAGTCATACCCGCCTTTGCACGTGCAAAATGCAGACAAAATGCAGCTCCTTTCATCCGTTTGTATGTTTGTTGAAACAAAGTAAGGAAAGTAAGTGCTTGCGCCACTTATTGAGTGTTTTTCACTTGTTCTAGTCTTTACACAACCTCTTAGTACAGAGAAACCAGTCTCGACAAAGTGCGCCATATCAACGTATTTAACAAAGACATATTTCAATAAGATGTACTCTTCACTTAAAGTATATTTTTGCAAAAAAACAGGGCTAAATATGTTGTCATAATTATAAGTAAACAGATAAAAAATATTGAAATATTATCAGTGTATTAGTTTACAATACAGTGAAAAACTCATAATACGAATTGTATACAAATGGATTAAATCTTCGAAGTAGAAGTATTCGAGTTACCAAAATGGGTATAACAGAGTCTAAGACTCGTTGAGTGAGTGTGTGTTGAGCCTGCAACAAGCAACCTCCCCTTCCCCCGTCCGACGTTGCTATCAGTTTCAGTACAGATTTGCTACTGGCACTTAAATGTTAATGCATCTACTCCCTTCTTGATTTGTTAGCGCACTGATCAGCCTTTCTTGGGCAGCGATTGGCATGACTTGCAGCTTGAGAGATGCATGTAGCACTTTTGTGATGCCTTATGAGGTGGTATCGACTTCGAATTAAGAGAATCAAATCAGAAATACTTCGAAATATGAATCCGATTCTAACAAAGCCAAAGAGAAAAAAAAAACCTATCATCTTGCAAAATTCGGTTTATGAGATATTCGAATAATCAGACTTCGGTTTTTGAGGTTTCCACTGTATAGCGAGGTCATCAAGTCAGATAACTCTCGCTGACCATTTTTAAGAACATCGTCTATTGAAAATTATTTTTCACTTTCAGTCTTACGGCGCTTGTTCGAGGTCAATGACAAGTATGCACAACTCGGTGCTCTGTGAGGTCATTGCTCGCCTCGTCTCCATCGAAATCTCTCTGCACAGTGCGCACTTTTTGATTTAGCACTCCACATTTTCTGAGATGTTATCCAACCACCTTGTTTTTCTACTACCACGACCACGTTTATCACCAACTTTTCCTTCCCTCAATTAGTACAATGTATTGCATTTTTCTTTTCCTTATAATGTTGGTTATCAGTCGTTTTTTAGATTCAACTTCCTGAGGATTTCCAACTTTTATTTCATTTTTGTCCATGAAGCGCGGCATATTTTCTCTATGTCCACATCATCAAAAGCTCCGTCTTTCCACTTCCGCAGTCGTGTAAACGTTTCACGTCTATAGATTCATTAGAGAGGAGTTAATCATACATCGCATTTTCATGAATTTGTTAGGCTTTGTTTGATGGCTAGAGTCAGAAGATCAAGGCTGGTATTGGTCCTGTACCAGTTTTTCACTGAATTTTCATATATGGCTATGCAAATGGTACCCACCCACACAAGTTTATGGCATACGTCCTGGCGGAGATTTTTATCCATACATGAAAGAGCGTTTAACGGGGATCTGGAGACATTCCTAGCAGATAACAAACGCGGTCTGTACTGTTGCATTGTCAGCCAACTGTGTACTGTTCGGTCACCACACCCAAAAAACTAAAAAGGTCATAATCAAAATAAAAACATAAGAAAACAAACATTCTTAAGATCTATGAAATTCAATGAACTGAATTGTCCTCTCTTTAGACCAGGAAGCCGTCAACACTAGCCTGAATAGATTGTGAAAACTAAAACGCTGAAGACATAAATCTAGATATTCGATTTAAGGAGAGAATTGCGAAGAGGTCGCACAATAAACTACATGGACTCTGACTGAACTGAAACTTTTCATTACTCAGTTTACAGGGTCACTAGCCATTCACATGAATGTCAACAAAAGCAATAAAGTCAAGACTTCTCTGCTTGTGCACACCATGTCGTCTGTGATACAAGAAGAATCAGTAGATCTAGGTCAGAAGATTTTTTTTTAATTTCTACTTTTAGAGAAATTAATGTTTTTTGTTGGTGTGCGGTGATTTTTCGATACTGTTTCTTTATTTTAAATCATTTGCAATTGCATATTTGTTTCCCCCCCCCCCCTCTAGATTCTAGATTTAGAAGGCTCATTTCGATATATTGTGGTTGTATTCTGAAACAATCAAATTCAGATTTGTAAGCACCTTGTGAGAAAATATATGTTTCACTTGTAGTCTCCTAAACTCATGTGCTCATTTATGCTATCTTTTTTAAGTCTGGTGAATGTGCTAATGTAACTCTCCTCTACTCTCCATTTTTCCCCAACTGTAAAGAATATTGTGTTGATGTAATGTGTCCTCTAAGCTTTAAAAATGTTATAGACTGATATGTTGTAGTTTTGTTGACCCACACGTCTGGAACATTAGTGTACTAGTCTGATTTAGGCCTCAAGAGAGAGTATTCATTTTAATTTAATTTAAGACAATCTCGAAACTCTATTATATTTTCAGTTCACAAGTCACAAAATGTTTTTTTTAACTGATTACTCAAACGGAAGCTTTCTTTAAAAAAAAAAAAACTTTTCTGGGTGAGCTATAAAATATTAAAACCTTCCACCTGAAAAAGACTTGCCGTTTCTTCCAGTTTCAGTATTTTTGCTTTCATTTTCATAAGATTAAGCAGTACATTACATGTGGATTTAGAAGACTCGTTAAAATGCACATAATTTGTAAATGGTTTTGTAAAATGGTTCATTACTTCATGTAGTACTACACCTCTTAAGGTCAATGGATTTACTAAAAAGGCCTGTTAATAATAATATTTTTCAAATTCGTACACAGTGGCAGAGTTGATCTCTATTCAAAATTATCAGTCTATGATGTAGATGTTCAAGGCTTAGGAGGTATTAAATCAATGCATGTTTTATAGGATGCTTAAAAACGAAAAAAAAAATCACTTTAAAATAGTATGACATAAGAAATGTTTTACAAGCAAGGCCCTAAAAATTTTGCAATACAAAAGCAGTTCTGAAAATGAAACCAACTAAAACTATCAGAATTTGGAACAATCCACAATTAGCCTAAAGAAGTTAGGACAGTGAATTGATATAGCCCCCTGACAATTAAGTGAATATTACCAGTTGAACCCAAACAAGTTCCACTATCAATTAGAAATTTTGCATAATTTGAGTGGTGGTCTGAAAAAAAAACCAGTCACATGTTGGCAATTTCAGATGTAGAGATATTTCAGGCCGTACAAGTAAACGTACAAGATAATTCTGAACATGTCACAGTTTGAATTTTGAAATTATCTCAAGTGGGACCTGAGTTAAGGGCATTTTAGTGTCAAAATGTTCAAAATGCTGAAACTGAGAAAAACATTGATCGTTTCAATTTTGCTTATTTTCTGCAAAGAAAAAAAATGCATTGTATCCTACATTAGCCGTATAATGATAAATGATTTATATTTACGGAGGGGGGAAAAAAGTAAAAAGAATTTCAGAGCAATTTAAGTCATGCGAACCAAAAATAACTTGCGCAAAAAAAAAAACACAAAAAACCATGATAATAAAGGAACCAAGACAATTTGATAATTTATTAACATTTCAAAGGCTGGAGTTGTTACATTTCATTGAAAATTGTACACACTTCCAGAAAGAAAAGTGGATGTGCAGATATTTTCAGGAATTATAATCTTCAAAATCAAATATGTGTACAAGCAAAAGACTTCTTTTCAATCAGAATGAGTGATTCCATCATTAAATTAATATATGTATTTATATTTTGTATATAAAAATAAAGTTAAAAGCTACTGCACTCCTGCTTTTGTGTAGCATTTAAATGAAATTTGATAGTAAATAGGTGCAGTAGCTGATGATCCTTGCAAAATAAAATTTAATAAAATTCTGATATGACTACTTCGCAAACTCTTCCAAAGCATAAATTTTAAAAGTATAAAAGGACATTTAAAATAATGCAATGCATAAAAAGTAGGAGGAGTGACACGCAAAAATTAGAAATAAAACACTGAGCTCTCGAGATGAAGTGGTTCCGCTACGAAGGTCACACAACTAGTGGTTCTGCGCATGTCGAGTCACTCCATCTCAGCTGTATTCTATGATTATGAATAGACAAGGACGACAGAATAACAGTTTTACTTTCCCTCTCTTTCTGATTGGCATAGCCGCTTTTACAGTTTGTAACAGCGTACTTTCTTTTTCTAAATAATAAACAGTTAAGGAAATTAATAATGACATCGACACATCATATAATGAAATATTAAATTAAGATTAAAGCACTGAAGATACTGAGTATCAAAGATTATACTTAAAACGGCTTTCAAAAAATTTTTGCCCGCACTTCAGCACACTTCCTCTCTAGAAAGTGATATCATAATGATCAAGGAAAAAGCTATTTAAAGCATATTTAGATGAACTTAAAATGTATACATAAATATGTAAATTACATTTTATGATGTTTGGTGCCACGGGTCACACACTATCAGTGTGTACACATTTAGAGGAAAATAACTTTTTAAAATCTATACCAAAGCACAAAAAAGACTTCTTGAAATGTTCCACTTTAAAAGCATCTGTTAGAACAAGGTGCAATCCAAGGGCGAATAACAAAGAATAAGATAAGAAATATAATCCAAGGAAGAATGAATGTAATCCGATAACAAAATGGCAGGAGAGTCCAGTGAAAACACAGTGTGTACTGCTAAGCATACTACTATTACAAGTATCAACTGTTCAAACTTCGTGCAGGTGGCTGTTAGCTAGATGGTGGCTCATCTGAATGATATTACGTAACCTTGTCAACAGGCCTCCTAGACAGATGGTATTGCCCGAAATCCAAAACTGGGATCAGCGAAAAAATTAAATCGAGAAAAATTTAGCATAAAGTATAGCAATAATTAGTTGATCTTCAGTTCAGTGTAAAATGTACTTCACACAATATATTTTGCACAATCATCCTGTAAAAATTATGACGATTTTAACGTCTCCCAAGTCACTCTGAAAATTCTCTCTCTCACTCTGTTACTACCTGTCCATTCCATCTGCTATTATGTTTACACGCCCTTCGTCTTATTTATCTGTCTCAAGTTGGATCTGGGTTTGAGGTTAATTTTTCTACACTATTTATTTCTTTATTTTCAATCACTTGTATCTTAACTTTAGATCCTTAGGTCCAGTTCCGTCTGTCCCTGCCTCTTTCGTAGCTTGATTGACTTCTTTATTTCTATAGTCTGATTCTCTCTCTCTCTCTTGATCTTCCGCATAAATTTTGTACTTATCTGTTTAAAAGAGACCCTCTTGCTCCCTCACCTTTTACCGTTTTAGTACTCATGTGCCCCAGATTAATCATTGGAACGATATAAAAATGCCCATTTTTTCTTATTTTTTGTTTCTTTAAACAGACTACCTTGAATCTCTAATACCAAACGCATGCATCTGTTTTATCTAACCCTATTATCACTAAGGTTCTGCCCTATGCTATCACCATCCTTGGCCATTGCACTGAAATTAAAGCATTCTGCGCACTGTCCCTCCCTCAACCAATCACTTTTCCTGTCAACTCAGCTCAACTCTCCTATCTTTGTTCATTTCTCTTTTTAAAAAATAGAGAAATTTGTATTAAAACATTAACAAGTTTTAACACATTAACCAGAAATGCTTATAAGAAAAAAAAGATTACAATTCTGAGTCAACTTAATTAAAATTATTTAATGATCTTTCAATTACTACAAATGAGGGCAAGGTTTCGTTTATAACTTTCTTAGATTTACATGCAGCTTTTGACATCATCGATCACAACATTCTCTTACAGACAGGCGTTTTTACTCGTAGGTTATCTCTGGAACAGCCTGGAAAAGATTCGGCTCATACCTCAGGGACAGCACACAATCTGTTGTCGTAAGCAGAAAATCATCTACTTGTCTGACTTGAAATTCGATATTCCTCACAAATATGCTGATGATACTCAGCTTTATCAACCAGTCTCACGGTCTGATTTCGTAGGGCTTGTAGCATAATCTGTATTAATGAAGTTTGTAACTGCATGACTGCAAACAAGCTTCAACTGAACAATGACAAAATACAGTGTCTCACTAATTGATGACAGAATTGATTCAACCAATAGAAAGTGATATGAAAGACAAAATTTTTGTAGATTATGCGGTAACTTTTCTTATTAAAGGGAAAAATCTTGGTGTGTATGTAGATATTAAGTTATGGGTGGAATTACGTAAGCAACCTTTGTAAGCTAGTTTTCTGCGAAGAATAGCCGCTTAGACAAAGTTTCTGAACGTAACACCACAAAAAAATTCTTGCATCAGCTTTTATTCTTTCAAGGCTGGACTGCTATAGTTTTTAACATTTGAAATTCACATATATAGTGATTGCATAGGTTGCAAAGATTCCAAAATATGGCGGCTAGGATATTAACAGACAAAAATAAAGCAATAATTTGAAACACATCTCCTTTAAAACATCTACACTTGTTACCAGTAAAATTTTACATAAAATATGACTTCGTTTCTCTGTAATAAATACCTTATCAGCACTGCGCTTAGATATTGCCCCCCCCCCCCCTTCGCCTTACTTACCATCATAGTCCTTTTGTTCGAATGGAAGAAAAGATTTTGAATGTAAAAAGATCTAGAACTAAAAGCTATGGCGAAAGAGCTTTCAGGTGCAGCTAGCTGCACCTAACTTCTATAAATTATGCTGCCTCAACAACTAAGACTCTCAACTTATCAGAGACTATTAAAATGCTCATAAAAATGCATAAGTTCCACTATTTACCATGGTTTATTTTATGAATAAATACTTTTAAATGTTATACAGTAGAAACCTCATAATTCGAATTGTATGAGAATGGATTAAATCTTCGAATTAAGAGTATTCGAATTACAAAAATGGGTATAACAGAGTCCAAGACTCATTGAGTGAGTGTGTACTGAGACTGCAACGAGCAACCCTCCCTTTACCCCGTGCCACGTTGCTATCAGTATCAGTACAGATTTGCTACTGGCACTCAATTGTTAATGCAACAGCTGCTCCCTTCTTGATTTGTTAGCGCACTGATAGGCAGGGATTGGCATTGCTTGATGCTAGAGAGATGCTTGTAGCACTTTTGTGATGCCTTATGAGGTGGTATCGACTTCGAATTAAGAATAAGAGAATCAAATCAGAAATACTTCGAAATACGAGTCCGATTCTAACAAATCCTGAGAAAAAAAAAACAACCTGCCATCTTGCAAAATTCGGTTTATGAGAAATTCGAATAATCAGACTTCGGTTTTTGTATAATGAAAAACCAGCTATTATACTGTTAGTTGGAAGATAAGGTTGCATTTTATTACATTTTTTACCAATAGTCTAATTTTTTAAGCTGTCTTTTTTTAGCTTGTTGGAAAGTAATCTTGCTGTTTGAATTTTCAGTTTGTAGTTGTTCTCAAGCCTTAGTTTTAAGAAGATGCTTGTTGAAACGTAAGCTTCCAAATCTTTCTTTTCTTTTTTTTTTTCCACTTGGTATTTTTTTTTAGATAAATACATAGCTTTCAACTCTTTAAACTGTATATTGAAATGTAGTCTTACAGATGTTTATTTTTTATGAAACATCAGCATGTGATTAAGACTTTTTTTTTGTAAACGGTCAACTTGCAGCTACCTACACATCGGCTTGCAGTAATTTATATCCTTTGTTAAAATATCAGTTTGCAGTTTTTTACAATTTTTTTATTAGTTCAGCTTGTTTGAAACCAAAAAAATCAGGAATCTTCAAAAAAAATCAGGAATCAAGACGTCGCTCACCATACATGTTTTCTTCCGCGGTCTCCAGCAGCGTATATATCCAAAATGCAATCCAAAATCACAATCACAGCTAACACAAATTTATATATGTACAGTCTATTTACAATTTTTTACACATGGAATTTACAGTCTACTGTTTCCAGGCTTTTGCCTTGGTAAGCAGTGCTCTGTTCAATTCTACTGTATGGCAGACTTGGCCCATTGACATCACTCTGGTCTTTTGTCCAATGATAGTTGACAGCAGCTTTCTGGACATAGATGCCCTGGCCTCCGTTTTATTTTTCCTGACCAGGCTGAATACCCGCTCCGATGAAGCATTGGAATGGGGAATGACAGCTATACCCTTCATTATCTTGGCAAGGACACTGTATTTAGGCTGTCCTTCCCCATCCAGGATCCTGCCAATCTTGGCCTAGGCTTGGTCCACTGGCTCTTCTGGTATGCCAATTAGGGGATCAATCTCATGGAAGAAAGGAAAAAGACATTCAAAATTGAAAATGAAAAGGATCATGAGGCTATAATAAATATAAAAAAGATATAGCTGGGAGAGAAAAATAACAGAAGAAAGGGTTGGTCAATGAATGGAAGTACAATTCTTGGTAGTTATCTGAAAAAGAAAAAAAAGCATCAATATATATATATATATATATATATATATATATATATATATATATATATATATATATATATATATATATATATATATATATGTATATATATATATATAGATAATTATGTTATTCTTAACAAAATTGCTGAGCTCACCTGCTACATGTATTTGGAAAACTGCAGCTCAGCAGCTTCAACTTCAAGATCTCCCTCAAGGCAGTTAAATCTTGAAGCTAAGTACCTCACAGAGGCAAACTTCTGTTTGCTCCTCAGCTTCACATTCAGGACCTCAGCATGAGCCAACAGTTGATCCTGAACTGGGAGCTTGCTGATGACATATCCCAGGGCAGTTGAAAAGAAGCTGCTAACATCTAAGATTGAATGAAACAAGATAAAAGTTAAAAGATATCTTAATTTTTTATGCCCCTGTAAAATATTTTATATTTATTATTGATAGATCTAACATCTTTCTGTTTAATTCACTGATGAGGACTTAATACTGGTACATGATGAAATGAGCTAGATGCCATTCAAAACTATGTTCTCCTATTTCAAATAAATAATTTGCTATACACTGTTTCATTACTTCAGTTATAAATTTAATCTTATTTATAAGTTCTCACCCTCAAAGAAATGAGTTTGGGCTGTGTTCCCATGGCTCCCAGTCCCATCAGCTTTGCAGCCTCCAGAAATGTCCTGGTCCTCTCCCCAATCATCAGATCCTCCCTGTCCTTCTGCTTTAATCGGCTGTGTTCGATCAGGTACAGGTTTTCTGCCTTGGATATCGCCGAGGGCTTCACAAACCTCACCAGCAAATCTGTTATGACGTCCTGAAGCTTATTCTGCATTCAGGGTGGAGGCATTCTGGTTACACTCTGCTCGACCTTTGTGTTTTGGAGTGAGCACATGCCTAGAAATGTCATTCCCTCCGCCACTGAAAATTTTTATGTCACTCACACATATTGAACAGCGAGCGTAACTGTCTCCAAGCGATGATTTTGCAATAAATGGCCATGATTTAGACCAGTCCTCTCTGAACTTTTGGGCCACACGCGGTTTCTTAGCTGCTGGTTCCATCTCGCTCAAGTTGATAGATCTACGAATCTAGTTCTAATTCAATCTTCCGAGAACCCCGAATTTGGAAATGGGAAACTGGGTGTAGATCAAGAATTATACAATAGTCTCTAAACTACTCCTATCACACTGAGCTACAATTTCAGTTCGAATTTAAAAAATCCAAAGGTAGATCTACATTCGTAAGTCAGTAAAACTTAAATTAAAAAGAATTGTCAGGGGGACCACACTGATTTTGAAGTGGAAGTGGAAAGACGCTGATCAGATCGAATGAAAGAGAGTAAGTGATGAATGACTGAAAGGACTGGAACCAGCGGGAAATTATTACTATGGGGGCGGCATCAAGATACTTTTATCGATACATGTATAATTCAATGGAGACTTACTAGAGTGAGTTATGGCCGTATTCAAAACATTTTGGATATAACGCACACGTAAAATTAGCGACCTGTCTTTATAACGATAGCGTTATCTGCGATGTATTCAGAAGATTTTTTTAACGTCATCGTAAACACCGCCGTATTCAGAACATTTGTCTAACGATAGCGTTAAAATAATGACCGAGATAATTAATTTATCATTTACTTTTGGCGTGTTTTGCAAAAATTGTCACTTTTCACCCGGAAGTTAAGGCTGTTGCCTTGTTTACATTTCATATCGGGCTTGACAACGATGTTTAATGTATAGAAAAAAACTGTTTGGAATATTATGCAGATTAATGGTTCTTGTTCTAGCTGCAACCCAAGGATGAAACTGTTGTTTAAAAATATATATATATAGTCTTTGCTTTAACATAGTGTCCCTCATCTGATCTAATAAAGAGCTAGATCTAGATCTAGATTTAAATCTTTAGCTTATTTAGACCTACAATCATAACAATGCCTACAGTTAATCTAGACTTTGGAAACTCAATGCAATGCATTGTAAGATGTTGTGGAACAATAATTGGTACCCAATAATTGCTGTTCAGAATCGAGTTCAAGAGTAAAACTTAAGTTAACTAAATTCCCAGCATGTTATCTCTCATTTGATTTATATAAGAGTTATGCCTAGATCTAGATCTAGATCTAGATCTAGATCCAGGCCTTAAAGCAAACCTGTGTCTGTACCTAGATCTAGATCTATATTACAATTTATTAAGGTAAAGTAAGAGGCCTTTAGATGCATAATTACTCTTTGACTGAGTCTAAATAACCTAAAGGACCACATAGACTACGTTATTTGTTCAATTTCATATGAGTAAAATGTTTCTAATCATTATAGCCCATGCCAAGTTTTTTTTCAAGATTTAGATGGGAAAGGCCCTTCATTAATGTCCATTGGTAGTAATGCTACTGCAAATGGTTATAATATTACTTATAAAAGTGAAAAAAAAAAAAAGAAGAATTGGGCTTGTAGCAATACTTTCTCTTAATTCAGCTAACATTAGGATGAATTTAAAAAATTAACATCCCTTGGATTGACTACCTTTTTATGTATATTATAGCTCTTTTCCTTGTTACTCTCATTTTCCAATTTATTTAGAAAAGTCTTTACAGATTATGATTATAAATGAAAAGCATAGGTGAAAACATTCTACTACTTCTAGGTATAAAGTACCCTCTCTCATGGGAATAACATACTCATTATTTTTTTTTAAATTTGTACATTTACTCTTTTTAATAATTATTCACAAAAATTAATGATGTAAAATGTGTGTTCTACGCCTGGTTTGTATTGAAAAAAAAAAAAAGCTCAATTGAGATGAAATTAAATAATGCTGAAATAATACAGTATCTTAGGCACTACATAAAAGTGCTTGCAATTGACCTCCTTTAATTTAATCCAACTCTTTTAACAGCAACTACGTATAAATGCATTTTTAAAGTCTGTGCCCCCCCCCACACACACACACACCTTTTTGTTATCCATATACCAATACTTTGAAAAATCAATTTTAAAACCTGATCAATTTTTCAAAACGTGCAACATTGTTCACAGATTTTCAATCTCTGTGCATTTAAAAATATATATATAAATCTTTTTGTTCTTTTTGTAGAGGAGTATAACATTTGAAATGTTTAGTGGCCAGCTTGTTAAGTTGAAGGAACAATAAACACAATCTTTTTAAAACTGGATAGAAAGAAGTTATTTATAACGAAGTCTTTGAACAGAAACTTTTAGCCATTACTAAATGACTTCTCTTTCTCTTACATGTATTGTTTGTTAGTTTATATGTTTTTAATAATCTGAATAAAGAAAAATCAGCAACATATAATTTGAGATCAGCATGTGCAATTTCAGCAATATTCAGTTTCTATCACAGTTTTGATTTGCTTAATTCAATGTCTTTTAAAAATATCACTGCTCACTTCAGTAAATTTTTTTTTAGGATAATTAATCATTTAAATAATTCAAGACAATACATTTTGCACTTCTGCAAAATGATATTCGCTTATATACATATAGTCTACATGTAGTGGGTAAATCTTGTAAATTACTTTTCAATTTAGAACATTAGAATGAAAAAGTTCATTTTTACTGCATGAAATTTATTCATAAGTTTGTTGAGCTGCCTGTTTTCTGTCTCTGTAACTTGTTGAAGGTACTGGAGGAAAACAATAAGATCTCCACTCTTTATTTATTGAAAACTGCAGATTGAAAAAGTTGAATAACATAAAGTGATGCATTTCAAAAGAAAAGTAATACTTTTGTATTTCTTGGTAAATAAAACGTTTTGGTTACCTAAATTTCACCGAGAAAAAAAAGATTGACTCTATGTACCATTTGCAAAGTCCAATATTGAAATCGCTTCGTTTTGAGGGATTTCATTTTCTAAAATCATTTGGCTTTTTTTTCCGAATAAGCAATAATCTTAAATACCCTGGTGAATAAGGAATGAAATATTTTTTTAAATAATGGCTTCCATTGGGCTTGATTTAAAAAAAATGTCCTAATTCTAAAAGAAAGCCTAAGGCAAAATCTCATGACTTCAATAATGATTGATCATTAAGTTCATTTAAAAAATCAGTTTACCAAAGTATAAGAGAGCAATATATACATGTATGTATCATTAAATCTGACTATAATTATTTTTTGAATCTCTTATTTTTTTTTTTTAAAAAGTGTGGTCACTTTTTGTTATAATGCATAAATTTAGAAGTTATGGGTTTTTGGGGATAATATTTTTATTTTCTATGAAGCTGGACTAATGGGGGCTGATATGTAAAAACATTTTTTTAAAGTAAGAGCAAATACTACTACTACTACTACTACTACTACTACTACTACTACTACTACTACTACTACTACTACTACTACTACTACTACTACTACTACTACTACTACTACTAGTACTACTACTGATGATGATGATGGTGATGATGATGATGATGATACTACTACTACTACTACTACTACTACTACTACTACTACTACTACTACTACTACTACTACTACTAATAATAATAATAATAATAATAATAATAATAATAATAATAATAATTATAATAATAATAATTATAATGATGTTAATGTGGTTTAAAAAAGAAAAAAAACAGAGAAAATCAAAAGAATATTATCTCAAGAACTGTGGAACTCATGCATTTTGAAAACTGGTTTGTGGAATCATCACAAAATAAACCATGTACTTCTCTTTTCATAATTTCAATCATGGATGTGCCTACTTCCATTTGAATTAGGAAAATGCCAGCGTTGAATTTTGAGACAATTTTTAATACATACATCAGTCTCACAATATGCTAATAACTGCTGGAAAATGAGAATTTGTAAAGAAAACCTTACTATCTAAGTATCTTGCCTTCTGTCAGTAAGTTCGTCTGCTGCCTCTCTCTCTTTTTCTGTCTTTCTGTCTCTCTTACTTTCTTTTCTCTTTACTTTGGTGATATGTAGATACATTTAAAGAGAAAAACGAGAGAAACAAAGAGGGAGACAGAGAGAGAGAGAGAGAGAGAGAGAGAGAGAGAGAGAGAGAGAGAGAGAGAGAGAGAGAGAGAGAGTTGTTGAAAAGCTAGGAATTTCATTAAATTAATACTGTAGTCATAGTCTGCACGAGTCTGCAACTGTACAAAATCACCAAAGGCATTTAACTTCATTTCAAGTAGTTTGAGTTTGATTGCAATTGCTCAGCCTTGATAAATGAATAAAGCTAACCTCTCTCTCTCTCTCTCTCTCTCTCTCTCTCTCTCTCTCTCTCTCTCTCTCTCTCTCTCTCTCTCTCTCTCTCTCTCTCTCTCTCTCTCTGTATAAGTTTATACCATCTTGTAACGAAATTCTATTTCGTGGCTTACTGGTTTATGTAACGACGATTAAACTTAAACTACCGTACATGTAGGTTTAGTCCATTCATCATTCACCACTTTCAAATTCATAGATTCTGTAGTGTTTGCAGATCATCTTCGCAAAACATTTAACTTGCAATCTTTTTTTTTTTTTTCTTTGTTGTTGTTACTGCACTTGACAAGATCCAATTTTCAATCTAGGTCTAAGTCTAGCTAGTCTACATTTCAGATCACTCTTGTGGATCTAAGACTTCAGTAGCTGAACTCATAGTATTGTCGATAGATTTTTTTCCTTTCCATCCCTTTTTTTTTATTTTACCATTCACTCACATTTGATTATTTTCCGTTAATTGTAGCTGAGTAATAAAAAGGCATTAGATTTTATTCAACTCTTTTGTAATCTAGATCTAGATCTAGATTTATTACAAAGTATATTTAAAGAATACAAAAAAGTGCATTAAGTCTGTCTTGCAAACACTCCCAAAGCCACCATATTGGGAGAGAAAAACAATTCCTTGGTTACCAAAACGATTGGAAAGTGTTCGTCACCTAAGTCCATTAAAGCGATCGCAAAAATGTTAGGGTAGGCCTGAACCTGTCGTTAACGTGATCGTTAGCTCTCTTTAAAAAGTCCCCCCTAACGATAACCTAACGACCGGTCGTTAGCGAAAATGTGCCTTTTGAATACGTCGTTAAATTAACGCATGCGTTAGCCAGTTAACGACAACCTAACGATAGCGTTAAATTCTTCTGAAACGGGCATTAAATATATATATATATATATATATATATATATATATATATATATATATATATATGCGGCTTTGGTCTATATCGAATATTCTTTATAACTCAACCACCTCCACTTGGAGGCTATAAAATGGGAAGTTGCGATTACTACTCAACTACTGTTGCTCGATTATAGTATTGAATATTATAATATGACCCAAAGAACGATAATTAGACTCGAATATACATTTTTAGTATCAGTATATCGCCCACTATAATACTCACCAATTTTTTTCCGGTTGTGAGAAGTGGAAAACGAAATTTCATCTGAGTTGAGGGAAAAAACGGAATTTTGCGAAGAAAAACGGAAAAACGGAATGAAGTCTGATTTTATGAACAAAAACAGAATGATTCCGGAAAAAACGGAATGTGTAGCAGGTCTGTTGTTGTCGTTCCAGTTTAGTACCGTGTGTTAATCGGGCGGGAATGCATTTTTAGATGCATTATTTGTAATTTAGAACTTAATATAAACGAGAAATCCATACTGTATAATTGTCAGCATGGGTCTTACTCTTAGAACGTTTTTTTGTTTCATTGTCAAATTTGTCGAATTTTATTTGAATTTTTGTTACTGTTCATATGCCTTGCTATTGGTTTCAATATTGATCGCCAAATATCGAAATCGTGTTACAGATAAGTGTCTAAATTTAGATAACTCTCTAAATTTATCTTTTTTGATATATATATATATATATATATATATATATATATATATATATATATATATATATATATATATATAATATATAGACAGACAGATAGATAGATAGATAGATACACATAGATTTTTTTTATTCTAATACACGTGTTGGACTAGCAGCTCAAGAAATTTCTTTAAGTAAGGAATAGCGAGTTATTCAATGATGTTGAAAACGTTCAAATTTAAAAATTCCATCGCTTGCTGACGTGTGTAGGGTTTATCAGGATTGGAAAAAATGCTTGAAGATAATCTTTTCAAATTAGTACGAAACTTAAATTTCAGTCAATACAAATCATTTCATTAAAAGTGTCCAATTCTTTGGTGACTTGTTATAGGTCAAATAAGATTAATTTTACCGTACATTTAACTTTTATTTTCTCAAAACCGAGTCCACTAGTCGGTCCTCAACTATAAATAAAAATCATTGTTATTTTTTCTCTCCAGTAGATCATAGATAACATTGGACATTATTAATCAAGACTGAAAAAAGATTTAGAACTAGAACGAAGTAGCTGTTTCATTGTATAGGGTTTAAAGCATTGATCAAAGCACGGATTCATTTAGCATGGTAACAAAGGATTTACGAGATTTTAATTTTGGTTTTAACAAAAAATTCCGTATTTGGTTTTGATGGAAAATCTTTCCTAGCCGTTAATGAGCGCGGCTGTTTTGCCCATATACAATAATGGAAAACGAAATTTATTGTCACAATAATTAGTCGCGGGACCAACGATTTTTTTAGGAAAAAAATACAGTGTGTAAACTACCTTTAAACTTCACGAAGTTTGGAAAAGAAATTCAATCAACCTGGGATAATTGTCTTGGGAATTTTTAAGTTTGGTTCAACTGTCTGAAGCAGTATGTACATCTTTTACAATCATTGGTGAAGGAGAATTTGGGATCGGGCTAATTCAGCTAAGCTTTCGCAATGTTTTTCCGTTCTGTGATGAATAAGCTAAAGGAATAGGAGAATAGAAAATAATTAACTTAGACACCATACAAATTCATTTCAATTAAACCAACTGATGGAGGAGGAAAAGATGATTACCTGGCAGAGTGCTAAAGGGGTTAATGAGCAGGACCAGGAATACAGAGACAAGAATAGTGAAGTTATGTGCATGAGAAAAAAGAAACACTAAGTTGCACAAAGTGAAGGGAGAGAGAGGGCTTGTGCGGAACAGATGATTGTGAGGAGGGGAAGAGGAGTAATGTTTTTATTTACTCACTTTTAACTTACCCAACCCAGCACTTTTTTAAAGACAGAAAGTGTGACATGTGCATTGTTTCTTTTTATTTTGATCCGGTTTCCGTTATTTAGAAAAATTGCTCCCGCAAAGAAAAAAATTTCTTTAGAACATGCTTTTACAAAGCTTTCCGTTCGTCTAGCCACCATTTAGATAAAAAAGGAGTCTAGAGTGTTATGGCCAAGCAGTATGGTCGGAGAGGAGAGGTACGCGATTCGTATGGCAATTATGCAGTCGTCAGAACAAAATAAAACAACGTTAAAAATGAGGTAAAAAATTATAATACATGTACAAGTAATATGTAAAAGGGAAAAGCAGTCACTTTACACATGGGTAGTAGATGAGAAAACGCCGCGCCCATCAACAAAAAAAAAAAACCGGCGACTGGTCTTATGTGAGACCAGCCACCATTATCAGTCACCAGTTCCACCACTATGTTATCACTCGATCGGACAGGACTGGTGCCTTGCTTTTGAGCGCAGGCGATTATGACCCTCCACGTATTTCGATCCCGCGTCGCTTTCAGTGCATGTCCCTCGCACTACTTAGTCACTTTGTTTAGCCCATCTAACAAATTTTCCGCTGTGCTCTCCTGCTTCGTTTTCCTCCGATCTTTACGCTTCCCACAAAGTGTTCTAGTTTCTCTTTTTTCCTCATTTGGCCGAAAAATATTGCGTGCATGTTTCAATTCCAAACATTTCTTTCTACTTCCTTCCTCAATGTCTAATTATCGTTGCAAGACTTCTTTATTTTCTGCAATTAACACAGTGTTATCAGCATATCTAAAGTTGTTTACATTGTGCCCTCCGATTTTAATTCCTTTGTATACTTCTAGTCTAGATTTCGCATTATTATTTCACCGTAGAAAGGGGAAAGGTTTGGGGAAAGTACACATCCCTGTCTGAGACCACCCTTCATTTTTTTTCCAATCAACTCGCACTGCTGCCTTCTTTTCCCAGAGCATATTTTGATCACTCGTCGTAGGTCTACTCCATCTATCTTCAACTGTGTTAGTTGTGTGCTTATTCCACTGCGTCGCAATCTATAAATTAAAATGCCTTGGTGTAGTCATTGAAGCATAGGTGTATGTCTTTTCGTATCATTCATAGTTCGAATGAAGTAGATAGCATTTGTTGCACATTTTTCCTCCACAAAGCAGCACTGCTCCTCTGCTATTTCTGGTTTGATTTTGTTTCTGACTCGCATTCATGGTGATTCTTAAAATCATTTTGGTGATATGGCTGATAAGACTGATCGATATAATTATGTAATTCACACTCTGTTGCATGTCCTTAGTTTCTTTGGCAGTGCTATAAATATAGATTTGGAGGCATCTGGTGGAATCTGACCTATGTCATAGATTTTGTTAGTAATTTTGAGATCGTATCAATTCCAAAGTCTGCAAGTGCTTCTAAAAGTTCCACTGATACACTGTCCTGATTTAATCTATTTTATTGCAGCCTGGATCTCACCTTTTATTATAGGTGGCCAAAGAGGTTTTTAGAGAGTTCACTTATGTACTCTACCCATCTGCCTAGGATCGTTCCGTTTTCCATGATGATGTCACTGGTTTTTTTTAAATGAAGATGAAGTGTTGTTTTCCTTTCAGGATTTGTTCAATGTTTCTGTGCATTGTCTGCTCAATCCCTCTGTGGTATAGATTGATGTCTCTACTCTTGTCCTTGATCCACTTCTCATTGGTTTCATACCATTTTTTTTCTAATTTCCTCATGCAATGTTTCATATATTTCACATTTAATTTTTGCCTGGCTCCTTTTTTCCATGACTTTTGAAATATCGTCAGTCATCCACTTTTGTTTTGTTTTCTTTTCAGCTCTTGGTATTTTTTCCCCTTTATCTTCTGTGACCGCTACTTGGAACTTTACTCATTGTTGGTCCACTTTTTCAGCGTCTCCTAAGCATTCAAATTTATTTCAAAGAGCAACACGATATTTTTCCCGAAGGATCTGGTTGGATTTTAATGAAGTCAAGTCAAGTCTGATGTTCTTTGTGTACCTTGGGTTTCCTTAACTTTCATTTTAAATTTAAGAGTCACTGAAACATGATCACTATAACTGTCTGCCCTAGGGTAAGTCTTTGCTGAGAGAGGCGCAATTTTGAACCTTTTACTAATCATGATGTAATCGGTCTGGCGTCTGCTTCCATCTCCTGGGTTTTTTGCATGACTGTTTCCTTCTTGTTGGTTGCTAAAATCATGAGCTTCCATTAATAAGGTTGCTGGTATGAGACCATTCGACAAGTGTTTCTCTAAACATGGTTCTGATGCGCAGTCTATGGGTATCTACCACATTATTTTCTTCTCAACATTCTTTTATTTTTCAATTGAAATCGCCCATGATGATCGAAGGGTCCTGCAGCTGTCCGTATTGCGGCTTTCTTGCTCCAGATCTCGATGAACATTTTATGTCATCCTCGCTACAAGTTGATGCCGGTACGTATATGTGAAAGACGTTATGATCCAATGTTGTTTTTTTTTTTTTTTTTTTTTTTTTTTTTTTGCAGTCTTTAAAAGTTAAACACTGAAAGCGGCCAATATCTTTTGATGGTCTTTCCTATCTCTTGGTCCAGCACAATAGCACTCCTGTCTCATGACCTGTGCCTCCTGAACCTGATGTTATCATTCTTGCGCCTTGCCATCTGACTTCGCCCATGCCTAGAATATTGGTTGCTATCCTTTTCAATTTTTGTTTGATGTTGTCTACATTTCCCATTTGTAGCATTGTTCTAACATTCCATGCTGCTATTGTTGCTTTCAATATAATTTTTTGGCGCAGACGCTTGGACACGATCTGGTGTCACCTGCGGCACATGACAATTCCTAGCCGAAGTAACTGGCCTGGCTGTCACAGAACACTCCTTCACGTCGTTTAATTTTTTTTTTATAGGAGCAATGCTCATATTGAGCTGTTTTGCCTGACCATTGCCCCATAAACTGGGATCATTCGTTTGGCGGTCTTGATTGGTTCGCCATATGTGTCATCTTATCAGTGACTTAGAACGCATTCACCTCCTGCTTTACATGGCTTTATCGTTACCTTGATAAGGAGGTAGAAGAGCCATGTGAGTACTCGGTCTTGCCCAAGGATCTGCCACAGGTTATCGAAGGGAAGTATTGCCTTATTGTTCTATCTTATAGCTAGCTATGATCCGCCACCCACATTTCTATCACTACGAGCCGATGTTTTGTTCTGTATGGTGCATGACTCCTAACACTTATGTGATTATACCTTATCTCCACTATAAAAATAAATACATAATTTCATGGGTTCTTAACTTTTTGACCAATGGTATGTTCATGCTGGTCAGAAGAAATCGAAACTCATAACAACAAACACTGGTGCTCCGCATGGTGTCCCAGGTCTTCTTAAATATTTATATCAATGATTATTAAAGTTGAGGGAATCACGTGCAAATTATTAAATGTACGGACGACACAACTCTACACGGTTTGGTTTTAAGGACAATGAACTATTATATACACAAGAGGTTGACAAGTTTGTGTTACGGTGCGACGACAACTCTTTATGTTTGAATGTAGATAAGAAAAAGAATGACACAATGACTTTTGGAAAAACAAAAAAAGATATAATCTCCTTACTCATCAAAGGTGAAGTAGTACAACAGGTTTCTAATTATAAATATCTAAGAGTAACTATTGACGACAGGTTGCAGTGGTCTGACCATGCAAAAAATAACAAAAGCAAAAATTAACAAGAGGATGTATTTCCTAAGAAAAATGACAAAATCACATGTTGACAAAACACTTGTTACTCTTTTTTTCATAAATCAATTGTTCAGAGCCTGTGAATATAAATATATAGATTTCCTTATTAGTAAGGCGAGAAAACCTCAGCTAGCAAATGGGAGCTGAGAGAGATGACACAAAAACTCTTCAAATTTCATTGTAGAAGAAAAAAAAAAGATATAATATCCTTACTCATTAAACGTGAAGTAGTACAACAGGTTTCTAATTATAAATATCTAAGAGTAACTATTGACGACAGGTTGCAGTGGTCTGACCATGCAAAAAATAACAAAAGCAAAAATTAACAAGAGGATGTATTTCCTAAGAAAAATGACAAAATCACATGTTGACAAAACACTTGTTACTCTTTTTTTCATAAATCAATTGTTCAGAGCCTGTGAATATAAATATATAGATTTCCTTATTAGTAAGGCGAGAAAACCTCAGCTAGCAAATGGGAGCTGAGAGAGATGACACAAAAACTCTTCAAATTTCATTGTAGAAGTTTATATATCTATAAGTGTAATGCATTGTGCTGTAATTTTATGGGTCCAACTCACTTCCTCACCCTGTGTAGATGCGTACTTTATGGGTAGCGGATCGACTTAGATATATGTTGATATTGTATTATTTATTTGTGTAATGTTTGTATTTGAAGCCTGAGACCTTAGTCTTGTTCGTTGAACACAGTTCGCACCACAGGTTAATGAGGACACGCAGATGTCCAGACTGAGCAAAAAACTTCCAACTTTTTTGTCCTTTCGTTTCAGTGGTTGCTAGGGTCGTCCGACATATTAGTTTTGGTCACAACAAACTTCCTTTCCATGACAACAAACATAAAAAAGAGCACCGTACCAGCATTTTTCCTGGCCTATGTATAAAAATTTATAACTTACGTGGTTTATTTTCTACTGAGATTTAAGCCAACAAAATTTTCAAGTTTCTCAACACATTAAAATAGCGAAACTAAGACAGTTTTAACTTAATTCAGGCCTGCAATCGGCGCCTCCCCGCAATGGACTGAGGTCGTGAGAGATCACTCATACTGCCATCTTTCATTAGCATAATTTAAAAATTAATCACTAAAATAATATGAGACATTCATAAACTTAATCTGTAAAAAAAAATGCATTTAAATACATGACTCCAAAATATAAAGGTGCACCATACATATCTAGACTTAGATCAAGCTAGATCTAGTTCGAGTACGTCTGATTAAAACGCCCGAAGCAGTGCCGTTTACTACTAGATCTAGTGCTAGATTTAGATTTAGAGATTTACAAAGTATATTCTTAATACAATACATGTAATTATTTAGCGAAGCCAGTGTAATCAAGGCCTAATCTATCCGATGCATTAGAGGCACGATATCGTAGATCTACATATAGCTTTTGTCAGATCAACCATCTTATTTTTTATATATATACATATATTGAAATTTTAAAGCCATTGGTAGTAGAGTATGATTAACTAAAGGGAAGACAAACCCTCACGTTTTTTCTGCCAATTGAATCATGTTTATAAACATACTAGAAGAGTACCCGGCGATGCTCGGGTTGTTGTTGTTGTTGTTGTTGTTGTTGTTGTTGTTGTTGTTGTTGTTGTTGTTGTTGTTGTTGTTGTTGTTGTTGTCGATCATTCAGATGGTAGCTTGGGTCTCTCTCGCAAAGGTGGCCGTTCTGCGCAGATCATCCAGGCAGCCAAAGAGCTTATTCTGCAAGGATGTGGGCTGGCTCCAGAAGCGTTTTCTCAGAACTTTGTACAGCGGACATGTTTGCAGGAGGTGTTCTGCTGTCATTGCTCCAACTGCGCATGGGCATTGGTCTGACCTGCCAATTTTGAATTTTGTGAACATGTGGTGGTTCATTCTGTTGTGACCTGTTCTTAGGCGGAAGATAAGTACCTGTTCTGATCTGTCTAATTCACAGTAAGGGTCACATTTATTGTAGGTAGGGTGTTGGTCTGCCCACTTTCTTTGTTGATATTGTTTGATGATGTGTTTGGCTTCTTTATATGTCGTTGAGCTGCTCTGTTGGTCTTTTTTGGAGCCTTCTTTAGCCAGCTTGTCTGCCGTTTCATTTCCCACTATGCCACAATGAGCCGGTATCCATTGGAGAACTGTCTCATGTGTTTCAGTGAGTGTGTAGAGTGTGCCAAAGAGGTAGTCCAGTTCCTTGTCTTTATTTGCATGGACTGCTTGTAGCACTGATTTGGCGTCACTTAGGAAAACTACTTTTGAAGCTGTGTGTGGGCTTTCCAGTACACGTTTAGCGCCTTGAAGGAGTGCCATTACCTCAGCGTTGTAATTGAAGGCGAAGTGTCCAGTTGGTGTTGAGATTTGTTCTTCACCTTCAGGGTATTGTATGTAGACTCCTGCCCCTCCATTTCTTACAGCTTTGTCGGCAGATCCATCTGTGTATACACGAGTCCAGGTATCTCTTGGGAAGTGCTCTTGTATATATTCCAGAGTGAGCGCTTTCATTACAGGTCCACTTTGGTCTTCTTTGTAGAGAATGCCTGGGATTGTACAGCGGATTGTTGGCTTATGGTGCCCTCTCCGTACTGGCTTTTCTAGGGTGACTGGGGATTGGCTCTTGTCTCTCTAGTTCTGCGTCTTCCTTTTCAAGCAATATTGTTTGGTGTGTAAAACTACAGCGCTTCAGTCGTTTTTTGTTCCTTTTGTTTATGCGTTCATGCATTGGGTGATTTGGGAGCCTTCTATACTTTGCAGCTTGACATAGAATTTTGGTGTCCCTTCTTGTTTCTATTGATTGCAGCCTAGTTGTGGTCTCTAGTTCTTGAATGGGTGTTGATTTAATGGCTCCAGTGATGATACGAGCTGCTTGGTTTTGCACTTTACTGGTTTTACTGAAGTTGGACTTAGCAGCGCTTCCCCATGCTGTTACTCCATACTCGAGGGTTGGCCTAACTCTTCCCACATATAGTTTCTTTAATATTTTTTCATCTGCGCCCCAATTTGTGGATGATATTTTCTTCATAAGGGTGAGTCGAGATTTAGCTTTTGATTCAGTTCTTCCTGTCTGAGTCTTCCAGGTAAGTCTTTTGTCAAAAGTGATTCCGAGATAGGTTGGGTTATCCTCCACTGGTAATCGTTGTCCGTTGATTGTCAGGTTAGCTGTTAATTTTTTCGTGGAGAGGCTGAAAACTGTATGTGTAGTTTTAGTGGGGTTGATGGAGACAATCCATTTTTTTGTTCATCTCTGAAGGGAATTGAGAGCTTCCTGCATTCTGTAGTTAGCTGTAGGGAGGCTTTCTTCTGTACACCACAGAGCAAGATCGTCGGCATAAATGGCTCCTTTTACATGTTTGGGCAGATTTTGGATGATGTCATTGACATATATTAGGAAGAGTGTTGGACTGAGAACGCCACCTTGAGGTTCTCCTTCTTTTAGGGTTTTCTCTTTGCTAAGTTTTCCGTTTACTTGCACTCTGGCCTTCCTGTTGGTCAGGTACCCTGAAATCCATCGGTACATATTTCCTTGGATGCCACACTGTTTTAGTTTCAACCTTAGGCCATCTTTCCACACCTTATCAAAGGCTTTTTCAAGGTCAACCCAGACAGCTAGTGTATGTTTTTTTTCTTGAAACCCATCTTCTATATTCTGTGCAATGTATGTGACATGGTCTTCTGTTGAATAGTATGGTGTGAAACCAGCCTGTTCTTGGCAGATGAGTTGGTTTCTTTCCAGGTACCATGTAAGCCTTGCATTTATCATCCGTTCCATAAGTTTTCCTACTGAACTGGTGAGGCTGATAGGTCTGTAGCTGCTAGCTTGCTTCTAATCTTTTCCTTTTTTATATATTGGGACCATGGATGCCTTTTTCCAAATTTGAGGGATTTTTCCTGACTTCCAGCTGTTGTTGAAGATGTTGAGGAGTTTACATTTTGCTTTGTCGCCTAGGTGGAGTTACCTTATCTGGGCCTGGTGCTTTTGTGTCTGTTAGTGCTTTGAGAGCATTCTCGAGCTCTTCTAATAAAAAGGGCTGATTCATGCCCCTTTCAGGCGGTCCTTCTTTTTGTGTAGTTGTCTGCATTTGAGATAGAACTTCTGCTTTTCTCTGTTTTGTGACATTAATATTGTTGACTTGCTCGTAATTGTCAACAAGTATATCTGCTGCTTGCTTCCCTGAGACAAGTTTTTGTTCATGTTCGAGACCAATGACCGGCGATCTTATGTCCTTGTTGTTGAGAGCTTTTGTGAGTTTCCATAGTGTATGTCCGTCTCTGTCTAAATTGAGTTCTTCTGTTCTTTTCATCCAGCTGTTTCTCGCTGCCTGTCTATACTTTCTTCTGTATCTTGCTGTAGCTGCTTTTAGGGATATATTGCTTTGTTCATTTGGGCTTTCTTCTGCCAATAGTCTAGTACTGGTGACTTCGTCTTCTAGAGCTTGAAGTTCTTCAGTCCAGTACGGTTTGTAATTTTTTCGTGCTCCACGAGGTATAGTTTCTGCAGCAGCTTTGAGTAGGGCTTTGTTTAGTTTACCATTTACTCGGTCAATGTTAGAGTCTTCTTTTACGCTTTTTGTGTACTTGTTTGTGAGGCCCATGTATTTCTCCCAGTTTGCTTTTTTTGTAATTCCATCTCGGGACAGTCTTGCTTTCTGATGGCTTGAAGTGAAGGTTGATTGAGAGTTTAACTGGTCTGTGGTCGCTTCCCCCGAGGGGGTCCAGTACTGGTTAACTTGGGACTCAGGTCATCTGTTGCAAAAGCTAAGTCAGGTGTTGATGTGGTCATCCATCTTCTGGAGTAGAATGTTGGTGTATCTTCAGGCATGTTTAGCAAGATCATGTTGTTGTCTATTTGCCAGTCTTTAACTTCATCTCCTCGAGTGTCGGTCTCGTCATAGCCCCAACAGGTTGAGCGGCTGTTAAAATCTCCAAGAACCATACAGCTTTCTGCTGGTGTGTTGAGAGATTGAAGCTGTAATTCTTTATCTTGCGGGCAGTATAGATTGTATATTGTGAGGTCCTGATTTGTGAGAGAAATTTGTACCCCTTGGATTTCACTCTGCTGGTTTGTTTTCACAATAAATTTGTTTTGTATTGGTAAGAGGGTGTTTTTGACTAGAATGAGTACTCCTCCTTTTTGTCTACCTATTCTGTCATGTCCTAGTGTTTCATACCCCCGAATGTTGAATCGCCGGTCGGGATTGAGATGAGTTTCTTGTATACAAGCAACATCAATATCTTCTTTTCTTAGTCTTTCAGTTAGGGGTACCTTTTTTGTGCTGATCCCCTCTGCATTCCACTGAAGAATGTTGACAGGTTTTGTTTTGTGGTCAGTAGTGTTTGCCCGCTGTCCCAAATACCCGACTCCACATATTGAGGTGCGGTGACCACCAGTCGCTGAGGGTGGGCCCCTTCGAGGCAGGAGGCCCGGCGCACTGCCTGCCTGGCAGATCCTCACAGGCAGAACACCATTACAAGAGATATTTCTAGCTTCCATCATTCGAATGTGAGTGCGTCCCGCTGCCGTTTTCCGCACTTTGGCCCAACGAGTCCGACTTCGGCATGGCTTTTCTTGTCCGAGTGTCCCTCTCGTAGGAGATGTGTCGGTCAGGACTGAAGATCTTCTCCCGCACTGGTTTAGGGTTTTCCTTCCCTTGGATTGTGTTCCATATCTGGAGGGAGCGCCTTCATAGCCGTTGGATCTCCTGATCTGTTCCGCCTATTCCGCCGCTTGGGTGTGTACTTGCCGTTGGACCGTCTTTTTGGGTCTCTTCCGCCAAGTCCGCTGGGACCAGCTGGGAGGTAGACTGGCCCTTGGTTAGGGTTTTTTCTTTGGCGCCCTTACTCGCCAGATAGTCCTGTCATTAGGCTCATGCGACCATTTTTTAGAGATATGGGCACCACCCTCATATCCCAGCCGCGCCCTCGAGAACTATCGCCGTTTGGTCCGCGACTGCTTATTGGTTATTCGCAGCTGGCCTTCATATCTGAAGGTCGTTCCACTATCCGCCACCTATGGACGCGCTGGGTCGGGGACGGTCCCCCCTGGCGCTGAAGGAATGGCTCCTGCCAGTCCACCCCAGGATGCTCGGGTGAGAGTAGAAAATTGTTTCGCTACCGGTAATGTATAGTCACAGAAGAGCCTCGGGATACACCAAGTTCACTGTCTTTCCATCCTTTACAAGCACGTGAAGATTGTCATGAGACCCGACGCGTGAGCATGCAACGTACAATCCAGATCCTATCTATAAAAAAATCTAGATTTAGTCTAGATCAAGATCTAGAGATTAGACAGATAATAATACCTACGTGCTTACATTACTCTTCAGCAATTTATATACATGTAAACTGTTGGGGCTTGAGTGAAACTACTGCTCATTGATTGCCCCTAATCAAAGAGGGAAGAAATACAATCTAGATCCTATCTAAAAAAAGATCTAGGGAAACGGTCAGCCTTAGGGAAAAGGTAGCCTCATTGTGAAAGCTACCAAATGTAAATACAATCTAGATCCTATATGTAAAAAAAAGGATCTAGATCTAGTTGTAGATCTAAATCTAGAGTCTAGATCTTATTTGTAAAGCAATCTAGATTTGGGTCCAGATCTAGATCTTATTATTAGAACAATTTAGAACTGTTTGTTATCGCTCTAGCCGCTGTAGTCTAGATCTAGACCTATAGATTAGATAGAAATAGAGTAGATTTCTAGATGTGAAATCTAAATACAATCCAGATCTATTTGTAAAACAATCTAGGTTAGGGTCTAGATCTAGATCTTATTATTAGAACACTTTAGATTTGTTAATTAGATAGAAATAGAGTAGATTTCTAGATCCAAAATCTAAATACAATCCAGATCCTATCTATAAATCTAGATTTAGTCTAGATCAAGATCTAGTGATTAGACAGATAATAATACCTGCGTGCTTTCAGCAATTTATATACATGTAAACTGTTGAGGCTTCAGTGAAACTACTGCTCATTGATTGCCCCTAATCAAAGAGGGAAGGCCAAGAACCTTTACGAAGTAAACAGAGAAAGTGGAAGCCGGAAATGCATAGTCTAGATCTTACGAAACAAAATGTCGCTTGAGAACATTTTGTTCTTTGGTCTCGATTAAATTTCAAAATGCCGTTATCGACCTGCACAATCAAGAATGTTGAAAATAATACCCCAAAAACCTTCCTCGAGTCAATAAAAGAGAATATGTAAAATGTGAGCCCTGTATGTTCAGTCATTTCGGAAATCCTAAAACATACACACACACACACACACACACAGATAGTGAGCTTTATATATTAGATATATTACTTAAAAACCTTCTCTAACTTTTGAAGAATAAGCAGAAATTCAACATTTACTGTAGGAAATTCAGTACCTCGAACAATTTTCGGAACAGAAGAAAAACCAAAAAAAGTTTGCATCACATCGCGCATCTATGATATATATACCGGTATATATACATCTAGATCAGATCCTATTTCTAATGTAGATTAACCTTACAAAGCGTACTACTTTTAAAAAAAATGTTTACTAAGTTTTTAAATATGTGCAATTATGCTGAAAATAATATTTTACGACACTTTTCAACACAATGTTCCACTAGGACGTTATTGTTTATAACATAGGATAAGTAAAGTTTCTACCCTCATTGACCAAAACAGTTATGGCGGCTCCGGAAAATCACGAAAATACCCGGGACATCCCGAAGGGCCTGTTTGTTTTTCCTTAATTTGTGGTTCGCACTGTGAGAAAAGAATCCTTGCACTGTGTGGTCTAGATTCTTCTCGAACCTCCCACTTAGTCCTATCATAATGATAATTTGATTACTCCTTTTCAATCCTATGTTCACAGGTGGCATACAATAGGGGTGTAACTGACAACATTTAATTTTGACTTTTTTTAAGTGCCCCGTGTAGTTCTGGTGATAACACACGTGCCTATGATGGCCCCACGTGCCTATCCACACTAGTTTTTGAGATACGAAGAGAAACGAAAAGTTGTACGTTTGAAGCTTTAAACTTCGTTACATCTGTTGGGTCATTAAAAAAGTCGGAAAAACAGTTTTAACTACCGTTAAACCTGTAATTTATTATCAATTTTGGATACCTTGTTTTAAGAAACCGCATCAACAGCCCATATAGCCTTGACGAAACATAGTTAAATACATCATAGTGATGCCGCGGAGTGTAGTTTAGACTAGTTACGACCTAAGTTCACTAGAAGGTTGTGACGCCATTATTTTTTATAGTACCATCTTGAGTTTATTTCTTCTATTTGTGTAAAATATACAAGGTCAAAGACCCTGAACAGCAATAATTGTACTTACCTAGCCTAAGACAATACACTAGCCTGTATATAATAAGATTAGAGCAAGCACTTAAGCCTTTCACGTTTGAACAGTTGTGGTTTGCCTTTTTAGGCCCTATGTGTGCTCTTTATTTTGGTAAGTTGAGGACACAAAGAAGATCTACTTGGATTGGTCTCCACTTTTCGTTAACATCGACTCTGACTGAGTCAGTGATACATAGCTCAATCAAGATCTGTGTGCGATTCTTTTATCATGTAAGTATATGCATGTATAGTTGTTATAATGCATTGTGTTTTGACTTTAATGACTAAAGCTAAAGCTCATCTACCGTTTCAACTAATGTTTGTGCTGTTGTTAAGCTATAGCCTATTTTTAGAGATACTAATATGGTGCAAACGAGCAGAGAGTAGCCAAGCGCATGTGTGATCATTCTAACGATGTCGTTCCTTGTATAGAAAAAGCAAAGCATGCATCATTATATTATGAAGATAAGTGATGTGTATTTCATCAACATCATCATCATCATCTCTCTCTCTCTCTCTCTCTCTCTCTCTCTCTCTCTCTCTCTCTCTCTCTCTCTCTCTCTCTCTCTCTCTCTCTCTTTCTCCCTACTTCTCTCCTTCGCTTCCGGTTGAAAAACACATACGAACATAGTCTCTGTTATCTCAAAGTAAACGAAAATTATTTTTAGCAGAGTAAGGTTAATCACTACTCACATCATGCTACATCAGACAAAATGAACTTTTCAGGCGTTCTATTTATGTTAAAGAGTTATTGAATAAAAAAGCCTTTTAACATTTTCTTATGAAAGAAAAACTAGTACAAATATGTCATCCGCCCTTTGCCCACTTTTTATTGTTATCTTCCCCTATGCTGATGGATACATTTTTAAATAATAAAATTGAAGTAGAGACAATGATAGGCCTACTATGTACCATTCCATTAATTTTCTCAGGTTTTCAGCTCAAGCACAAACTTATCAAGGCTTACTTAAATTCAAGGGAAATGGTAAACAATGCATGTACAATGCTTTAGCTAGTCTGATTATGAACGAAAATGTGCATGTGAAGCAAAGGAATTAAAAAACTTTTGATAAGGTATTGCGAAATGGAGACTGGCTCTACATTAACAATGGACCTCTAAAGTCCTATTTCCCTTTCATCTCTGACTTACCAAAGATAGTATGGATTACAGGAAATTGAAGTTCAAACGGCTTCTTACTTTTGTTTCATTTGAACCGTGTTCTCAACCATTTCTTTTTATTCAAGATGTTCTGAGTAAAGTCGAAAAATATGCTTTTTTGACTATCGGCCCAAGCACGCTGCGTACTCTATGTCAATCATTAGGTATGTTGAAAATGTATTTTATGTTTTTGATTCACACTCAAGGGATGAAAATGGCTTGCCCGCATCGGACGGCAAGACCACGTTAACTTTACAATCATTGGAAAACTTCAAACCGTCACTGACAGAAATAGCAGACTGCCTACATACAGGTCGCCAGCATGAGCTTACATCTTTAACCTTGACCAAAGAGAAGCCAGATAATGACGACAAAAGCGTCGCATCAGGGCCTCTGACCTGTAACGAATCTAATGGGGGGGTGTCAGAAGAAGACATTCCACTGAGCAGTTTGCTGAGTATGGGAAAACAGATTCAGCAAGTCCGCTCTAGCAAAGAAATGGCGCAATCGAAAATAAAGAAGATGCTGACAGATTCTGCAGCTAATCATATTTTTGGACATATCTCGGATTCGGACCCTTCAGACAACGAAGAGTATCAACCCCAAATGAGCAACAAAAATACCACAGGCTGCCACAACGTGCACAGAAAGTTTTCCTCCACTCCACGGGCACCTAGTATGCAGACTTGGTTTCAGTTAGTTCTGGAGATTTGTTGACGAAGAATTGATTTCAGCGCTCTCTCAGCATATGATCGATAATGATCGGTAGTGTCCAACAGACAGATGCATATGTGCCTCATAAAGACGTTATCAATGTGTCTGTTTCTACTGCAGATACAGATGTAACAAAGTGCTATACACCAATACCAACGGACCCACTTGACCGCAGCTCTCCTGCACGACGAACGGCACGGGGGTGGAGAAGGAAGAGGAATCCAGAGGGACCGGAAAAAGAGGTTTGCAAGGTTCTTACACACACTGACGTGAGCCAGAAAAATGGTGTTCACTGTCACAGCGAAAATCTCAGATTCAGGGACTGCTAAGTGCTACGCAAGATAGAAGGGGTAAGCTTGCCAGACGTCCGAATGGAGTAAGAAATGAAAAAAACAAGCTTGCGTCAACACATCAAAAGCTTACCAGTAACTGAAAGCCATTATTGCCGTAAGGACACCAAGCGAAAGTATCTAAATGGAGAGCTGAACCTCCAAAAACTTTATGATATTTACGCTGACTCAAGAAGAGAACAGGGTAAATGTCAAGTGAGCCGAACCACATACAAGAATATCCTTTACGAAGAGTATAATAATCTTGGCTTCTTCAAAAGGTTAAAAGACCGCTGTGACTATTGCACGTCTTACGAAAATCTTCCTGAAAATGAAAAGGAAGACTTAAAAGAGAACTTCAACAACACCATGCCATGAAAACTTAAGTTCCGCAATAGGAAGAGCTGGTCAAAATAAAATCTCAAATTGATGAAAGGTTTTCGATAGCTGTGTTTGACAGGTGAATGGAGATGATGGAAGAAGAGCCTAGAGACTAGGTCGGTGTTTTGCGAAATGGTTGCATGAATAGGTTGTTCCCGCAAGTGTTTTTTTTTTTCAGGTTTAGACAGCGACCTTCTGAGTCAAGAGAGAAGTACCAGAAAATGAACAAACCTTAAAAGAAAGAACCCTGCCAGGAAGGCTACAACTTTCTGTGGAAAATAATGAAAATATAACGTGTAAACACATAGGTTTTAATAACATATAACAATTAACATTCATTTTGAATAGCCAGTAGATACAAATGTACAACATTAATCGATAACTCAATTTTGACTAAGAGTGTAGATAGGCCGTTCTTGCACAGACCCATCGATATGTTTGGACAATTAATTCAGAGAATATAAATTCTGAACGTTACCCTAATCGTTTTTGACAGCTGTTCTTCAGTACCGTAATTTAAACCAGCTGTGAAATTTCTCGTTCATTTTGTTATCGCGCGATCGCATAAGAAATTTTGGTTACGAAAGAAAAGGACTAAAACAGAAGGTGTGAGAAATAAAGAAAAAGACTTAAAGTTAAAGAGAGGGAGAGAGCGAGAGAGCGAGCGAGCGAGCGAGAGAGAGAGAGAGAGAGAGAGAGAGAGAGAGAGAGAGAGAGAGAGAGAGAGAGAGAGAGAGAGAGAGAGAGAGAGAGAGAGAGAGAGAGAGAGAGAGAGAGAGAGAGAGAGAGAGAGAGAGAGAGAGAGAGAGAGAGAGAGAGAGAGAGAGAGAGAGAGAGAGAGAGAGAGAGAGAGAGACAGACAGACAGACAGAGTGACATTGTGTGTGTGTGTGTGCTCTTATACCAGATTTATTTTGCGTTGCTAATAACTCTTAAAAAAACATCTATAGAAGAACGTTGAGTCGAGCTGATCTTTAAATTTTTTTTTAACCATTGCGTTGTTCTCACCATTATGTGCAAGATATAGGCGGTTGAATGCACAGCTTATTTTTTGCGGAGTGATTTCATTAGATGCCAAATGAATCTGTTCCTTTTCTACATATTTGGATGCTGTTTGGCATTCCATCAATGGCTGTGTTTAGTGTGAACAAAAATTTCTAGCGTTAAGGTCGCCACACGATATAAAACTACATTGCGAATGTTTTGATTGTAATTCAACAATGCATTGCTCGACCATGTGGATACAACTGTCATGTTCCAAAATGTTATAGTATCGGGATGAATGAGGACGAATATTAGCAGAAACAATGTCCCCGTCCCCATCCACACCAATGTTTCGTAGTTTTAAGGCTACAATATTGTCAAAGTCATGTTTGATTTTTAAAAAAAAGACCTGTCAAGACTTCTTCCTAATACAACTACACCACCAGAGCAACGTCCGTTGGCTGAGAGCTTCAAAGCTGGAGAAAAAATACCTAAAAATAATGAAAACAAATGTGGTATAACATCATTGTTTTTTAAAGTCTCAAGGAGACAAATTATACCCAAAACTTCAAGATACTTGAAAAAGGAACTTTCGTGAAGTTAAGACAAGATGCCTTCAACGCTATAACTTATCATTTTTAAAAGTTGAGAGGTAGCCCACTTTGTCTTAGGGGCGACGTCTCTGTGCCGTTTAAATCTGACATTCTATTCCTCTGGATGCTCTTGCGGACTCGGTGGGTACTGGCTCCATCACTACTCTGACCTCTTTCCAGTAGTTCATTTAACTTCTGTCTCTTCTTGAGAGTCAAATCAGTTGAGAGAGAAAGAGAGAGAGAGAGAGAGAGAGAGAGAGAGAGAGAGAGAGAGAGAGAGAGAGAGAGAGAGAGAGAGAGAGAGAGAGTGTGTGTGAGAGAGAGTGAGAGAGAGTGAGGGAGCGGAGGGTTGGAAAAGGGATAGATATGATACCAAATATTTATGTCAATTTTGCAATTAATGTGTGAAAAATTATCAAGCTTACTTTTTTCTGAAACTAAAAAAGTGTAATAAAGATATTTTGTACACCAAAACTGATGCTGTGCAGTTATTTTATATAATATTTGCAATGTACTTTTTTGGCAAATACTTCAACAAAGGGCAATAATCATGAAAACGAACATAAGACAGCAAAGAATAAAAAATCCAAGCTGTTAATCAATTAAAACTTTGGTTTCATTAGGACGATAAAGCTTTTGACAGATCTTCATCCCTTAAAATCAAACTAGTGCACAGAAAGAAAGATACGAAGCTCAGTGTGCACATTTGGGAGCTAAGAGACAATAACAAGAACATACCATCCAATGGAAAATTATTTAAAAAAAAAGGTCAAGCCCTAAACACCATTAAAAAGTGTAGGGGCACTTTGTTCGGGGTAAAAAATACCAAATTTTGACTAAAACGCCCTCAACAAATCGAAGAAAGGAGATCTTTTCTTATTGCGTCCGTAAAAATTGTTTTCTGCTGTCCAACATCAATACCAATTACTGCTCATTACCCACAGCTATCTGACTATATGTATACATGTATATATATTTATATAGTAAGGGCATAAAAGTATCCAAAGGAGAATATCATTGTAAGACGACCCATGTTGTGAATTTCATCAGATACTTTGAAAGTACCGGTACCATGTATGAAAACATCAATGCAAGCATGAAACCCAAAGACTAGGCTACTATTTGAAAAACCAATCTTCATTGACATTGTAATAATTGTAATCAGATTTCTAGATTACTAGTTTAAACATCTACGTCATGATTGGATTTAGCATTATATTCTCACAGGGAATTGAATGTCTCAAAACTCTCTAAATTTAAAATTTAGATATTATCTGGATGACTATATTTTAGTTTCAGTATTCTAAACCTCGACCAGAGTCGGAAGCCTACGTCTAGAAGATGAGGTTACTTGCTCATTGTGAAGTACCAGCATCATAATTTACGTTATTAGTTTCTGCAGTGGAAGGTTAGAGACAGTCATATCATTAAAATTTTAACACAGAACATAGAAACTTGGATAGGCTGATTGTACTAACTGGCTAATGTGCACACTTTGGCATTGTAAGACCCGCAGTTCATTCACAGAAATTATCATTTAACATTTTTGAAGGAGGTGTAAGAGCAGGTCGGGTATGAAAAATACATCGACCGATCAAGTCGTAGTATTTTATAGTACTGTTATTCTATTTATAAAACACATGGCATTAATTTTACGCGCTCGTTATTTTTTTTTCCTTACTGAGTCTTCTTTGGGCATTCATGCCTCTGTATTTTTTCGCAGTCTTGCCTGTGTGTCGAAGAATGACATAGATCATGTAAGTCAAAGATGTTCTAATATTAGCACTAGATGCCGCAGCGTAATGGATTCCATGGCAATATTAATTACAAGCATGATTTTCCATTTAAATGAACAGATAGGGAAAACATCTACACTGAAGGAATGCAAACTTCACAAAAATAACAGACTTGTATTCTCCAGAGACATACATCTGCACCAATGCAATGTAAAATTTACGACAATCAACAAGTTAGGAAGACTACCACAATAAAAAAGCAAATTTTACAACAATAACTTATTGCATGCTCCAGAGCCAGTCATAGTACATTTTGAAAATAATTGCATGTACATAAATTCTTGAGACATTGTATTTCTCACGTTGTCATAAAATATTTAATTGAATAAAAGAGAAGAAGCCTCCAAATCAACAGGTTTCGATTGTTTACAAACAGAACAGTGCTGGCGGACAGTAGAGGTTTCAGAAAGTGGGGCGCTTAGTCGCAGCAATGATGCGCAGCATTTTGTTCTCGGGCGCAAGCGGTGGAATTCATTACGTCATGGCATCTAGTGCTATTATTAGGAGATCTTTGATATAAGCGTGTAAGTGTGTGCAATAGATATTCAAAAGAAGATAATAAGATACTCATATTCGAATGAGCTTTTGGGTAGTCTTGATTTTGCACTTTTATCGGGGGACATAACTCTAATTAACCCATTAGAATAGCAAGTCTTACCCATTGGGTCGGTCACCTTGTACGCCTCCTAATCGCAAGGCCAGGGGCCCGCACTAAATGTTCGCGTTTTAATTAAACTCTTTTTTCTTGTTATTTTTGCGAAATACAATTTCACTATAAGCTTAAAAAACCAATACAGGTTTCTTCTTATTAAATTGTGTTTCTGAGTAGATTTTACACACACAATATTACTAAATACATACCCGCTATAATGGTATATCTATATCTAGATCTACAATAATAACAATCTTAAAAATGGACACTAAGTATCAGTATCTGGAAGCAAAATGTTGAAATTTTGAAGAATATTTTTTTTTTAAATTGCTCTAATGGAAAAAAAAAATTTAATCACTTAAGTTATAACAATTAGAAGTTTTCAAATAGAATGACGCATATCTCAATAATGTGGAAATCTATCTATACTATAATTATATATTTGTAGACTTTCAAATTTCTGAGGCAAAAGGCTTCTGAACCACTGAACCAAATGACTTCAAATTTTGAAGGATACCAGAATCTATAGTGGTAAGATGCACATCTATAAAATTTGAAATATTATTATTTCCTCATTTGAATACCCTTTATCGGCCTACAAACGCCATAGTCAAACTTTTTAAAGCCAAACGGAAGTCTACTATGCACGGCATACTGAACGGCGATTCACTCACTTTTCCATGTCTCAATCAGTACGATTTGTGGCCAAAACACAGCTAATGGACAGACCCTTCCGAACGATTGAAACTGTTCAAAATTAGCAAAGAATCTAGATCTAGGTAGATCTAAACCAAGAATGTCACGTAAAAGACAAGGGGGTTCTTCAATAGGAAGGTTAACTCCTAGCCAAAAACACCATAGAAAGAGACATCTAGATCGTCATCAAGTGAGAATGACAAGTCAGACTCAGAGTCAGAGAATGCTATTGCTAGATCTAGATCTAGAACAAGTAGATCTAGATCTAGATCTACTCGAGTTTCTAATTCAACAACCAGAACAGAATCTAGATTTAGGCCTGCTTTTCAAAGTGTGCAACATGTAGGCCTACAAACAGAGAGATGCCAGGCTACAGAAAATGATGCAAATCAGACCGCCATTCACTTCAACCGAATCAATTCAGAAATGAGACCTTGGAGACATGATCCAATGCCAACACTGCCAAGCCATGAATTGTAGAGGTGGATCTAAAGGTATGTGCTGCAGTAATGGAAAAGTAAATCCAGAACCATTTCCACCTCTTCCGCAGCAATTAGCGGTCCTGTTTGAAGGGACGGACAACTGATCAATCTGTGCGCTTTCTGCAGGACATACGGAAATGCATCAGTGCATTCCAGTTGACTTCTCTTGGCTGTAAAGAAGTGAGAATGAATGGATGGAATCCACAGTTCCGAATTCAAGGTCAGGTTTGTCACCTCAAAGGCCCTCTAGAACCTACCGATGAAATGCAAGCTAGATTTTTGCAAATCTTCTTCATGGACGGAGACCAACAAATTCAGAGAAGGTCTTTCTTCACCGATGGACTTTGTAACAGCATTTTGTTGGACATTCAAGAAGCATTGAATCAGAATCACAAATACGTGAAGCGCTACAAAGAAGTGTTATAAATAGGTCAGTGCAAAGTTTTTTCGTTTGGTGGTAACTAATATCTTTCTCCACAGGTTATTTTTCCTCCGGTGATGACTAAAATCTCTTTCCACAGGTGATAACTACGCATCTCTCTCTCTCTCTCTCTCTCTCTCTCTCTCTCTCTCTCTCTCTCTCTCTCTCTCTCTCTCTCTCTCTCTCTCTCTCTCTCTCTCTCTCTCTCTCTCTTCTCTCTCTCTTTCTCTCTCTCTCTCTCTCTCTCTCTCTCTCTCTCTCTCTCTCTCTCTCTCTCTCTGACACTCCGTTCATCGAACGGGTAACCGACTAGTATTTTCATAATAAATCAGCTCTAGAAAAGAATAAGTAAACGCAAATATCTCTAAAGGAGGAAAAAAAGAAGTTTGTAACAAATATCTCTATCCATTCAAGCTTGACAGGCCCCACTCTCACTTCTTCTTACCGTCCCTCGCCTCACCCACTTTACAATGTTAAGTAGAGTCTAACTGAAGATCAGGGTCTATACTTAAAAAAAAAAAAAAAAAAGAAAAGAAAAAGAAACACTAAAAACAAGCCTATTTAAATTTTATAGGTCTAGATGTTCAGTTTAGAGTTTTATTTTAAATGGCAAACTTTGAAATTTTTAATCATTCTTTAGGTGCTAATATCGACTCTGAATTGAAAGAATCAATCGCCCTCTTTAGTAAATAATTTCAAGCTTAACAGTAACAAAAACGTTTTTAGTAGGACTAGATCTACTTTGTTAGAAAAAACAGCAACAAGAAACAAACAAACAAAGAATAATCAAAAATGTCCTGTTGCACAGTGATCAAGATCTAGATCTTAAAACGATATAAATCTGATGAAGGCCTAGATATAGATCTAGATCTATACCTCCATCAGATTTATATCAATGATTTAGATCGCGATAATAATTGAAATCACACTATTTTCATTCTTTTTTTTTTTAGAATTAATTAATAGGAAAATATATTAATTATTATTCTTTTCCCAATCCGGGTCGTTCAATATGATTCAATGTGAAATACTGCAAACAGGTTCTGCGTAAGTTAGTTGGCTTAACAATGTGTTCTACATACATGTAAGCCTATTTCAGTACTTGTTTGATCATGAGGAAAAAAATTCTTATCACTAAGATAAAGTTGACCCAAATCCCCGTTGATTTTGTTGTCTTTTGTTTTATTTCATTAATTTTTATATAAGTTGTTTTTCATGTAATGTCTTGAAATGTAGCCATAGCCGGTTCAGTTGGGCGGACGGGTACTGTCATATTGACCAAGGTGATATCATTTCACGAACGAGCAGAATGTTTAATTGGAACCCCCTATACCTCCACCAAGTTTACTAGCTGGATGCCAGTGAATATGTGCATACCTTTGCAACGGCCTGTAACCTTACGTTATTAACCTTCTCATAGAAACCTATTCAGTTTATGAACGTCTGGTAAAGAATCGATAGCACGTTTTACGAGCTATGTAATTTTAAGAGAAGTGTGTTTAGTCAGCAGCAATCTATGTTGAGCTTTGAAATTCGAATCTTCTGCCTTTATGTTTAGATATATGAAGGCAACTCAGTAGAGGATATGACCCATTGCCAATGCGATAGCATTCAGTGCTATTTATTGACTTAAAGTTATGACGGAGTCTCATTATAATACTTTGTCATTTCGCCTGTGGGCATAACGCGAGGCACTTCTTGAATATCGTGGTATAATCAGAGATTTTTTCATTCGCCTCCATGCGGCGTTTCCATCTAAGTAAGTTCTTTTACGAACGATGGGTATGAACCAAGCCTCGGAGAACTAACAGCTAAAAATAATAAAAAGAAGAAGAAGAAGAAGAAGAAGAAGAAGAAGAAGAAGAAGAAGAAGAAGAAGAAGAAGAAGAAGAAGAAGAAGAAGAAGAAGAAAAGGGAGTAGGTGGAGGAGGAGGAGGAGCAGGAGAAGACGAATACAAAGAAGGAAGTGGAGGAGGAGGAAAGGAATCGCACACTGGTGATAGACAAAGGGAACCTACTAGAAACTGAAAGAACATTTTAATGCATAACTATTGCGGATTTCAAAATAATTATTTTACACCACCGTGAAGTAAAACAAGAAGTCCATTGCCTCTTTCTTCATCAAATGGAACAAATTATGTTATACTGTACTGTTTTAAATTCATTACAAAAGAAAAAAAAAGCTTTCGACATAATCACCAGTGTCGTTGCTAGAATAATCTAGTAGCTGTTTCGCCCTAGTTTCTAAACCCCTGAAAACAGAGGTTTTGCCCGGAACTTGACATGTTATCGCAGGCAATGGTTAAATTATGCTCCATACTATTGGTATCATAGTTGTTACATCTGTCTGGCTGTCTGTCTGTCTGTCTGTCTGTCTGTCTGTCTGTCTGTCTGTCTGTCTGTCTGTCTGTCTGTCTCTCTCTCTCTCTCTCTCTCTCTCTCTCTCTCTCTCTCTCTCTCTCTCTCTCTCTCTCTCTCTCTCTCTCTCTCTCTCTCTCCTCCCTCCCCCTTAAATCACTATTTCTCTTCGTGTTCTGTCTCTCTTACTATGTTTTCTCTTTTACTTTTTATTTGTTGTTTCTGATTTCATGTGGCTATGTCTATCTGTCTGTCTGTCTCTGTCTCTGTCTCTGTCTCTCTTCCCTCCCCCTTACCCCACTATTTCTCTTCGTATTCTGTCTCTCTCACCATGTTTTCTCTTTTACTTTTGATGTATTGTTTCTGAGTGCATGTGGCCATGTCTGTCTGTCTATCTGTCTCTTTCTCTCTCTCTCTCTCTCTCTCTCTCTCTCTCTCTCTCTCTCTCTCTCTCTCTCTCTCTCTCTCTCTCTCTCTCTCTCTCGGTCTCTGTATTTTCAGAGTTCGGTTAGCTTTCATAATGTTGCGACGACTAGATTTGAATTTGAATACTTTTTTCCAAAGAGCCACTGGATAATAGCGCTCATGATTAAAATCGCCAAGTTTTGACCTTTCACGCACCATTATTGTTTTAGACCGTGGTTTTTTTTTAATTCTTAGTTTTTTGTTTAAAGCTTCATATTTTTAGGCGGATAATTCTTGAACTATCTTTTCTTTGTATCTTTTCAAATTTTATTTTCGTTTTCAATAATAGAGATGATAATTCATCTCTTTACCTATTTATGGTGACAATAATTAATCTTAGTAGAGAGAACCAGCATACTTTGTGGGTTAAGAAACCTTCAAAGCTTTTTGCTGTGAACAGTATGACATAGTGTTGGTCACAGTCAAAATTAAATGCATCGATCAATCGACGTAGTTTAGTTTGAAGTTAAATTTAGAACTATATTTTGTGAAACAATTAATTTTCTTTTTGCTCTTATTGTACTTCACTTAATTTATATTGTTGATGAGGCTTGGAGCATCATTTGTTTCCTTCAATAAAAATCCAAAGTAAATAAAATCAAATGTTTCCCCCCGCTCTCTTTCTAAGTCTACCCCCCCCCCCCCACACACACACACACATGCATAGAGCATAGAAAAAAGATAGAAAAGAATTTGACAGTAACAATATGAAACGAGTTTGAAACGAATGAATGTGATGAGTTGATGCAAAAGTTAGAATAATTGTAAGACACTGAAAGGAAATGTTGACTATGATAATGATTTAAAAACATTTTATGCAAGATTCGATAGTCATGATTTTGAGAACGAAAGAGAGGAGAAGGAAAAAGTAAAAACGCTGGAAGAAAGACTGAAGATCGAAAATGAAAGGATTGTATTGAAAGAAGATGAGATATACAACATATTTAAAGGAAAGAAACCAAATAAAGCCTCGGCGTCAGATGGTGTAGGACCAATTGTTCTAAAAAGTTGTGTCGCGCAATTTCCCGGCGTCCTTTGCGCAATTTTTAATGTCTTATAAGCAATGTATAATGCAAATAGTATGGAAATTATCTTGTGTGTCTGTATATATATATATATATATATATATATATATATATATATATAAAGAGAGAGAGAGAAAGCATTATCCCGCTCTCTGTCTCTCTTTCTCTATGTACGAATCTATCTATAGAAAGTCATACAAAAAGATAAGAATGAGGGTAGAATGATGAGAAAAAAATGCACGTCTGCTTTCAACTGAATCGACAACATTAAAATTGGCGGCAAGAAAAACAATGAATGTTTTTTCAGATCCTTTTAAACATTCATTATCATAAAGCATAAAATAAATTGGCGTCTTTGGATTCCCACTTTTGCGGGAATTCATAGCCTTCTACTTAGTAGCTTTTAAAAAAGATTTTGAAAAAGATTAGGAAAATACAAAATTAGTGACAGTGTCATTCAATTTAAGGTGCAACTCCAAGATCCAGAGTAATGGATCAGTTTCAGTTCTAGATAACTTAAATTTCTAAATTATTATACCTACGCGGATACAATGGTTCCTAAAAGAGGGAACACCCAGTTGCGCAATCTTTGGCTGTGCTTCAATTAAACACGTAGGTTATAGAGGACCGTCGGGAAAATCCTATTTGATATTTTTGTAAAAGCTTAGAGCTGAGTGCTATAATATTATTGATCGCTCCTGCCTTTTTTTTTTTTTTTTTTTCTTTTTCGTTATCTAGATCCTGCTAGATGTGTAGCCTACTCATGCGAACTAGAATTATTATGTCGTCACTTACCTGGAACAAGTTTATTACATAGACCGGAGTGTGTTGAACCCAAGCGTTTATAGGTTATGCACAAAAATTATTAATATAGCTCTGCCGATGAATTTTGTTGTTTTTTTTTCGATCGTAAAGTTCCGAAGTCTCCGCCTATGACCTTCGTTTTTTCATCGGTGTATACTTTCACTTGCTTGATTAGGACGTAATCATGCAGTTTGCAGTAACGCCAGCACAGCAATAACAGGTGAAGCGTGTAGAGGTGCGATTTAGTCAGCGAGAAGAATAAGTAATTTGGCAAAAACTTCTTGGCAAACTGCAGGACCTGCTTTATGTGCTATATAATCGAGTAGATTATACTCTGTGATTGCAATCATTGTAGACAGTCATGCAGGTGAAGTCACTTGGGACCTTTTCCATTTAACAAATAGATCCGTGACGACTTTTCCCGCACCAATCCGCGTTTTTCCTCGTCATTATAATATCCGTGTATCTCTATGACTCGATCGCTCAGTATGTAGCCGGTAATTTCTCTGTTACTGTAACTGTTGCAAGACAGAAGACTGAAGACAGGGTTTAGATAAAACTTGCGTTAAGGTAAATGTGCAGGAGCGAACATATTTCATAGAATTTGACTTGCAATAGAAACAAAATTTAAATCTAGATCTTGACCAGTGCATATTTGGGATAAATAAAAACTCTAATTCTCACTTGGCACCTCAATGCGCACATTACGAAAATATGGAATTTCTTTTAAAACATGAATTTCAACTGACCTTTACGTGATGAACGTGTCGAAATTGCATTAAAATGTTTCAACGCTTTGCTGACCCTTGCTGTTCTCAAAAGTTTCCAAATAACGATGTATTTTTTTTTTTTTGTAGCTGAGTTAATTAATTAGTATTAAACAATTATTAGAAGTCAACCTAGAAGATTATGTGCCCTCCGCCATAATTTTATCTTTACATAATTCAGGGTTGATATCGAATAGCTCTCATTTAGCGGCTATTCAGTGCTTGTCCGAAAAGAAACATGAGCTGGACATAATTATCACTTCCTGATTATTGTAACTGACAGTTTAAAGTGAATGAAGACAGGCCTAAATTAAATTAGGCGAGCATGTTTACTCGGTCTTCAGTACCCGGATCTTGGGACAAAGGTAAGGTCTACTCAGGTGTTGGTTAACTTCACTATATTATTCTGTTATGTTAATGCTTATAAAATATTTTTTTCTCGAAAAGTTCTGTAAAAAAAAAAATTTCCAAAAAAATCTAGCGGCTTTTTTTTTGGTTTATTTTATTTATTCATTTATTTTTTTTTTTTTTGGTTTTGGGATTTTGATCTGTCCACATTTAATTTTTCCTTCGATTGATCTCAGCAAGTCATTAAAACTCTAAGCAGTTTTGTACTAATTTAACTCTTAAGGCCTATCCTAAATTATAACAATTAAAAGTGACTTGTTATATCGTTTCACATCATTCTCCTCAGTGAATGAATGCGTTCAGCTAGGCTGATGTCAAAGAGAAGCCTTTAACTGTAGCATATGCTTAAAATTGTACCCAAAGTGAGCACACTACATATTATTATGACCTACTCCATTGTAAGACTTAAAGAACTTAAGTCTGAGCAAGTATGCTTACCTCTAAATTTTAATTTAAAAATGTTGATCGTCATACAGTTCTTTGGAAGCATGCCTAAAAGTTCATGAATGCGATAGAAATGCCTATATATACGAATCTGGAGAGGACACAAATTATCTCTTCTTATATACGTATTATGTAACCGATTTCGAAATCGCACATTCAACAAAAAGTACATGCAGTAATATGTTTATTCCACGAATACGCAATTATTAATGAATGAAAGCAATTCTCAAGAACAAAATACAAAATACAAAGATGATCCAAAAGCAATTACGTGATAAAAGATACTAACAAGTGGTCAGAATGATAAGCGCCAAGAAGATAGTCAAGATACAGTGCATATAGTATACTAAGATCAAATACTAAAACAAAATGGCCACAATACTAAGTAGAAGATACTAACAAAATGGTCAGAATAGAAGAATATAAAGAATATAGTCTAGAAGAATATAAAAACTAAAGAAAATGCCAAATGAAAATGCCTATTAGTCAGAATAGAAAATATCCAAACAAAATGCCCAATAAAAATGCCTTAGTAAAAATGCCTAATAAAAATGCCCAATAAAAATGGTCAGGATAGAAAATATCGGACAAAATGCCCAATAAAAATGCCTTAGTAGTCAGGATAGAAAATATCCAAACAAAATGCCAAATAAAAATGCCTAATAGTCAGCCAACGCTGAGAAAGAAAAGAAATAAAACATAATATTAGACATACAGCGTAATCAATAAGATAATCATCAATCATTTCATGTTAACCTTAAGTGAAAGTTTAACCTAGCAGAACAAGCATGATTAAATTTCATGTTCTAAATCTAACACTACAGTCAAGATCAATCCAACTCACTCCCCTGTATCAGTATGATCTCATTTGCATAATTGCGACCGCCCATCGCGGGTGGTATTGATTACTGCCGTAAGTGACATTTTGCAAATTTTACAGGAGGACCAAAAAACTTCCCCATTTCGTTAATTTTTCACCGATTTTAATGCGCATTGGAAACAACAAAGCTTTCTCATTTATTATTATTATATGTGTCATTTTTTTTTTCTGTTACGTATGATGCTTTTTGAGATAGTGACACATACAGACTGCAATGTTAAAATAGTTTTTTGATTACTACTGTAAGTGCTACGTGGTGGGAGTTAAGTATCGTCATTGATTACAGCCGTAAGAGCACATACGGTTGTATTAAATCAGCCTGAGCTATACTTTCGCCGACTTTTGTACTAAGTTGTTAAACACTTACGGTTGTATGCAATCAGTTTGGGTTTTAGTTTTCAGTTGACTGTTGGTTTTTGCTTTATTCTCATTGTCGCCTTATTTGTTCTGATGCTATACATTTTATTGCGATATAAATGCTCTTAAAAAGATCCTAAATAATACTGAAGTTTGCGGAGTGCACAGATATAATCAGTTCATCAATCAAATTAACAGATCTTGCAAACTATAATAACTTAAATTATTGCATGTAAAAATGAAGCATCTGAAATGCTTAAAAGCCAGCTAAATACCAACCATTTAAAGACACTCTCACGTGTAAAGAGGGAAACACTCCTAGAAGAAAAACTTCAACTGTAGCGAAGAAATAACTTTTATAAAAATAACGAAATAGTACTTTGCATCAACATAACAAATGTCAGTATATAAAAAAAGGACTCTCTCTCTCTCTCTCTCTCTCTCTCTCTCTCTCTCTCTCTCTCTCTCTCTCTCTCTCTCTCTCTCTCTCTCTCTCTCTCTCTCTATCTATCTATCTATCTATCTATCTGTCTCTCTCTCTCTCTCTCTTACTCCCCCACCCCCACCCCACTCCCCTTGTTAACGCTCAGAACATTACAAATTAAGTAAAATGCAATTTTATCATCTTGATATTATAACAAAGAACACACTCATTGAAGTTGTACTGCTTCATCAACCATTTTTCCTCGAGCCATGAGAATGTTAAACATTTACACAAGAAAAAAAATGCACATACTTTCCATCGTTTGATAATAAAATTCACCTCATTTCACTGTCACACACACTGTCTTTTCAGAGGCATGGCAAATGTAGATATGATACTTAATGCAGTGCTTTAAAGAACGCATGGTGCACATGAGGTACAAGATTTTTATTACACCGATCATCAAGATCCGCTTTTGCACATCAAGTTGTATGTATTCATATACATACTGGTTTTAAATCAATTGCTCTAGCATAGGATACTACCAGGTTCTTTCTTCCTTTCCGCCAAAGTCTAATTTAAACCAGCTGTCTTCAGACTCACCATAGTCATGTGACATGTTGATCACATTAGGGCTTTCACTCCTTATTCGGATCTTTTGAGCTTAAGGTAATGAATTCCATGGCTTGGCCTACCGCACCACGTGGTACCTCGCCATTGGTCCAATCTCAGGTAATCAATTAGAGACTAAAGAGGGGAAGGGGGGCTAGGACCATGAATCTAAGATCGCCCTGGCGCGAAACTGAGAGCGTGGCAACGCCTAGCACTGACGCAATCATCAGACTTCTCACATGAGAGCGACTGTTCAAAGAGGCCGTGGCCGGTTACTCTCTATAACTGGGAGAAGGGATGCGCCAAGTTCGTCTCGCACAGACGGTAGACTTAGGATACTCAATACATGCAATACTAAAAGACTAGATCTACATCTTATACAGAATAATGATAATCTGCCAGTTAGACTTACAGTACTGGCAATGCAACAGAACTTAGTTTAGGGGAATACTTCTCCAGATTAACGAGGTGATCATATCTTACAATCAATAATTCATAGGTAAAGACTTAGGTTAACACAATATTTAGAGAAGGAAATTCATAGCATCATAGGAATAATAAAGTCAGTCGTCTGTCATTTGAGTCAACGGTTGTCTGAAGAGAGGAAGTAATAGTTCTTAGAATCCGCCAAATTTACAAGTAAGGACACGGCCTCGCGCTAAATACACCTAACTTAAGCTTTGCAACAACTTACCCCGAGTCACGGTGACAATCACGTAGAATTACAACAAATGATAATCCAACACAACTTCTCAGTAGTACATGTAGTAGTAGCTTTCACAATACTTCAATAAAATTCCACAATAACTTCTCACTGAAATTCCAAACAATACTTCTATCCGACGTGGCCTCCAGATACTCCAAAAAGGTACTGACAACGAGTCTTTTCGAGCTCTACTCTACATTTATAGTACAAACTCAGTCGGCATAGTCCCCGGTCAAAGACTTCCCTGGTTTCCCAGCTCATCGTCCAACTTCCCTAGAACAAGGGACAATGCCGACCGAGGAGAATTTACTCCGTCGAACGGAACAACTCATTTCCCCAACTAAAACATCACCCGACCGAGATCATAGAATCTACGAAACCCGTCGTTACATCTACGTACGATATTTAGCATCTACCGATCAAAGCATCACATAGCTTAATACTACTAATAGTTTCTATAAATTCCCCAAGTTCCCCGAATCAAAGTACGTCCAAAGCCGACCGAAGAAAATCTTCTCTGGCCAGCTGGACAGGAACAAAAGAATAGATCGGTTAGTCAATGTAATCATTACAACAAAGAATCTTCCGAATTATTATAGATATAGAAATAAACCGCTAGAGGGGAGGAGACTAGTTTCCCGCCATTAAACTAAGTCTATTAATATTAAGAAGCTTGAAGTGCACTTGGCTCCACCCACAAGCTGATAATTGACATACTAAAAATCTGTTCTAAAGGCCTAGTGCTACGCCACAATAAATAATTATACCAGCCTCCTTACATATGGAACTTGGCAAAAAATGAGGACAATTTAACCGAGCATTATTTTCTAGACCACCTGGGAACGTCAAATTTGGTTTAAAGTTGTAAATTGCCCTAAAGATTGGAGTGGTAATATGATTTTTCACCAAAATAGTATTTGTCGAAAATTAAAGGCAAACATGTGATTATTATATTCTCAAAAGTAAAAGACGAATGTGCGAACTATTTCCTGGAAACACAGCTGGGTAGAGACAAAGATGTTCTAATAATAACACTAGATACCACGCCGTCATGGATCCCACCCCTTGCGCGCGAGATCCAATGCTGCGTGCCATTGCGCCGGCTAAGCGCCCCACTTTCTAAAGCCTTTTCTACCCGCCAGCACTGTTCTCTATGTAAACAATCGAAACCTGTTGATATGGAGGCCTCTTCTCTTTTATTCAATCAAACAATTCATGACTACGTGAGGATTTCAATGTCTCAAGGATCTATATAATTATTTTAAAACTGTACTATGACTGACTGTGGAGCATTTAATCTGTTTTTGTTGTAAAATTTTCTTTTTAACTATGGTAGTCTTTCCAACCTGTTGATTGTTGTAACTTTTGCTTTTCACTGGTGCAGGTTTATGGCTCTGGAGAATAAAAGTCTGTTATTTTTGTAAACTTTGCATTTCTTTAATGTAGATATCTTCCCTACTTATTCATTTAAGCGGGCAATCATACTTGTAATTAAAACAGTGGAATCCACTTATATCGACAGCCGCTTTATCGACATTTTCAGATATCGACGCGATTGCTAATTCCAAATTTTGTCCTTCTTTATCGTTACTAAATAAATTCTATTATATCGACATGATTTTATGATTTCACCGCTTTATCGAGAAACTCATCTCTGCCAGGCATCAAAAAGAGAAAAAAATCGCGCTTGGTACAGGCTTTGCTAAGCCACGTTGTAGAGTGATCCAGATCTACCCCTCTCACGCATAGTGAGACTGAGAGACATACACACTGTAGACAGTGCACCCACTACAGCCCCTTTTCCGCAGTGACGTCCCATTTTTTTTCTCTCTCTTTACTCCTATAATTTTATTTATCGACATTATATTTTCTTTAGATGGCATGTCGATATAAGCGGATTATACTGTATTTCTATTGTACCAATATTAAAGTACAGGAAATACTTTTTATAATGGCCTACAACTGTACTAGTTGAACAGCAGTTCGTGATAGCCATGATAGCTGATTGTGAGGTTATGGAAATGAACCCTGATCAAGATTCTTTCTGTTATTAAAAAATAATAATATGTGATTATTTACATTTTTAATTTACTTTTTTTTTTTTTTACTTTTTTTTTAGTTTAAAAATTGCATTGGATTTTAGACATTCTAATTCTCTCTAGAATTATAAAGTTGATCGCCTTTTCAAGCTTGCGAGTGTTTAAAGAGATTTCAGGGAGTAGAAGCCTGCCCAATTCATTTTTTTTGTCCTCCTGCTCCTCCTCCTCCTCCTTCTCTTCTTCTTCTTCTTCTCCTCCTCCTCCTCCTCCTCCTCCTCCTCCTCCTCCTTCTTCTTCTTCTTCTTCTTCTTCTTCTTCTTCTTCTTCTTCTTCTTCTTCTTCTTCTTCTTCTTCTTCTTCTTCTTCTTCTTCTTCTTCTTCTTCTTCTTCTTCTTCTTCTTCTTCTTCTTCTTCTTCTTCTTCTAATTTGTAAAAAAAAATAATCTGATACTCACAATTGAGCACCAGATCTAGTTATTCTTAAAAAGAAAAACTTTTTATTTCCATTGAAAACTTGTAAGCTAAAAAATAATATCACACGGGGTTGTTGAGGTGCTTAGAACCCATGGAAAAGCTTTCCATCTCATCATGCTCAGTCTTTAATTGATGAACAAAATCATATCTTCGTCCTCATCAACACAATTCATGAACAATCCTCAAAATGTGCCTCCTGAAAGCAGGAAAACTATTGCACCAACGAATAATCTTGATGAGAAAATCAACGAAGAGGATAAAATGGAACAAACTTATCCTTGTCGGTGGACTTTGATTAGGGAAATAAAATGCAGAGCTTTGTTGGCACACATCGGAAAAAATTTAAAAGTCAGGCTCCGTGTTTCCTTCTTAGTCGTGTTTTGTTATATTTTTTTTTTAAACAATTTGACGATTTGTCTCTTTATTACTTTATCCAATCTTAATCTCCAACTATAATGATCATGCAAAATCTTATTGCGTGTAATCGCTTCATTTATTTGACTTTTGTTATTGAAAACTCTTATTTTCTTAATTATTTTTTGTTTTGTTTTCACGTTGTCCCTCAAACTTCCCATTTTGCTTAAAACTGTTTACTCGATCTTATATTATTACTACCAGTAACTACTGTACATTCATTGATTCACGTATAGAAGTTTTTTTTCCTTCATGTATTCGTATAATTAGGCTTCGTTGGTTTTTTTTAAAAAAGCACTTTGAAGTTAAACTTAGCCGTTGTAGTTTTTTCAGTGTAATCCTGTAGGCCTACATGTACATGCATACAAAAGAAAGCGCGTTTAGGTGTTGCGACAATGCTTTTTCTTTTAAAGTCACCTAAATATATCAGCAGGCGGCTGTCGGCCTTGGTCGTGTAAGCTCGCGGACTGTGCTGGGGCGCCTAGGAAGAGCAATGGCGGCAGCCTAGCCCTCCTCCCACTCTGCTTCCATACACCGTGGTATCTAGTGCTATTATTAGAACATCTTTGGGTAGAGATGGCAGGAATGAAACTGAAAGTACGCATTCAATGTAGGCGGCTGCAGATCTAGAACAGATCTAGATCTAGACCTACATGATATAGTGTGAGATCTAAGTAAAGAATTTAAGAAGGTTGCGTCCACATAGATTATAGATCTATGGTCTAGATATTTACAGCAGCTAGACTCAAATCAAAAGATTCAGATCTACAACTATAAAAATCTAGATTTCACTTTTAGGCTTACACATTTTTTAGAACTTTTGTGTAGGTTTAAAAAACTGTGCGGTTAAGAATTCCCGTAAGGAAGTGCACTTTTATGCAATTAATGCGAAAATTCAAAGCGTTTGAAATGATCTTAAAGCATAATGGGAAAGTGCAGAATCTCTTTGTTCCAAAAGAATTTAAATTGTTTATCTCAATTTTGTGTTTAGAAAAAGAATTATTGTCGAGCTATCTAGAATCTAGGTAAAGATGGGTTGGTGGAAGTATTTAAGTAAAAGATGTCATGATAAGACCATTAAGCCTATGCAATACACAGACGCACCTCGGCCCCGACAAATTGTTACCATGGTCCCGTTCGTAGAATGGAGTTTCCTGCTTGTAATTATAATGCTCTCTTGAAGATGGCTAACACTCTATCTTAGAATGAATTAGGTCTATTTATATCTTCTTCTTCTTCTTCTTCTCCTTCTTCTTTGCGATTGCTGCTAGATGGACAGGCCAGTCTCCTCTATAAAGGCAGCTGTGTCCTGCAAGTCCCTGAGGCTGCCGCAGAGCTTTGAAGAGTTATTGCCTCAGACAAGGTTTGGGACCCCAAATGTGGTGATGGGGGCAGTTCCGAAGGATAAGGTCTGCCGTCATGGCCGCATTTAAACAGGAGCACTGATCGGATGCACCAATACCTAGCTTTGTGTGAAGGTGGGAGTTCAGTTTCTTGTGCCCTGTTCGTGGTAAGAGAATAATGACTTGGTGTAACCTTTGAAGCTGGTGGTATGGATCTGCATTTTTGAAATGTGGATGCTTTGTTAGCCACAGTTTCCGCTGAGCGATTTTTATAGTGGTATTTGCCTCTTTATAAGTTGTCGTTTTCACGTGTTGATATTGTTTGGAACCTTCTTTGGCTAAAATGTGCGCTATTTCATTTCTGGATATGCTAAAGTGAGATGGAATTCATTAAAGGACAACAGTAAAGTTATTGCAAAGTGAGACCAAAGCTGTGTTCAGATCATTATTTTAAGGTATTGTCTTCTCTGCCTCTGCCATCCAGGGCCAGCAGGACTGACTTTGCTTCACTCAAAAAAGCCACCTTATAATGCTCAGTGCGGCATAATGCGGTAAGCGTCCTCCCTTATTATTGCCTATGCTTCTGCTCTAAAAATTTATTAAGTAAATGCCTATGGGAATGTTGTGTTGTTTTTCATTTCCACCTGGAAATTGATGTATATTCCTGCTCCACCATTTCGGATGGCCTCATCAGCAGAGCCGTCCGTATATACATGTATCCATGATTCTTGCGGGTAGTTCATGTGGATGTGTTCCAAAGTAAGCACCTTTTTCTCTGAGTCATTCTGTGTGTCTTTCTTCTGAATTCCTGGAAAGTCACAGTATATATTTGGCCTTTTTAGAGCCAATTTGGGTTTTGTAGTGCCTGGAGTATTGGCTGCAGTGGCTCACGATGTGGTTCCGTATTCTAAGACTGGTCTAACCCTGCCAACATACAGTTTTTTTAGAACGCTTTCATCTGCTCCCCAGTTTTTAGCAGTCTGCTTGTTCAAGAAAGTCAGTCTTATCTTAGCTCGTGCCTCGGCTTTCTCTTTTTTCTGTTTCCAAGAGAGACGCCTGTCAAATGTAACACCAAGATATGTAGGGTTTTCTTTTTGTGGTAGGCATTGCCCATTTATTTGGAGTTTTCCATTCTGGTTCTTTAGAGACAGACTAAAGATGATATATGTTGTTTTAGATGGGTTTGATGATGACAATCCATTTTTTGGTCCTCTGCTCAATTTGATGAAATGCTTCTTAAAGTCTGTACCTAGCATTGGACAAATGTTATTCTGAGGACCATAGAACCAGATCTTCTGCAAATATGGCGCGATCTTCTATTTTCAGGGAGATATAAGTCACCCGTATCTTCTGTTGACCTGTGCTGTCTAAACCTACTTGCTCTGCGCAGTTCAAGGAACTACGTAAGTCTGGGGTTTACAAACTTTCCAGCCCAACTTGTTGACTTATTGGTCTATAACTCTCCACCTTGTTTCGGTCTTTGCCTTTCTTAACAATAAGGATCATGATCGCCATTCTCCCAGCTGTTGTTGAAAATGCAGAGCAGCTTGTTTTGGGGCGCGTGCCAAGATGCACCAACATTTCGTTTGTGATTTTGAAGAGTTTTCAAAGCATCTGAAAGTTCATGAGTACTAAAATTCTCATTCATGTTGACATCTGAGCTTTCCAGTTTTTCTTCTTTTACCTTGCGTTGCTCCTCGTGTACTTGCCATCGCATTTCATTGTATGTAGCCTAGTTGTCAATAAAACAGTTTGCTGCCTAAGCATTTCTTGGTTGTTTTAGAGTGTGATTTGGGCTGCTTTAGTGGTTTTATTGTTTATTGCCCTTACTAGCTTCCACAGTTTGCTTCCGTCCTTATAAAGATTGAGGCTTTCAGTATTTCTTTCTCAGCTCATTCGTGCAGCTTGTATATGGCCACGAACCAACGGGGCGACACCACACTGTCCTAACGTAAGTTGCACAGCCATGGATTGGTAGCACGCGAACATCCGATTCAATCCCGCAACCTGAGGTTGATGTCCTCCGATTTCGGCGGTTGAGGCTTTTCTTCAGGGTGCCCTCCTCCCTTAGAAAGGCTATCGTCCAAGACTAATGAGTCCTCTCCATCCAGGTTTTATGGTGTTTTCTTTCGCTAGCTAAGTGTCTTGTCAGAGTCAATTGTTAGTGTCTGTCAGTCAGTGGTGGTCTCCCTGCAGAGGTTGGCATGAGTGCTCTTGAGATGGGGCAGACCTTATACATAATGTATATACATACCCCAAACCGCGTCTTGGGCTCAGTGGGTTACTGCCCAGGTGGACGTTCTTCATGGAGAGGAGGTGCACACCACCTTCTGTCACAGTCCTATCTGTCTTTCAATCTGTCTGGTCCACGTTTGGTCTGGGCCTCTACCTTGTGACCATTCCTGCATGGGTGACCCTTTCTGGCACAGCTCACAAGGGTCATCGGGGCACGCAAGCCTCCATACTACGAAAAGGAATGGACATCATGGAGGAGCTTGTATATAATTACTTTTGTGTTTAGCTGCCATGGCTTTAAGTTTGATGTTATTTTCTGTTATTCGGTTTTCTTCAAAGTCCTGCCTGGACTTGTTTACATTGTGTTCCAGCTCCTGAAGCTCTAGGGTCCAGTATGACCTAATTCTTTCTGGCTCCCCTTGGAATGGATTCTCGAGCAGCTTTAAGGACAGCTGCGTTGAAGTGTAAGAACATCCTGTTGATATTCTAGTCATCTGCACATGTTCTTTGTGTATTTCTCTGAGAGATTTGAGAAGAAGAGTTTCCAGTTTGCTTTTTTATAGTTTCACCTTGGGAAACTATTTGCTTCATTCGATTTGCAGCCAAGGTCTATTTCTGTTGCTACTGGTCTATGGTCACTGACCCTAAGCTGGTCTTGTACTTTCCTTAGATAAATCGTCAGTTGAAAAGGCTAGGCCTGGTGTTGAGGTTGTTAGCCACCCTCTTGAAAGGAAGGTCGAAATCTCATTTGGGTCATTCAGCAATAGCAGCTTATTGTCTGTCTGCCAGTCTTCCACTTCTTCTCCCTTTCTGTCGGTGGTAGCATAGCCCTAACACGTTAAGTAAGTCTCCGGCGACTATATAATTTTCTGTTGGTGTTGATATTGCCTGCAGACACAATCCTTTGCCATATGGGCAGTGTAAGTTGAAGATTTTGATTATTTCCACTCCTTGTACCTCACTCTGCTCGTTTGAATTTACCTGAAAGGCCTTGGTGGGAATACTATTTTTTCGTCAGATTCAGGACTCTGCCCTTGTGTCGGTCTTCTCTGTCTTTCATGAAACACTTATGTCCTCTTATAGAAAACCTGTTATTTGGATTTAAGTGTGTTTCCTGGATACAGGCAAAGTCGATGTCTCCTTGCAGTCTTTTTGCAGGGGGATCTTCTTGTTAAACACCCCTTCAGCGTTCCACTGCAAGATGTTGAACGGTCTTTTCACAGTTTGGCAGTAGCATTTTCCCGCTTTCTCCAAAACCTGGCTCCTTGTCTTGAAGGGTGGTGACCACCAGTCACATAGGGTGGGCCTCCTCGAGGCTTGAGGCCCGGCGGGACTCCAAAGGCAGTGCACCATTACGTTTCGATCAAGGCCTGTCCATCGCATTAGTGTGATGCGTCACACCTCCGTTAAGCCAATCATACACACAGAGGGGATGCTAGGCGATGCATAAGATATGTGTGCAAGGCATTCTGCGCTGTTATTTTACATACCACACACGCAGTGGGAAAACAAGGAGTGGTGCGTAGGTTTAAGACATTTTGAGCTCACGGAGTCACGGAGTCAATACACTGAGCGACATATCAAGACACATTGCATCAGCCAGTTGACTCAGTCGCGCTTATTCGTGGAAAAAGACGTATTGGGTGAGAGCAAGACAATATGAGGAAAAGGGGGAAACACAATGACAGCAACAACCCAAATACGGCTTTTTTTAATTTTATTTTTTAAATCTCCTGTCCTATGTAATATTTATTTATTATTTGGTATCAATCTGCACTAAAATTCGACGAGTAATACGCTTCGAAAACTTTTTTTTTGTCAAAATCCGAAATTTTTATGTCATTTTTTTATTGCCTGGCGCAGCCTATCAGGCGCCGCATTAGAAAATATCAGGCAGAGCTTGATATTCTGCCCCCTCGCTAGACCGTATTCGACACGCCGTCGCGGTTTTCATGCTTTTTTCCTACACACGCGCTGAAGTCGTAAAATCTGACCATGCGTCTCGCGCAACCACGATGTGTATAGCTGCAAGGCAGCGGTGGTTTTGAATCAGGGTTCTCACTCCTCTAGATGAGCTGCTCTCCCAAGTTAACGAGCCCCATCTGCTCGAGGTATCTGCTTTTATAGCGCTAGAGACCCGCCTTCGACCCTTCTCCTGTCAGTAGAAGCAGTTCTGCCGGGTTTAAAGCTTCGGTTGAAGCTTCTCGCAATGGCTGCTTCTTTCTTTTCAATTTTTGTTTTGACTGTCTCTGAGTTGTTTGTTTTACTGACCTCACCTTTCAGCGCCCGTTGGGGTATGAGGGTCCGGATCGTGCTGTGCTGGACTTGGCAAACCTCCGTGGCGAGGAGTCGATCTGAGCTCAAGTAATGCCTCATACTGGTCCTCGCCCTCAGCAATCGCTTTTCTCATCATGCGCTTGACTATTTTTACAGCTGATTCAGCCTTGCCGTTTGCCTGATGGTGCCCTGGTGTTGACATGACGTGATGAATACCCCACTTGGACGTGAAGTTTGAAAATTTCCCCGCTGTGAATTGGGTTCCACTGTCCGTCACTACCATCTTGGGTACCCCATAACGAGCAAAGTGTCTCTTTAGTTTTGTAATGACCTGTCCTGCTGAAAGAGATGTGAAGAAATCCACTTCAATGAAGTTGGCAAAGTAGTCGACAGTCACCATGTAGTGTCTTCCTTGGATTTCAAACAGGTCAGTCGCCACCTTTTCCCAGGGTGATGCCTCTTTGTTGTACTGGATCAGCAGCATTTTGCAGTTACGTGGCTTTGCCTCTTGGCACCTCTCGCATGTGTTCGCTATTGTTTTTACTTCCGAGTTTAACCCCGGCCAGTACACGGTATCTCGAACTCATGCTGTCATATCCCAGGTGGGCAGCGTGTAGTTTCTGTTTGATCTCTTTGCGCAGGCTTTCTGAAATGAGAATTCTCTCTCCCTTAAGGACAATGTCATCGTCTACAGAGAGAGTGTCCCGAAGTTCAAAGAACGGTGCTAGTTCTTGTGACAGGTTTTTTTTGTTGCATGGCCATCCTTCTCTAATAGTTTTAATGAGCATTTGCAACTTTGAGTCTTTCTGGGTCTCTATCTTGATTTTCTCCATCTGGAATGCCTGGAACCCCTTGCGGTATGTCGGCATCTGTCTCTCCTTCCAGTCTCTTCATAAATGCCCGGGACAGTGTGTCTCCGATGACTAATGATTTTTCACATGCCCAGTTGATTTGGAAATTGTACCTGGCGCCTCTCATCAGAAGATTTTGAAGCCTTCTGGGTGCCTGGCTCAGTGGCTTTTTGATTTTTGTCTCCAGTGGCTTGTGATCACTGATAACTATGATTTTCTCCCCAAATGAATATTGGTCAAAACGCTCCAAGCCAAAAATGATAGCTAGCATTTCTTTTTCAATCTGGGCCCCTCTTTTTTCTCCGTCTCTGTCAGTGCTCTGGATGCAAACTCGATGGGTTTTCTTTCTTGGAGAAGCACAGCCCAGACCGTCCTTGCTACTACCCACTTGCAAGACGAGAGGTTTTTTTTGAGTCATAAATGGCGAGAACTGGTGCGCTTGTTATCATCTCCTTTACTCTTCCAAATGCTTGGCTTGCTCACACTTGTTATTGCATAGAAACGGTGTGTCTTAGTTTGTCAGCTCGCGCAAAGGTTGTAGGACTTCGGATATGTTGCTCAGGAATTTCGCCAAGTATTGTACCATTCCGCAGAAACGACGGACGTCGTGAATATCCTGAGGAGCCAGCATCTTTAGTATGGCCTCGATTTTGCTTGTGTTTGGCTGAACACCTTTGGCGCTAATTGAGGGTCCCATGTAGGTTACTTCTTCCTGTTTTTCACTGGCTTTATTGGGGTTCAGTTTGATGCCCTTGTCTTTGCATCTCTCTTTCAGCATTTTGAGGTTTTTCTCATGAACTCTCTCTGCTTCCTCTTGGGTCTCACCTCGACCAGCTACGATGATGTCATCAGCGGCGTTCAGGCCTCTAAACCTCCCAGGGTCTGTGTCAAATGTCGTTGAAAAATTTCAGTGCTTTCATTCAAGCCGAAAGGCAAACGCGTCCATCGAAAACGACCATAGGGCGTGATCATCGTAGTCAGCTTGCTGGATTCCTCATCAAATTTGAGGTGCCAGAAAGCTTCTTTTATGTCTTGCTAGGTGAAAATCTTTACCTTGTTAAACGCAGGTAGTACATCATCAAATGTGGGAAGCTTGAAATGTTCTCTCTGAAGAGCCTCATTGAGTGGCCTCGGGTCAATGCAAAGGCGTAGCGAGCCTTTGGACTTTTCGACGATGGCCATCTGACTGACCTAAGGTGTTGGTTCTTTTATTGGTACCAAGATCTCTCTAGTTCGTCTTTGACTCGCTGCGTGAGGGCGAAGGGTATTTTCCTGCAGCGAAGTACTTTTGGTTTTGCGTCCTGACTGGTGTAGAGTCTCGCTGTGCCGAGTTCGCCTGGTTTGTCGTCATCGCTAGGTTGCATTGTAGGATGTGACTCTGTGACGTCCGTATCATTTTGGGTGCTCATTCTGAAAATGAATTGATCTGTGTTTATCGAAATGAACCCTAACTCTTTCACTGTTGTCAATCCCAATAGGCATGTGAGGGAGTTCTGCACCACTGTAAATTTGACCTTGTGAGTCTTGGTCGTTTTCTGGTTAAACACGTCAACGGTTGCTTCTCCAATGGGTGTTACTTTTGTGCCATTCCACATCACAAGATTCTGTCATGAAGGCCTGACTTATTCCTTCTTTACATGTTTTTGGCATATTGTGTTAACATCAGCTGCTGTGTCCAGTTGGAATCTGACATCTCTATCATTGATACGCAACGTAGCAGTTGCGTGCGGTCGTCCTATAATAACTGCATTTAGCCATGAATCTGGCTCATCGTCATGGTCAGAGTAGTTTTCTTCAGCGACAGCGTTGACTTTTTTTGCATTTGATGCAGAAGTGGTTTCGGCCTCCGCAGTTTGAGCACGTTTTGCCCCAGGCTGGACATTTTTCTTTCTCAAATGGGTGTTTCCATCCACAAAACCTACAATCATTCTGCCGTAGGTTTCCCATTCTTTCTTGCTGTTTCAACTGCGATTTATTTGAAACCTTTTCGATCTTGGTTTCTGACTTATTCATTTCTTTCATGTCATTGGTGGTTTGTTCATAGGCTCTGCAAATACTAATAGCCTTCTCCAGTGTCAACTCGTTGTCTCTGAGCAGCTTCTCCTGAAGGCGTTTGTTGGCTGTGAAAACTAGCTTGTCCTTAATCATAAGTTCTTTTTCTTGAAAATTGCATAAGTCGGCTCGTGACCTCAACTCAGTGAGGAACGTGTCGAACGGTTCTGATGCGGGTATATTCCGAAATCTGAATGTTTGCAAGACTTCATTTGTCCTTGGATTACAGTAGTTTTTGAGACATTCATATACGACTTCAGGTCGGTCTTTTTTTTCCTCATCCTCAATGTTGAGCTGATCGAACACCTCTAATGCTTGCGGTCCAGCGCAGTGAAGTATGATCTTGGGTGGCTTTGAGGTGGCACCCGATGCCTCCATGTAGATTTCAACTTTTCGTTGCCATTTTTTGTATTGCTCTGACAGGTTGCCTTCCGTCAAGTTCAGCGGGTTGGGCAGGCGGAAGCTTCTGCCATGTTTACTTCAGGTAAACGTCTCTTGGGCTTAGTTTACTACTTCAGGTAGTAATCTAGTCGTATAATCGATCTTGGATATGATACTCGTCACTACCAGGTGACTCAAAGGGCTAGATTTATATGTCAATCATTACACTAACAATGTTATGTTTACATGTCCTTTGGCTCTTGTGTTGAACTGTGGTAGCTGCGTGGATTAGAGTCTAGATCTATATAGATCTACTAGACTACAGAGTACAGCCTGTGTTATATTAGAGGCTTGATTTCCATTGTAGCTGCCACTATGTTGACGTACCGTAATGAAGTGACAAAGTCAAAATAATGACGCAGGAACGTATTTACTGCTGATAGAAATGCTACTAAAAGGTGCAGCCGGCTTTCCTATTCAGGCGTATTTAACGAACCATGACCGAAGGTAACCTGAGCCCATTGCATAGGCCCCGGCAGCACAACTAGATTTAAAAGGTGTTCTAGCAGAGTCCCTCTGATCAATGGCGCGTTGGCAAGTGGTCTGACATTTGAATGCCACAAGTGATGTCTCTCATTGGTCCATTACCCTGAAAATATTTCAGGTATAGTTTATATACATATTAATTAAGTCATATGACGTGGCTTTAGTGTTCATGGTGCGAGTGGTGGTGCTGGTTGACAGCTGCAGGTAATTTGACTATAACAAAATATTTGCTTTCAATGAAGAAATGGGGGGAGAAGGAGAGGGAGAGGGGGGGGGGCGGGGGGGGGGGGGGGGGGGCCCCCTGAGAAGAGAGAGAGAGAGAGAGAGAGAGAGAGAGAGAGAGAGAGAGAGTGTGTAGGGGAGAGGGGGGAAGGGAGATGCCTCTATTAGAATTGTTGTTTCATCACTTTCCAGCCCTATTTAACTTTATTACTTCTATTTTCATAAATGCCATACGGTGTGTTTGTTTTATTTTCTTTCTTTCCTCACAGCTCTGCTTTCCGATTACTTTTTTTTTTTAATTTAAGAAATAATTATCTGAAAAAATTGACATATTTAAAAAAAAACAAGTCCGTAATGGTTTCTTTCTCTTTGGTATAATTGAGTTTCAATAATAACCAAAACTACAGAACAAGAAAGGAATGGATCTTTATCTTAAGATATACAATGAATTTTAAGATGTATAATAGATAGACAATTAAAATGAATGTTTGTCACTAGCTCAAGTGATTTAGAAATTTAGATCTTCCTTGGAAAGTGGAGTTTGGCAGATCTAGTTTCTAGTGAATAAAACCACTAGATGTTGGTTGGTAGAATTAAATCTTTGTTTGACATTTTATTGCTTAATTGTCTTTCACGAGAAAATAATCAGACGCCAATGTTTAGTCAAAATGTAAATGATGGTAAAACTAGATTTCAATCTTATTTTGCATCCAATCCTGTTATCATCATATTTATTTCTAAAGCCAAAGGAAACTTGAAACAACCAAAATATCAGAATCAGAGAGAGAAGAGTAAAGATAGATGTAGATCTTAAATTCTGCGGACCCACTTAATATTCATGAGGTCACTTGAGATAGACTGGCCACGCCCGTAGAGGCTCACTTTTTCGTTGGTCCGTCCAGGAGCTCACACTGTTTCGTAGCGAAACGTTTCTAGAACTTGTTTCAGGTTGAATGTTCTTGTGCTGTTTTCAAACGTTCAAACGCATTTTCTTTTCTTTTTGCATCTCATTATTTATGACGGTGACTCATGTAAGTATTTAAGAAATACATTTTATTTTCTAACCCTACAAGATCTGGATCTCCCTTATTCAGGGCTGAATGTCATCACCCCAGCATATTTGTGACGTTCAATATTACCACTAATAGATATCCTTGCCATGTTAGGTATACAATCATATTGCATACCGGTAATTATTCATTTCATATTTCTCTGTTAATTACTAACTTTAGGGATATGAAAGTTAAAATGCTGATAACCTGTTTCTTTGGGTCTTGACCTTGTTTGAGTTTAACTATAACGACAATCTTGTAACAGGACACTTAAATATTTTCTTCATGTTTCATTAAGCTTTGATCATCAAGATATTATGCATTGTACCTGAAATCTATGTTTAATCACTTGCTTCGTCGCGCGCAAAACTAAGAGTATATTGAACCCAAAATCAGAGAGTCTACAGAGTTTCATTCTTTCTGTCGCTCTTTCTTTCTTTTTCACCGGCACCCTTGACGGGCATTTCTCTCTTCCTTTCCTCCCAAAGCCATTAACAGTTATTTTCTCACGATAGCGAAAGCGCTCTGGTATCACACCTTGTAGTGGAGACAAAGTGGTGTGTGCATTTGTCTTCACTGGCCTCCACATAGCCCAGCTAGGGACAGGCCCGCCACGGCTGGCCGGTGACCTGAACGTGAGGCGGCATTTTACCGTCCCTCAGGGAAAACTCAATACCAACATGTCTGAAGTGATCAGCATTTCTATCAGCAGTAAATACGTTTCTTGCGTCATTATTTATAACTAGTTTCGATTTTGCTTTCAGCTGGTACTTTCACTTATCAACTAAAGGCGTGTTCTCTTTAAACCCGCTATTTTCTTTTTACTTTTCTTCTATTTTTATTTATTTTTATATTATGCGTGTGTTTCAGAGATGCACATCACGGTCGGTCCCTATTAGCTAAAATTAGTTGTTTTCTTTATTTTTATAGAATTAACTAAAATTAATCAGAACGATCGATTTGTCCGAAACTTCACCCATTTTATCAATAAGTAGGTCGTATCAATTTTGTACAGTAAAATTGATTTAATTATTTTTGTAACTTGCGAGCCTCGTTTAAAAAAGGACCTTTCCAAATTCTGGTTATGAAATATGAAATTCGTTTCATATGTTAAAAAGCATTCAATTTCTCTCTTACTCATTTCTAAATAAGATATTGTAGGCCTTTCTTTTTTATTTTTATTTTTTACTTTGCAGATAATGTTGAACATTACTCTCGTATCTAATGTTTAAATAATTGTGTGTGCAGCACTTTTGGTGACAGAAATATTACTATTTGTGATCCAGTTCAAGTCCCCATTTTAATGTGTAGAGTAAATACCGATAATGTGTCCCTCTTGCCATCGAGTATGCCCTATGAAGGAAACTTGAAATTAAAATCTTTGAAAGGGTAATGACATAGGCCAGATACACTGAGTCTTTACAAACAAATTATTGGATGTATGATAGAGAAACCGCAGCTATTTGCAAAGGTGCGAAAGAGAATAGCACAGAGTAGGCAGTGCATAAAATCAGTCAGGAGTTTGAACTGTATAAAACTCCGGAAACAATAATTATTTGCCTCCCGTGATTACATGACTGTTCTGAGGGTGACAAGCTACAATTAATACTAACACAAAAGCTTGAATATCAACTAGAGGTATCTTAATAGATTCACTCTCTGAGTAACTGTTGAAACTGGACAGAGACATCTTGATAAAGAGTGCCGTGACGTAAGAAAGGGTAGTGATAGGCGCAAAACTATCTCTTGCCTTGAAATAGGCTTAGGGGCTAGCATGGCATAAATAGAGATGTAGAAGTGGGAAAAATTAGGGGCTTGAATCCTAAGCGAAGAAAAAGAGCGACAGACATTTGTGCAAGCTTATGCAAGTAGTATGGAAAATAAGAGTAGAGACAAAAAAGATGCCTTAAGACAGGAAAAATCTTGAGAGAAGAACCTGTCGCTCTTGTTCCTGATCTCAGTAAGTTTAGTTTAGATGTCAT